>JAJJMB010010755.1:108745-435410 GCA_023531105.1 Papaver atlanticum | reverse complement strand
AATTTTGGGAGTCTTTCATAAGTTACAACTCTTGCCAAAATAATTAATTTATTTATTTATTAATATTGTATTTATGTGAGTAAATCACAATTTATCTTAGGAAGGAATCACAAACACTTTAATATGGTAATCAAATATGTTTGGAGTAATAGCTATCTTGCCTGGATAAGGAAACATCAAAAACTTGACCAAAAATGGCTTCTAGTCACGTAATTGGGCTCAAGTCCGTGAACCGTTACAAACAGTTCGTGGATTGTTTCCTACTAACAAACTGTAACAATTACAACAATACTTATAATTGTTACTTTAATTAATCACTCATAACTTCATCGTTATAACTCAGAATTGAGTGATTCTTGGCTCGTTGAATTCGTAATCTCATTCACTATAATATGAGAACCTTTCCAGGGATAAAGGTTACTGTCACAAAAGTCATGGCTCAAATAACCTCGAGTATATATACAAAAATGTACATTTACCGTCATAGGAATTGTTCCATAGAGTGAGCATTTGTTTCGATAGATTAGAAAGGTAGAATTGAACAACAATCCAAATGAAATCAATTACCACATACCTTTGTTGATGAAGTCCTTATTGATTTCTTATTGTAGTCTTCAAACTTCATCCTTCAAGGATAGCTTCGATTCTACTTCTTAGACTTAATCTAGTCCGAAACTATCTTTAGTATACTAAATCAAGAATGCATTTTGGCAATTAAAATTGACAACTAACTTGACATACCAATGCTAGTGGGTTCAACTGAGCAATGATCTAACATCTTTCATTGTGCTTTGGAAGAAATCAATTTTAGATTATTATGAGTTTAATTTGAATATTTTGGTAATATTATGTAATTTGCCTAATTTTTAGAATTCCACTGCAACAATGACCATTGTTTGAAACTTTTGTATGCTAATCTTTTGAATGTCCGTGTTGTATAGAATCAAGTAAAACCTTGACCGGATTTGTATATTGTATTACACGAATTTATAGATTGCTTATGGGAAGTGATAGTATCGATGTTCCATAATACTTTAACAACAAATTAGGTATGGTTGTAGCCATATTCTCCTAAACCAACTACAATGTATAATAATACCTCAAAATGAAATCTGCTAAAAATGAAATCTGGAGAATTTCATTGATTTCGTTGTTTGTAAGATGGAGAAAATGTGAACCCTAAAAAATGAAGGAATATATAAAAAGAAAAATGAGCATCAGAATGATCGTCGCCCCTCTGGAGATTTGGGTGGGTTTGGTTTTTATTGTGTGAGAGAAGATTTTAGGTGAAGAAGAAGAGAGTGACGAAATTAAATTATTTTCATTTCGATGTTTTTATGCTCACATTTTGATGAGTTATTTCGTTACATTTTGAGATTCTGTATGGCCGTTGAGGGAGGGTTAATACAAGTTTTTGGCTTTCTTTCGCACGTGTATCGCTATGATAGGGTGTTCGTCTCGATACAAATGATGGATACTCTCTAATAGACTTTCTGTATTTTCTATGCATGTAGTAACAACAGTTGCAGGCTTACGGCTTCCAAGTTACATGTTTTGTCGATTTTAGGTTGGATTTCCTATGGGGGTTTTTCACCGTCAAAGAGGAAGGAAGATGATAGGGATTAGGGTGCACCCTAGTTGTCATCTCATGTTACTTAGCGCGTGGTAGTTTGATTCCTATCAACCGACTGATCATACATGGCTGCTAACAGGAGTATCAGTTTACTTGAGAGGGTACCAAAACTCATATAAGACAAACTAAAACTTCTTTTATCTTATGTGGATTTTGGTACCCCTGGTAATCCGGCACCCGGTTATTAATGTCGTGATCATGGCACTAATTGCACCTTCCTCCTTGGTTCAGGATTTGTTGATGAGACTAGTGATGGAGCTGGGAAGTTGATAGTAATATGTGGTTAATAATAACAGAAATCTCACGTTATTCTTAAGAAGGGGAAGTCAATTCCAAAGTCAAAACTCAAAAGCAAAACATCTTTGCTTTAGGAAGTTGATGTTTTTTTTTTACATTGTAAGGTAGGTTCCTAGGGTAACTAGCAAAACATTTGACTTGCTATGCCAGGTCGCTTGACAAATTCATCGCGCCATGACTCTGTCGCCAACTGTCGCTCGATAGAGACTTTGTCGCCCACTGTAGGTTCTTTGCCACGTATAAATATGCACAGATTCCTCATATTTCCTCATGCCTTTTCCACACTTATTCTTCAAATTTCTTATTCGACTTAAAAAAATCGAGATGTAATCCAATGGCAGAAATAAACGAAAAAGAAAAACCATCAAGCGGCACCCTAGTGGGTGGAATACTTCCTGGTGTACTTCACGTTCATATATTTATCCATCAAGAGCGAGTTAATATATATATATATAACCATCAAGCAGCACCCGAACAAACTAGTACAGGTGTACTTTCTGTTCATAGCCACTAAAAGCGAGTTAATTTAACCCAACTAATAGGTGGGTGGTCTGAGTTCGGTGATGTGTACGAGTTCATTCTCTAGTTGTTAAAGAAAAACTTTGAAGATATCCTTGGTGGCATCTTTACTTTATAAAAGCTAAAAAACATAGGACTAAAATTGTTCAAGTTATATTAGAACGTTGTTGGAATACTGCAAATACGTTATATTCAAAGATTTCAAATGTGGTGAGTTTGTTTTTTCTCTAATTCAATTTTTGGATTTCAGTTTTAGTTTTATTTAGACTCAATTTAGAGAAAACTAAATTAGAGAAGTCTAAATTGAGTCTAAATAAAACTAAAACTTAAATCCAAAAATTGAATTAGAGAAAAAACAATCTCACCACATTTGAAATCTTTGAAATATAAAGTATTTGCAGTCTTCCAACAACGTTCTAATATAACTTTAACAATTTTAGTCCTATGTTTTTTAGCTTTTATAAAGTAAAGATGCCACCAAGGATATCTTCAAAGTTTTATTTAACAACTAGAGAATGAACTCGTACACATCGCCGAACTCAGACCACCCACCTATTAGTTGGGTTAAATTAACTCGCTTTTAGTGGCTATGAACATAAAGTACACCTGTACTAGTTTGTTCGGGTGCTGTTTGATGGTTATATATATGTATGTATGTATGTATGTATGTATGTATGTATGTATGTATGGGATGGGATGGGATATACAAACTTTAGATTATGCCAAATTTTAATTATGTACATGTTGTTTATAGGAGTTTCAACGTTAGATATATACATGTTACTAAGAATATTATGTGAGGGAGATTTGTTTCCATTTAGGAGTCAGAAGGAAAATGGCAAGAGCGACTTCAATTATACCAAACATAAAAAAGTAAAAGCCTGTGGATCTAGGGTGTTTGGGTTGAAGATTTTTTCAAAGCGTTATTATGAGAAAGTACGAACAGGGAGTATCTGACCATTTTGATGAGATCGAACTAGTGTTTGTCTTATACGTACTAGGCCAATTCAATTTCTAAATTCAAGCTTAGTGACATTACTTGGTTTTCTCGAACTTTTAAAAGAGTTAGAGATAGCACCAACATATGAAATAAGGAAACCCGTTTCTTTGAAGCTTTGATGTTATTCACCCATAATGTCCAAACCCTTGATGAAAGGTTATTGTATTAATCAATTAGATCATGCAATTAGTCCAAGAACAAACTAACATCAGGCCACAAGAAGAAACACTAAATATGGGATCTTTTCTAGAACACTAATGATATATATCGCCCACAACTTACTGGTGATTTGAAATTAACCTTAATATTGTGGAAGAGGCAGAGCTGAAATTTGGATTCATGGGTTACGAACTGTCTTTTAACTTAAATTGTTGGACTTATGAGTTAGTCTCGGCAGTAACAGAGCTAAAATTTGGTCTTCCTGTGGAACCAATATTTTATAGAAATAGTATATTTGAGCCCCTATTAGCTATAGCTATGGGAATTTTAACACTAAACTTAATTCATAATCGACTAAATATAATGAAACAAACCTAAATGGAAACAGTTTCTGTTAGAGCACTGTTTAGTCGAACTCGCAAGGTTTTCTATCTCAAGATTGTTATCAATGTTAGTTGTACAAAACTATATCTTGAAATCTAGTTTACTAAAGCCAAGTCTTGGACTAGGATTAGAGCTTGGTAGTTGAGTATCAGACATCACTGAATAATCCTGAAGATTGAAGAATGAAGAAAAAACGACGATATTTGGAGAACTTCATTGACAAAGAGGTATATGAAGACTGAATCATCCTATTTACTCACGACATTTACCATTTATATCTTACGAGACTATGTCATATGATTTTAGTAATTTAATATTGCAAAGAGGAATATTTTAGTAATTTAATATTTTCCTGAACCAGTTACAATGTATAATACCTGAAAATGAAATCTGAATTAGGGAAGGAAAAATTGGATTGATTTGTGAGATTAAGAAAATGTGAACCCTAAAAAATGATGGAATATGTAGAGAGATAAATGAACATCAGAATGATCGTCGCCCCCTTGATATTTGGGTCGGTTTGGTTTTTATTGTGTGAGAAAAAAGAGTTTAGGTCAAGAAGAAGAATGAGTGACGAAATTAAATTATTTGATTTCGATATTTCTTATGCTTCACTGTTTGATGAGCTGCTTCGTTACATTTTGAGTTTATGTTTGGCCATTGAGGGAAGGTTAATAAAAATTTGGGCTTTCTTTTGGATGTGTATCGCTATGATAGGGTGTTCGGCTCGATACAAATAATGTAATGGATACTCTTTCTTTTCTCCGGTAGAATTTTGTACTTTTTATGCATGTACTAGCAATTAACAGTTACATGCTTATAGCTTCCAAGTTACAAGACTAATTACGGGATTTGGTTTTGTCGATTCCAAGTTGGATTTCCTTTGGGTTTTGTTTTCACCGTCAAAGTGGAAGGAAGATGATAGGGATTGGGGCACACCCTAGTTGCAGCCTCATGTTAGCACGTGGTAAATTTATGCCCTATCGACCATTTGATCATGCATGGCTGCTAATATGGTACCAGTTTATAAGTGAAAACGCGGAGGTATAACAACCACACCCAATATTTCGTTCGGCAATCTGTATGGACTAAACTCCAATATAATTCCGAGAGCACCAACTTAAAAGTGAGACTCAATCAAGAAATATATCAAAGAGTTTTATCCCTTTCTCAAAATAATCAGTAAATCAACTAGATAGAAATCCGTGAGACTGATTGATATGAGAATGACTTGGACGGTACCAAAGACCAATTCCCAAGTGTCAATCAAGTTCTATCCAACAAACAAAGTCGGATTCATCAACTGTGATTGAACTACGCACAACCTATGATATTTCAATTATATAAACAAATATAATGTGAAAAAGAAACAACACAGACACCAGAAATTTTGTTAACGAGGAAACCGCAAATGCAGAAAAACCACGGGACCTAGTCCAACTTTGAACATCATACTGTATTAAGCCGTTATAGACTCTAGCCTACTACAAGTTAACTTTGGACTGGAATGTAGTTGAGCCCTAACCAAGTCTCACACCGATTAAGGTACAGTCGCGTTCCTTACGCCTCTTGAATCCCAGCAGGACTTTGTGCACGTGATTCCCTTACATGATCTTACGCACAACTAAGAGTTGCTATGACCCAAAGTCGAAGACTTATAAACAAATATGTCTCCCACAGATAAGTCTATTCTGGTTGTTGTTTCCATCTTTAGACAAATCAAGGTGAACAGGAAACTCAACTAATAATCCTGTCTTATACTCCCGAAGAGCAGCCTAGAAATATCAGTCACCTCATAATAACCTAACTTATTAAACAGATGAAGTTATTGCGGAATCACAAGAGTCTGAGACGAAGAAATGTTATGATTACTTTTTATATCTTACCTATCGGAGATAAATCTCGAGTAAATATTAGAGAATGTAAAACTCAATATGATAGAACAAGTAAGATCAGAATACGCAACTACAGAGAAAATAGTTGGATCTGGCTTCACGAATCCCAAATGAAGTCTTCAAGTCGTTAACCTAATAATGGTTTTGGAAAACCTAGGTTAAAGGAGAATCGACTCTAGTTTGCAACTAGGACACACGGAAGTGTCGGGATTAGGTTTCCCAGATGCTAAGATAGATTAGTAACAAAGCAATTGATATTCACCGTTAGATGAACTCCTGATTTAAGATTCAAGCTAAGTCGGCTTAGAAATTAAGCAATCTGTCTCCACCGTTATATGGTATTGGATTGATACACACAAATGAATATACCTATATTTAGATATGGATGAACCATACCCAAACGTGTATACCTTGTTGGCTCAATAATAGTTAACTAAAGTTAGACATATTAACACTTATAACTTAGCCACATTCATCTAACACTTCTAGATCAAATATGATGATCAATCAATCATGATGGATAATCAAATAAATCTAAATGTGTTTCAAGAGAGTTGTTCAAATGTTCACTATCTCATAGAAATATATATGAACCATTTGAAACAAAATCGGTTTGGTTTGTCACTGTACAAAGTACTTATACAAGAACCAATTCATGATCATAATGACACGATTTGTAAAACAAGTTCACATTCCTTATTTCATTAAAGTTCCAGGGACTTTAGTTCGCAAGCGAACCTTAGTTCATAAGCATGAAAACCATACTTACCAATTTTAGAACTTAACCACTGTATTCGCAAATAGAGTATGCGAACAACAGTTCCGGACTTTGGCTTTGTCTAGCCGTTCGCAAACAGGGTACGCGAACAACAGCTCCAGACCTTCTCACAGGTAAACCCGTTCGTAAACAAGAGTTTCGGACCTGAACTTGAACATCACAGTGCACATACTAGGTATACATACTGTGTTATATCCAGGCATTGGTAGTCATTCTAAAACTCTCGTTTAATCATTGAAACATCCCTAGAAGACAACAATAGTAATCTTACACATACCACTAGCTTCAAGTAATTTTCAAGTAATTAATCGATCAATACCAAACTTCCCGAGTTAAAATCAAATGATTGTTTCACACAAATCATGTAAGATGTTCAAGGTAATTTTCACATGATCATATTTGACTTAATATTTAGTTTCCAACAAATAAATTATCTCCAACTAAACTCATCAAGTATACAATGAACTTAGCTAAAAGCTTCCAACACGTATTTCGAGAAATAGATATACAGGATAAACTCGGATCGAAATATCAAATGTATATAATGTAAAAGTCTATATAGCTATACGGCTTAGTCTCATTATAAGATGGAATAGAATAGACTTCTGAGTGATAGATAAGTTTTAGTCTCCACATACCTTTTGTTGATAAAGTTCCTTCAAGATCTTCAGTAGATATTCTTCTTCAATTTTTGAATGCCGTGAAGTATAATGCTCAACTACACACTTCTATCCTAATCCGAGACATAGCTATAAGTAGACTAGAAATCAAGTATATAGTTTTGATCAACTAAACTTGACAAACAAGCTTTAGATAGCAACGCTTGCGAGTTCGACCGAGCAATGCTCTAACAATAAGGGAGGGTAACAAAATTCATATAAGACAAACTAAAAAGTTCTGTGTGTTATAATGATTTTGGCACCCTCCCAATAATTCGACACCCCACATTAGCAATGTCACGATCATGGCACTAATTGCACCTTCCTTATTGGTTTAGGTTTTATTTACGAGACTAGAGATTGAGCTGGGAAGTTGATATTAATAGGTGGTTGATTGTAAAGAAAATCTCACATTGAGTAAAAAGGAGAAGTCAATTCCAAAGTCAAAACTCAAAAGCATAAAAACTTTGCCTTAGAAAGTTGATCTTTTTATGGTTTCTAAGGTCGGCTCATATGCTAACTAGCAAAACATTTGATTTGATATGCCAGGTCGCCTGATAAATTCGTCGCGCCAATATTATAGACTTAATTTTTCGCCAACTGTAGTTCAATAGAGACTCTATCGACAGTGAAAAGGCTTGAATCGCTAGCGATAAAGACTCTGTCACCAATTGTAGGTTCTCTACCACCTATAAATATGCACACATACCTCATATTTCTTCTCTAAATTTCTTGTGCTACTAAAAAAAATCGAGATGACTAACCCATGGGCAAAAAGATTCAGAAAAGAAAAACCATCAAGCAGCACCACGATGAGTGGAGTACTTCCTGGTGTACTTCATGTTCATATATCTAGCCATCAAGAGCGAGTTAATAAGTCTAACCATCAAGTAGCACCCTAAAAAACAATTCCTTGTATATTTCTTGTTCATATATCTAGCCATCAAGAGCGAGTTAATTTACCCAAACTAATAGGTGGGTGGTCTGAGTTCGGAGATGTGTACAAGTTCATTCTCATGTTGTTTAAGAATGAGTCTGAAGATATCCTTGGTGGCATCTTCACTTCATAAAACCTAAAAACCATAGGGCTCAAATTGTGAAGTTATACTAAGACGTTAGTCGAAAAATACATCAAATGTAGTGATTTTGTTTTTTCTCTAATTTAATTTTGGATTTAAGTTTTAGTTTTATTTAGACTCAATTTAGGTGTGTGTATATATATATATGTATATGCAACTTTAGATTATGAAAATTTGTAATTATGAACATGTTGTTTATAGGAGTTACACCGTTAGATATATACATGTTACTAAGAATATTATGTGAGGGAGATTTGCTTCCATTTAACCAAACTAGGTAGGAGTCGGAAGGAAAACGGGAAGAGTGACTTCAATTATATTGTGCTTATGAAGAATGAAACCAAGCACAAAAAAGTAAAAGTCTGTGGATTTAGGGTGTTTGGGTTGAAGAGTTTTTCAAAGCGTATTCTGAGAAATTACAAGTGAACAGGGAATATCTGACCATTTTGATGAGCTCGAACTTTTGTTTGTGTTATACTTACTAGGTCAATGTCTATTTCTAAATGTTAGCTCAACGACATTACTTGGTCTTCTTGAACCGTTAAAAGATTTAGATCTAGCACCAACATATGAAATAAGGAACCCCGTGCTTTGAAGATTAGAAGCTCTTCACCCGTACTGTCCAATCCCTTGATGAAAGTGATATTATGATAGTCAATTAGATCCTACAATTAGTCCAAGAACAAACAAATATAAAGCCGCAAGAAGAAACACTAAAGATGTTATCTTTTCTGGAACACTTATGGTATAGATCGCCAACAACTTACTAATGATTTTGATGCAGATCGACAACGTTACAAAAGATGATAATTATCGCAGCGGGGTGAAAATATTAATAAATAACTTCTAGATTAGGTAGAAAAGATAAGTTAAAAGGAATAAAGAGATGATAAATTATCTAGGCCTCATATTATTCCTAGGAATAACGACTATGAACAGTGATCCAGACCTCGTAACTCCGAGTAATCACAACTATGAATATGATGATTAGTTAGACCTCAGGAATAACCATACTATAAATAAAAATAAAAATGAATTTAAACAAAGTTAAACAATAACAAAATAATTTAATTAATCAAAAGAGTTTCTTACTTTTCATTTTGGAGCTCCTTATATAGATAACTCCTCATAAACAAGCCCTAAACTCACCAAAAACATAAAAAAACTTATTTCCAAAATATGTAACTTTCTTAACTTATTAAAACTCTTAAAATAAACTTCTAGACTCCTCTAAAATTACCCTAACCAATAAATCCGAATATTATTTATTTTTCTACTAAAAACATTATTAATAAAGTATAAATAATAATAATATAATAGATTTATTTTCCATAAATCTCTATTCATCATTCTACCGTGTTGGAGAAGATTCATCCTCGAATCTTTCCGGTACCATGTTTTGCATGTGTAACTCGTTGATGACAATCTTCATACAGGCATGTTAGTATCGTACATAAATAATATATGCATCGTTAAGAAGCACGAGGTATGGTGGCAACCCAACACGGATCTTCATAAGTTGATTTAAAAAATTCTGCCTTGTCAGGGTAGATATGGGAGACCATTTGTATATCATAATAATCAACAACTATCTTACTCTCGACCATAGGAAAAGGAAATATGTCACTATCTTCTTGACGCGGAGTAAGGCAACTTCTTCTCACCACACAGTTTACTCCTTGATCTCAAGGAACAACATCATCAGTAGGTTCATCATCTTCAGAAGTATCATCAAAAATACCATCATCGCCACTGTATTCTTCAGTGAACAAAACCGTATTCACCCTTTCTCCTTCACGCAGAATTTTATGTCGAACCAACATAACTTTGACATCTGTCATTATTTGTTCTCTTAATGCATCAAATTCTTCTGGAGCACCTCCTCGACTACGACCGACTTGTATTCTAGGTGGCATCTTATCAATCCTATAATCGGCTTTGCTCTGGTAACAACTGATGCAGATCGGAAGCATTGAAAATATGATAAGAATTGATGAATTGTTCAGACCTTAAAGTATTCTTACGAATAACGACTTTGAGCGAATGATCTAGACATTGTAACTCGAAAAATTGCAACTATGGACAAGATAATTATTTAGACCTCTGGATGAACCCGACTATAAATAAAAATCAAGATAAAGTTAAACCAAGTTTAAGAATAACAAAATAATTTTGATAATCAAAAGAGTCTCCCAATTTTCGTTTTCGGAGCTCCTTATATAGATAACTCCTCCTGAACAAGCCCTAAACTTAACGAAAATATTAAAAACTTATTTTCCAAGGTATCCACTACCGTTAGGCAACTTTTTTAACTTATTAAAACTCTTAAAATAAACTTCCAGACTATCCTAAATTAACCTAATTAATAGATCCGAAAATTAATTATTTTTCTACTAAATTATCATTAATAAAATACAAATAATAATAGGAAAATAATATATTTAGTTTCCATAAATCTCCCTCCATTAGATTTGCAATTAACCTTATCATTATGGCAGTGGAATAGCTGAAAAATTTGGATTCATGGGTTACAATTTTAATTTTGTTGGACTCATGAATTAGTCTCGGCGGTAGGAGAGCTAAAATTTGGTCTCACTGTGGAATCATTTTTTTTAGATCAACAGTAATTTGAGCCCCTCTTAGGGGTATTTTAACACTAAAATTAAAATGGAATCAACTAAATATAGTGAAACCAACTAAATGGAAACAGTTTGTGTTAGATCACTGCTCGGTCAAACTCGCAAGCTTCGTTATCTCAAGCTTGTTGACAATGTTAGTTACATAAAACTATATCTTGATTTCTGGTTTACTAAAGTTAAGTCTCAGACTAGGATTAAAGCATGGTAGTTGAGTATCAAACATCACTAAATAACCCTCGAAGATTGAAGAACAAACGAAGACATTTGTAGAACTTCATCGACAAAGAGGTATCTGAAAACTGAATCATCCAATTTACTCATGGCATTTACCATTCTCTCCTATGAAACTTTGTCTTATGATTTTAGTATATTTAATATGCAAAGAAGAAATTTCGATTCAAGCTTATGTTGGTAAACTTTTCGAAACATGATTCAAGCAATGGATGTTCTTAGATCCTTAATAATCTTGGTTAAGAACAATTTATTGTTTATGAACTATTTTTGTTTCAAGTTGATCATTTGAAAATTTCCCAAGCAATGATATTTATTATCTATGGCGATTGGGAATGTTTCAAATACCTTAAAGAGAGTTTTCAGAACTTACGGAATTCTGGACATAGTGCAGGTATGCTTATCCTAGTGATATGAGTTCCGAAATGGGAGAGGGTACGCGTACCCCATGGTTCTAAGTTCGTGAATGGAAGAGAGGTATGCATACCCAGTACGCATACCCCTGGATTTGAGTTCGTGGATGGCTAGGTTGCCTTGATATGTCTATAAAAGCTTTTAGATATTAGGGGAGTTTCTTTGTTGTTTATATGAACTCGTTTTAACTTTGTATCTGAACTTGTGAGTTTAATTAGTAGATGGAAGAAGGTACTCACGATTCTCACTCTCACTTTTTATCTGATTTTCGCTTTTTGATTTTCTTCTGTTGTTTCTTATTATCTTATTCACTCACACTTCTATGTAACTTGTCTCTTTTTGTTCATCTTTTTCTTTAACCCTTGAATTGGATGATGACTTCTATTTGATCACTTATTAGGAAGTGATTGTTCCTTGTTGTTGTTTTCATTTCGATCTCGCAACTTTCACGCCCCATTTAGATCGAAACACGCTTTGATACCATGTTATACTTTAAAAGCTTAGAATACTCGATGATATTTTCGGAGATATGTGAGCATAGGCCTAGACACAATTGAATACACACCTTTCTTTGGGGAAAACAGACACACAACACTTTGTTTTGATTGTTTATTTCACATCTTTATTTCCTTCAATTTATGTGCTTTGAACTCCATGAGTATCTAAATTTATTATGAGTTGTTAGGGATATAGTCGAATATTGATAACATGTAATTTATTTAATGAATTAGCTTTCTCTCGTAATTATCACTTAAATTTTATGGTGTCTCACAATTGCATGATTGACGTATTGCAATATGATTGAATGTTTGTTTAGTTAAGTGGCAAATTGATTGAAATCTCACTCATATCGATAGATAATTTAGGATTTATTGATAATCCTTGAATACAAGTATCATAGTGTGATTACGGATTGCTATGATATTTTCTTGTAGTTTCATATAGGATTTAACCTTTGTCCGAATTGACTACTCGGGTATTTCAATTGCATTTATTTCACAAATTGTAATGCTCTTAGGTAATTCGAACTTGATTGCATGATGCGTTAGGTTATTATCTAGGTAGAATACATATTTTCATTGTTACGGGTATATGATGACTTTTGGAAATTAACGGGGTATACTCGCAATCAAGGAATTTTAGGGCTTTTGATAATTGGAGATTAATTATGAATCATAATCATTCCCTCAAGTACATGTTTAAGATTGAAGATGAACCCCTAACCAATATTCTAAACTCATTGATTTCTTTTAACTTTTATTTGCTTCCGGTTTAGTTTAAATTACTTTAAATAATTCATAAAAATCCCCTCTTTTATATAATTCATTGAAATCGGATAACAACCAAACCTCCTTGTGGAACGATTTCTTTCTTACCTTTGTACTTAATCCATACTTTTGATAAGTGAGAAAGTGAATTATTTTTGATAAATACGACATAGGTCGATATGTAGGTTTTTTAAATAAATATCATTCCACTTTTACCATTTTATATTTATCCATATCTAAGAAACAAAAAACAAAATTTGTTTCTTGAATTTCTAAAGAAAAATAATAACTAACAACCTAAACTAGTGTGATTTTTACGTTGACTATATAAAACTAAAAAAATACAAAAATGTCCAAACTCATGTAAAAAATCATATGCGACAAAAGTATTCTTATACAAACAAACAAACAAAAATCATGACATACGAAAATTATATGTAAAAAGATGTTAATTGCCAAATATTCAGATGCAAAAAGTAAAATCCATATCATGAGACATTATGTCATTAGTACATGAGACACAGTTAATACTAATGCACAAAAGAAAAATACATTAACATAATATGAATAAATATTGAGTATTGCTATGCATGAATACTTCTATGATATCAACTTTTAAATCATGAAAGATGATTTTGTTACCTTGGTTGAAATGGACGATATGCGTCTTGGGTGTGTATCTCAGAGTAATGTTGTTCCATATCTTGATGGAATCTTAGGGATGAATATGGGAGGTTTGTCTTTTGTTTCGGCATTACAAGTTGCTTATGGGTTCACTGAGTTCTCATACTGTCTTAACCAACATATGACAACAACTTTGATTTTTGAAAATCCATCATTTAACCCGGCCTGATAATTTATACACTATTGATAGAAGATCCTCAGTTTTATCTTGTACGCCTCCGAAGAATCAACATTGGCAGCGAATCACTCAAGGTTACCGGATTTCCAATCGAGATGGCTCTTGATTCGGGTTCGAACTTAAGTTACCTTCCTATTCTATCTACCTACGACGTGTAAAGAGATAGGTATCATGAAATTGTTAGAAAACTTGGTTGGATCCGCTACTATGGTATTAAGAACGTAGGCACATGCTACTATACAAGTTTAGCAGAACTTCATAAAATACCACCTGCCTACTTTGATTTTGATGGTGATACCAATTTGATATTGAAGCCCGGCAACAGGTCTGTATCGGAGGCACATGCTACCTAGGCAACCGCCTAGGGCCTCAAGATGACTGGAGCCCCCAAATATGTAACTTTTCTTGATACTAATAATTGCACAGAGTATTCCATTATTCTCATTACCCAGTCAACTTTTTGATAGATTTAGCAAAACATATTTTCAAAAATAAGACATCTTTCTCTACTAGAATGGGCCCATCAAATTAAAAGATTTAAAGTTTACGCGATTGTATATATGATATAATTCTGACGATTCTACACATAATATTTTTCTAATATGCAAGAACCGTTGAAGCTTACATAACTTAATAAAAAATTATTTACCTCTGGTGTGAAAGGAGTTGGTTTCGTTTCCTAATTAGAAGTTCCAAAAGTAAATAACGATATATAACTTCATGTTTCTGTGAATATAAAATTTACATGTTTTTAATACTATATCACTCAGATATCCTCCTAAAAATTGTTGTTACATTAAAATATCGACCCCAAAATCTCATAAGAATACATATATATGTGATTATACTATATATTTATATGTGATACAAATTCATAAATATCACAAAATAAAATTTTCTTGTCGTTAGATACTAGCATCAAAATATATCTACTAGAAGTCTAGAACAATTCGGCTTATTTTTTACCAAATTTGAAATATTGGCTTGTACAAAGAGAAAATTTCTTAAAGAATTAAATTGATGCACGTAAACACGTAGTTATTTTTATTCGCACAATCTAATATATTTTGCACATGTTAATTATTCCATGAAACAATAAAAGAATATATATTTAAAGCCCATATTTTTGTTTTTTTGCCTATAGCCCCTTGTAGGTTTGGAACGACTTTTCCAGACAATATATGGAGTGAAACAGAGGAACGTGAGGAGAAAGTGGTTTGCCTAGCTTTTGGAGACTCCACTACCGATGGCCGCATACCCATTATGAGGGATACCCAACAATATGGAATTCAGATGATACATGATTACGGGCGATTTGGAATTGGATTTCTCCCTTCCGGGTGTTAATGGAGGAGAAAAGGTAACATTGGTTGGTTTTGTACTTGTATTTTATCCCATTTGAATGTTAAACCCTTTCCTTTGTCTTAAACTTTTATGTTTTAGTACTTCTTTATATGAGAAAAAAGCATCATTCTTGTAAATTTATGTGTATCTGCTTTCGTTTTGTTTGTTTAAGAGACCTCATTATTTTGTTTCTCAACTCTTTTGTTTGCTTGTGATTAAGAATTCGTGTGTGCAGGTGTGTAAAGGTCACGCCTTTCGAACTTATGTTATAATACTTGTGGGTTTGTGGTAGTTGTCTTTTCATGCACATTGCATTTTGATATTGAATTTGAAGCATTGCAGTAGGTATTAAGAGTATCAGCTTCATATATGAATTATTAATGAACAATGTTGAGTTAATTTGCGTTGGCTCTAATACTTAGTTTTATGCATCATGGAGTTCGGGCAAGCATATTGTCTTGCGTTGTCATATATCTGTTTTGAACACAGTAAACATCTCGTGGTTATTCGAATTTAAATTATGTCAAGGGCGGTTGAAGTGTTTCATCCATTGCCAATTAACCTGGTTATTCTATGACAATCAATAAACTTCATGTGATTCATAATCATACACAATTTATGTTATTTCAAATATTTTTGATTTCATTCTAATTGTTGTACTTTGTGTGTAACCAAATAACACAATTGTTGTTGTTACGCATCCAGAAGAATTAGTTCATAATCTAATTAGATATATGTATTTAACCCTTACTCTCAATTACGATATAAAAAATCTGAACCATGTAATTATGATCCAACTCATTCGCTTTTTGCGTCCCTCCGCTAAAAGTCCTGTTTCAAACTTAGCCTTAATGATTATACATGTGGTATTTTTCAAGTTTCAGATTATATTAAATATGACCTTGAATCTTAACATTATAGTGGTTAGTTAATTACCTTCTTTGTTTTTTTCCATTGTGTAATTAGTCTACAAGAGATGATGGCCAGTTCATAGTATTATGTTTCGATGCATGAGACTTTGGTAGTGGAATGACTTTTAGTTTAGACAGAATTTGAAGATGTATGTTTTGCAGAACACACTATAGTTATTTCTGGTACATTTTCAACCAAGTTTTCCTTCAAGTTGCAGTTTTTGGTCTAACTTTGTTACTGTCATTCTTTTTTTCTTTCTTCTTCTTTTGTAATCTTATGTATTATACATATGCATTATACATCTCTCTTAATCTTCACATATAATGCAAACAACTCACACTTTCAAACGCCGCCAACTTGAGTATTTGGTTATGCTTTGCTTTATAGATGTTATGCTTACAATCAGAATTTTCGTTTTACCAACTTCAACTTGAATGTTCTTCTTAATAAAGGAACTGCAATTCTGATATAATCCTTAATTGCTTATTGCAATGGTAAAATCTTTATTAGATATTCATATACTCGATAAAAAAATTGTTTGATGATTCGAAATACGTTGTAGGTTTTGTTAAAAAATTGGCCTTACAGTATGCGGCAATTCATACTCAGAACGCATTGTTTACTTTATCTAAAACACCGTCATAAAATAAAAGGTAATTAAGAGTAGAACTAATAAACATTTTATTATGGTACATCAAACTAAATGACTTCCTAAAATGAGGATAAGTTGTTCAACATACCAAGTTCTGTTTGTCACGCTTAAAACGAAAGTAATTGGGTCTGTGCCAAATACCCAATATTTGAAAGCAGTCTTACACCCTCAGATTAAACCATTGACAAATATCGACCGTATAATTTATTTATATATTCAGATATATTTTCATTTATTCTTTCTAAACATCCTTTTTTTTCCTAATAAATATTCATTTTTTTGGGGTTCTCTTATTATTATTTCTTTTATATTTATTATTACTAGTAAGGACACATGTGCGATGCACATGCTTGAATTTTTACTTCTCCAACAATACTAAATTTGAAAGTCATGAAATTTTTTTCCTAAAACAAAAATTTACTATTCTTATTTGTACTCGTTACGTAGATAATTGAAAGAGCTTTTCATATATATAAATTTTAAACAAATTCGGTGTATATTTTAAAAGATATTAAATTTTTTGATCTATTTTTAAACAATGGTATTTATGTAAATATGTAAAAAATGGGGATAACTAAGTAATTTAGGGGATCTCCTACCAAAAATAGCTCTTTTCTTTATATTAGTATTAGTAAGTTTACCTTTATTTTATATTAGTATTAATAAGATTACCTTTATTGGGTAAATAAATAGTGTTTTATAAGAAATTGGATGGACTCTAGCCGCAAATTGAGCTCTGACACCCTTTTGAATAGCAAGGCCAATTCTATGAAAAATAGAACCTCCTACTTTAAATTCGGCGTCTTGACCGGCTAAACAATTCTTCAATCTTTTCAAAAAGATTATTATGTCTTCTCCGAACTCGCCTAATATCGAGAATGCTAATATGCCGAAACCATACCCGTATGCCTTGCATTTTTCCAGATATTTCTTGCGTTTACGAGTGACTGCATTGGAGACAGCCCGTCATAGTGTGAAGGCTTGCCGGAGTCTAACCACAAGCTGATTTTTGACACCCTTCTAAATAGCAAAGCCTATTCTATGAAAAAGAGAACATCCTACCCTAAAGTTGGCATCGTGATTGACTGTATGAGTGATTGCTTTGTATTATTATTGTTGTTACTAGTCTAGATGCACACTCGATGCACCTTCCTTTCAATAGTTGTACTTTTATTTCAGTAAATTTTCAATCAAAAATATTCATTTACACCAAAATTGTGTTCCCGTATGTTCGATCTTCTCATTCAATAGACTTTCAATTAAAAGTATTCATTTAAGCAAAAATGTGTTCTCGTGGGTTAAGCTTTTCCTCGGTATCACGGATACGACAGTGGCAATGTGTTACAACACTTGTTCACAATTCTAAGTTCAAGCTTCTAGCTACTTCTCTTATGTAAGTACAAGATGCGCTGAAATGCCGCAACTTGTTGGGGAGCTCAATGTTAGCTTTCCTGGTAATTTGCATTACAATAAGAAAATTAACTGTTTACGAGAACTCACTGCACGCATGTCTTTCTATCAAGGTCCAGATGAACTAAAAATTACAATGAAAGTTCGAAATAGCTTCTTGCAAGAATAAGGCCTTAAATGTTCATTCGCTATAATATAAATTTTGTTGCATATTAACTAGAGTATATGTTTTCGAGTGATCCCCAAACCAATAAACATGGATTTATTAAAATGCTTTAGCAGTGTAATCAGCTTTGTAAAAAGAGATGATCACATTTTAGAAGCCCTTGACTCATAGAGCAGGCTCATTGACTATATAGTTCTTTTTTTGAGGCATTTCTTCAAACATCATATTGACAAAAGGAATCAAATAAAAAATATAGGCAAAATTGCTTCTTTGATGGAAATATGGGTTTCAGTTGGCTACGATGCAACTAAATATGAACGTAATGATTAACATGACGAAGATGTAAAAAACTTGAAGAATAAAAAGTTGATTACATCAGTTAGGCCGGTGGAGTCCTAAGTAAAATTGGTAAAGAGGATTGCAGATATTGAAATTTTGACCCAGTGGATTCTGATGTGTTAAAATGGTATATAAAAATCACCAAGGAAACATAGAGAAGTACTATAAATATGGAAAAGGAAATTTGGATCTGTTATGTGTTCGAGTTTACGGTGAGTTTAGAGCTGATTTTGGGATGTGAAGGAAATGAAGAAGATGGAGCCGCTGCTATTAGATGGAGGTGAACAGAGAGAATGAGTTCGAATTGGTAGAAGACAACTACTTTGATGTTTTTGAAGTTAAATTCGATGGGTTTTATAAAGAGGAACATCAAGTACGTTTTTGTCCCTTGATTGTCTAAGGTTAACCAAATTATAGTGATTAAAAACACACAGGGGTAAAATGGTCACTTCATTGTAACTGGTGAAAAAGATTATTTTTTATAACAGTTAAAATATTATTATTATTATAAAAAAAAAATATTTATTATATTGGAGAAAGAGTATTTTTACAAGAAACTAGTTGGGAGCCTAGCAACAAGTTAAACTCCAACACCTTTTTGTTTAGTCAATCATATTCTAATGAAAAGAAAATTAGCAACATTAATATTTACATCATGTTTGGCTATGTAATTCTTCAACCTTTCCGAAAACTCAATAGTTTCAATACCTAGTACATCCAAGGTACGTAGTAAATGCTGGTGGTACCAAAACTGCAACCATTGGCTATACATACATCAAGATATTTGATCCGCATGCGCTCAACAACTTTAGCCAAGGCAAGGCCCTGGTGTAAAGGCTTGTACACCACCCCCCGACAAAGGGAGAAACCCAAGTCACATTAAAACATGTATCACAACCCTCATCCTAATCGAAGACCAAGATGTCTGCCGGCCTAACATCACCATCATCATGATAACAAATATCAACAAAAGTATCTCTAAAAAGATCATACCAAAACTTAAGACCAACCTCACTAGCACAATGAAACACGTGATCACCATAAACATCTGAAATGACGAGGGTACCAAGTACATCACAATCTTTTCGATATCAACCTATAAGTTTTATACCTTGCGTGATCTAATATAAGGAGAGACTGTCAAGAAGATAGAAACCACAAGGTATACACTTGGTATATAGTTACAAGTTTGAAACCGAACCTAAAACTATAGGGATCAACCCAAGTGTTTGGGATTAACGTACAAGTGCAATTACTTTACTTATAACTTAAACAAATTATAATGCGGAAAGTAAAGTAAAAGCACACAACAAGATTTTGTTAACGAGGAAACCGCAAATGCAGAAAAACCCGAGGACCTAGTCCAGCTTTGAATAGTCGTAGAATTAATCCGACATACAAAGACACTACCAACTTCATATAGTTGAGACCATGCATGTAAACTACCCTTAGTTACCTAGTTTACTTGGTATCCCTGTGCCTACAACTAATCTATCCAACGCACGTGAATCCAAAGATATAGTTCACTATATTAAGTTGTTTCAGCTTCTCTGAAGACTCTAAGCACTTAACCCTTTCGATCGTCTTCCAAACAGTAAATAACCAATCTGTTTGGTAACCTCTCCTATCTTAGAAATTAATCTGAGATATGTTGTTGAGCGTGACGGAGACTTTTCTGTCTAAAATCAATTACAATCCTTTGTCGGGTTTAGATATTCCAAGATCTGGATTAACAAGTTAACCAGATAAAGTCAAACAAAACTACTAGATTCGAAGACTGAATAGTACCACCAAATGATAGCTTGTCGATCTAATACGACTAGCAATAACAAGTATGTCAAAAGATAAACTAGATCTAGTTAGATCCCATCCGATCATGTTTGTGAACGAAGCAAATCACAAAGATACAAACCAATAAGAAAAATCTTATTGTCTTCAAATCTTCAATAGTCTTATGTATCTGCCCAATAACAAACTTGATTCCAACTTATAATCGATCAGGCACAGAATGAAATCTGTTAACAGTGAATGATCACAAGTCGATGTCATATCTAAAGACAAAATTGAACTATTGTTAATCGATCTAGTTTGAGTGAACTTATGTCATAAGAGAATGCTCTAAAAAATAATCAAACTAGGTACCATCAAGAGTTAACAAACGTTAGTCAATCAAAATCAATAATCAAAAACTAAAATAACAATGCAATTCTAGTTTCCCACCAAAAGTACTAGTAGACGCTTCTTGATCCCAAAGAAGTCTTTAAACTAGTGGACATAAGAGATTTCACGTAATTAGGTTACTCTCATCTCCATGATAGTAATACTATTAGTCGGCTACAACAGTGACTACGAAATGAAGTGCTTGCCACAGTATGAGTTTGTAAGAAGAACAAACTTCACTATTTATAGAACAAGGTAGTTTGGAAACCAATGAATTTCCATAACCGAAAATATTCTTAAGATATGCAATAAAGCACCTAAATTTGGTTTTGTATAATTCCAACCAATATCCAACTGTATAACCGAAATCCTCATGGACAACTCGATATTAGCTAGCACTTAACTAATATATCTTTCCAAAAATATTAATTCGAAAATCTCAAAAAGATTCTCTACTATTTCGGTTTGGGATCTCAGATTGAGTATCAAGGAATATCTTTAAACAATTAATAAATAAGATCTCAACACATGTTTAAATTACTAATTATGTCGGCATCTTGAACTTTCCTATTTTGCAAACTCAATTTCAAAATCACACAAACCCTAAAGTGTACGTGACTTAGAGAAATCGGTTTTGCCTATTGGGACCGGTTCTACCATGACTCCTAAAACAAGTTAGGATCGGTTCTACCTTGACTCCCAGTATAGGTAGGGATCGGTTCTACCTTGAATCCCAACATAATATAGGATCGGTTCTACCTTGATTCCCTAAATATGTTAGGATCGGCCCAACCTTAAGATCTTCAATGAAAACTTGACCTTCAATTCTCTTGATTTCTTTCAACTACGAAACATGTTCGTTAGTCTACTTCCTTATACTCATGTAATTAAACATAGTTTTCTAGGCATGAAATCAAACTCATGTCCACTACACAATCTAGTAACGAGTTAAAAATATTATGTCGATGTCACACCATTATAAAACATTCATAACTATTGATATGTTGTTCCTTGATACTTTGAACACAATATGATGATCAAGTCTCTTATACTAGAGTTTCATGTATATAACTTTGCATGTTATGTTTTCAATCAGAAACGAATTGAAAGCTTACGATATAGAAATGGAAACAAGTCAAGTCATGTATTACTAACCTCAAGTGGAAGGATGATGTCATCGTTGATGTCGATACGTCTTCAAAATCTTCAGGTTTTCAGAGTAATACCTGTATGTCTCAACATTTCTAGACTTCCTAGTCTAACCTAACGAAGTTGACTCTAGTAATCTAATCAAGCGACTTATGAGTTTTGATATTAAAATACGACAACCAACCTTGACATACCAACACTTGGTGGGTTCAACCGAGCAATGCTCTAACAATCTCCCCCCTTTGTTATTCCTCTTTTGTAGTATGAAATACCACATAACAAGATGATATTTTTCTCCCCCTTAGTCTATGCTTTGCTCTTTCATTCTATATATACTTTTCAGCACATATATCCTTTCTCAATGATTGTAAATCACCCGTATACTCCATATATTTCTCCCCCTTTTGTCACAAAAATGACAAAGACATGAAAAAAATATAAGATCAAAATGAAAGGATCTTACAAGTTCATAAGAACTCATACAACCTATAATCGTTGAGCACGAAGGTCTCACACGCCATTTTAGATAAGCAATACTAAAATCGAAACTACATAAGTAATTTGTTTTAGCACCTTATCAAGGAAGCAAATGCCCGAAGAAATTTTCCCTTTTATTTGATTCGTCAGAAAAAGATAAGAATTAACTCGGTGCTTATCAGGATCCAATTATTCATAAATAATTGTGCCTCATTTAGACAAGACAAAACTAGGTGAACTAGTTTTCTTACCAAGGATCCGATTAGACTTGAAGGATCGTACCTCGTTTTGATAAGCCTAAACTAAGATCAAAATTAACTAGTTTTTCTTTTCGGAAATCAATCTGACTAAAAGAATTGAACCTCATGTTTCGTTAAGCAAAGCAAGAATAGGCATTTTAAATCAACTTTTGTTAACAAACAAAATAATTCATTACCTTACTCTTTGTGAAAAGACGAGGGTACCCAATATACCTCAATCTAAAACTTTTCCCCCTATAAGTCCTTTCTCCGAAAGTGATTGTCTATGGACTGAGTCGAGACAATACAACCAATCGGTTCACACTTTGTGTGATCGTCTATGGATAAAAGATCGATACAATACAACAACGAAGTATGTTTACTTGATAATAGGTTCGTACTTAACCAAACACAATAGGATTGCTATCAAGTAAATAGGAATTAACGTTTGTATATTTTACTTCTAATTATAATAAACAATTATAATTGCGTAAATAGAAAAGTAAAAAACACAACAAGATTTTGTTAACGAGGAAACCGCAAATGCAGAAAAACCCCGGGACCTAGTCCAGAATTGAATAATCTAAAAATTAAGCCGCTATACAAAATCTAAACCAACTTCGTATAGTTGAGACCAAGCAACTAAACCTATAGTTCACCTAGTTCCCTCAGTATCCCTGCGCCTCCAACTTGTAATAAGTCATCCACTTGGAACAATTCCTTTGGTTCGTATTCCAAACAGTAAAGGAACAACAAATCTGTTCGGTAACAACTCTTTTCAAACAAAGTGATATGAGTTTGACAAAAGGCTCTTCCGTTTATCCCAATAAACTCCTTTGTCAGGTTCTTAGATCTATCTCTTAACAACTACCAAAGTAATTGTCTTAGACTATGCAATCAATACTTTGAATCACAAAGAATTGTAGTGATGCCGATCTACTCAACTAATCAATTAAGGTTATCACAAAGATAAACCGATTATAGTTGGATCCCCAGCCGATCAAGTTTTGTGCACACCAAAGATTATGAACTCAAATAAGAAATCTTCTTTGTCTTCAAATCTTCTTAGATCTTCAATAAACACCTGCACACAAACAACTTGAATCTCTTGTGATCAATCACACACAGAACGGAGTCTGTTAACAATGGATTATCACAAGACATCTTTAGATCTACAAACAGTTATAAAGATCCCCGTCGATACTTCGATCTAGTTTGAGTAAATCTTATATCAGAAGAGAAGATTCTCAAGCATAAACAAACCAGGTGCAATCAAAGTTCAACAACCGTTAGTCAATCAAATCAATCGAAAACTAATAATAAACTGCAATTATCTAGTTTCCCACCAACGGTACTCATAGAGCTTCCCAATCCCAAAGAAGTCTTTAAAACGAGCGGTCGTAAGAGATTTCGCCTAATTAGGGTACTTTCCTCTCCGAATAGACGGCTCCACCAGTAACAACACAACTAGATAGTTTTGCTGGCTCTGAGGATTAGTTTGCTTGAAATGCAAACTCAATATTTATAGACCAGGGAAGTTTGGACAC
The DNA here is from genome assembly GCA_023531105.1 of Papaver atlanticum. Lineage (NCBI taxonomy): Eukaryota > Viridiplantae > Streptophyta > Magnoliopsida > Ranunculales > Papaveraceae > Papaver > Papaver atlanticum. Next base: position 411,198 of record JAJJMB010010755.1, on the reverse strand, counting down.
CAAGGAATTTCCAAAACCGAATATTCTCAAAGATATGCAATAAAGTCCAAATCGGTTTTCATAATTCCTGGAAATGCTCTGTCCAAATATTGACCGAAATCTCAGTAGAAAATCTCCAATTAGTAAATGCACATTACTAATTTTTATTTTCTAAAGATATGCATTTAATTGCTGGAAATTAAAAGCATATAAAAACTAAAAACCTTAATTAAAAGATTCTCAATTTATTTCGATCCGGGATTCTCCTTTAGCTATTAAGGAATATCTTTGAACAATAAAAGGTAAGAGTTACTGCACATGTTCAAAGTGTGTCGACATCTTTACTTTGCAAATCCTTTTTCATATTTACAATCTTGGAACCTATTTGCCACACTTCCAAACAAGTTTAGAATTGGTTCATCTGACTTCCAAGAACTATGTGATTGATTATCCTATCAAATCACCAATCATAGGTTTAACGGTTCTACCAAAACAAGTTTCGGTTCTACTTCCATGTGGGTACTAAGATCAGTCACGCTAGTTACCAAAAGTTGGCTGACTAGGTACTAGGATCGGTTACCACATATTTATGGTATAAACTTGTATTCGGTTGCACAAGTCATAGGATCGGTTCCCCAATTACTAAAAACTTGTTGTACCTCTTACAAGGATCGATTCCCTTGTGATCGGTTGCACCTCTTACTAGGATCGGTTCCCCAATGTCTAGAGTTGGTCATACCAATTACAATAAATCGATCATACCATCTCAGGTGATTACTTAAGATCGGTTTCACTAATAAAAGTCATACCAATACAAAAGTCAAGTATTGTGAATAGTTTTACCAAGATACATAAAAAAGTTTTGAACGGTTATGCTAAAACACACATATTGGTAATCCAAAGATTTGCAATGAATAACAATACCAATAAGCCTAGGGATTTCTCTTTCGATTCACAAAACAAGTTTATGAATGTACTTCCTTTAAACGAATGTAGAACATTGTTTCCTATGACGAAATCTTCACCCATACCCATACATAATCACAATAGCATTCATACGATTATGTCGATGTCTTATATATGAAGTTCAAAAGATAGACGTTATACTTCGTATTGTAATTCCTTAATACTATGTCTAACTAGAGTATAATCATTCACAGCTTCGCAGTTATGTTTTCAATATGCACGACTTGAAAGATACGTTAGGAATGAAACAGTTCAAGTCAAATATTACTAACCTCAAGTGGAAGGATTATGTCGTCGTTGTAGTTCTTTACTTCTTCACATTCTTTAAGTCTCCACGTAATACTTGTAAGTCTGATATCCTAGTAACTTTCTAGCTAACCTATACGAAGTTGACTCTAGTAAATAATCAAGCGACTCTTTAAATGAGTTTTGATTCACTAAAATATGACAACCAAACTTGACATACCAACGCTTGGTGGGTTCAACCGAGCTATGCTCTAACACTTTGATATGCCAAACTAAGATCCGAACCGATCAAGTTTTCATATCAGGAAAGATTATCAAAATAATTATTCCCTCGATTTATACAACCACTCTCCCCACAAAGATATGACGTTTAAACACCACTTCAACATAAAACTCTCCCACGTGAGTTGTCATTCCCTATAAAACAAAAGAATAACAAACAAGACAACCTTTGCCAGAGAAAGGTCGACAGAGTCTTAGGTTTTACATGCCAATGTAAAAATCTAAAACTGAAACTCATATATATACTACACAGACAACTTATTAAACATAAATTGATAATAGTATAATCGTGACTTCACACATGAATTTAATCAATATCTATTTATGATTATTTGATAAAGCATCCCATATGGTTAGATCCATGCTTACATCAAAGAGTCACAACATCATAAGAGATATTCATAATATGAAATCAGAAACATTAGGGTTTGTGAAAACCGAACAATATCTTATAAACCGAAAGCAAAGCAAAAGAGATAATCATTCATATCAAGAAATACAATCGTAACTATCAAAAGAATGACAAGAAGGATTTAAAATAAAAACTTTATCATTCATATTATTGATAGTTGAATAAACTTTACACAAACATTGAAATAAATCAACAATTGATTAGTTTATTCGGTTTAGTAACTCAAGCCTTTTTCTGCGCTTTCCTTCAGTTCGACTTCAAATTATGTTAGATTTTTCTTACGGTAATCCAACAGATTCATATCATAATCATCTACATCCTTACAGGTAGATGACCATTTTAGGTGAACTATCTTTTGTTCATGAAAGGAAATTCCATGACCTGCATCAGCAATCGGTTCTTTGATCAATTTCTCCTTCCAATTAGTTCCAAGATTCCTTCCAACAAACTGGTTTCTCTAACCTCAGTAAGAGAGACTCGATAGGAAATGGACAATATTCAGAACATAGTTAGAATCTTCCTTTCCCAATAGTGGTTGAGTCAAGAATTTTCTCAACTTCTTCAATGCAATACTCACATACATAGTCACCACTTTCTTCTCCATTCTTAACAAAAATAATTATATGAAGTTTTCTGGATAAAACTCAAAATCTGCGCGAGTTTATTAGAACCGAAATTTATTTGCGCAAGTCTTCCACATATTCCTTTTTAATGTTCTTATTTCTGAGAGGCATATTGACCAAAAAGAAAAAATCTTGAGAATACAAAAAGTATAATCAAGATTATATGTGGAATTTCGAACCATATACTACATCCTTTTATAAATAAGATTTCATGGATTTACAAAAAGGAAGTTTAGGTTCGAAGTTGGAAGATCATGAACTTAGGAAATATTACCAAAATCAGGAAGTAAGTACTAAAGGAAAAATTCTTCTTTTTGGGGCTACCATGATAACCGAAACTTTTCTTGTACTTTTATAACAAAAGCCTGTCATACCTTTAAGCATCATGAGCTTCTTCAACAGTTAGAAAAACATGAGAAAGTATAAAAGATAAGTTTAGAAGCAGTCGATTATGGTTGATGATTTCCTTTTTCTTGCCTTGTGATGAGATACGTCAACACAATGTGTACTTGCTTGATAACCACAAGATATCTTCAAGTCACTTTTGAGTCTTTTGACTAGACACTTGTAACCATAGTTATCTAAGATCAACAACTGGTTGTCTTTCGCAAGATCTACTTTAGATATCCTTTTTGTGGTTTGAATATCGGACTTAGGAATCCATTTGGATAAGGGTTTAGGATGATAATACTGTTGAAAATACTGTGACACCTCTTTTCTCCAAGATGGAACATGAGATCTCGTTTTGACAAAGTCATTTCTATTTCTATTATGAGATGACCTTGTCGAGCGATAGGAAAAACTTGAACTATTGTTGTAATAATTATTTTGCCTAAACTCTAGAAAATAACGATCTGAGTTCTTAGCCAATTCGTTTGATACAAAAAAGGGTGCATTTTGCATCTTACGAATTTTACATCCCATTTGTAAGTGTCCTTTATTACCAAAAAAATAGCAGCACTTAGTACATAAAAGGTGTGGGTTTTAATGTTACCTTTTTGTGGATATACTTGCGATGAAGATATGTTCTTCCCGTCTTTTATAGTCACTGCTTGTTTCTCACTGGCAGAGATGCTTTCATCTAGACTTGTACAAGAAGAGTTTGATTTAACTTGATTTGCAGGCTTCACTATCTCAACTTCTTTACAAGGATTAAGAGCATCTTCATTATCGATAGAGGCATCTGGTCGAGAAGAATCCATAGATTTGACAATATTTTACCTTTTTGCTAATATTTGAAGCATTTATTCCATTATAGCCCAATCCTCGCATATCACGATGGTTTCTACTTGCTTCTAGCATTGAGGTTAAATAGTTTGAGTTATTGTTGAGATTTTTCAAGTTCAAATTTTCTTCTTCCAATGTCTTGATTTTACCAAGAGCACCGGATATATCAGCCTCAAGGTGTTTTTCTCGAGAGAGAGAGAGATATGCACCCTCTTTATCTTCTTCAAAAGTCACTTGTTGAGAGTTAATCCTTGCATCAGATTCAACAAGTTTCTTTTCCAACAACTAGATTTTTTTAAGAGCAGCATCACGATCTCTCTCTAATAGTTCCGCTTGAGAAAGACTAGCATTTACTTTGTCTTCAAGACTCTGTACTTGTTGAGAATCATTTTGCCTCAACCTTTCGAGATCTTGACAGAACCTTTCACATTCAGTAGTCTTAATTTGATTGTAAATCAACCCGAGGTTTCTTTATTATCTATGAAGTCATATTTAGGTGAATGGTGGTAGCAAGCAATTGATCACTAACATGTTTCACGGAGATTACCTTATCCATAGAACTTGCATCATCCTTAGAAGGGTTTCTGTTTGAGTCACTTGACATACCTACAATACTTAATTTTAACTTATCATGAGATCCTTTGGACTCATTCAAGATATTAGAAGAACATTCCAAACTTGATTCAGATGAGGAAGAACCATTATCACTGTGTGAAACCTCTGATTCACATAGTGATTTAACAACATCTTGTGATACATTGATTGAGTCTTTCATTAATTTTCGCTTTCTTAATCTTACTTTGACTCATGTTTTATAGACTGGGTCACACAAAATACAAATTATTAGATCTTTTTGTGTTTTCCTGCGCTGATACCAATTGAAATGACGAGGGTATCAAGTACACCACAGTCTTTGAGATATCAACCTATAAGTCTTATACCTTGCGTGATCTAATATATATAGAGGCTGTTAAGAAGATAGAAACCACAGGGTATACACTTGGTATATAGTTACAAGTTTGAAACCGAACCTAGAACTATAAGTATCAACCCAAGTGTTTGGAATTAACGTACACGTGCAATTACTTTAATTATAACTTAAACAAATTATAATGCGACACATAACAAGATTTTGTTAACGAGGAAACCGCAAATGTAGAAAAACCTCAGACTTACTCCAGTTTTGAATGCTCTCAGAATTAAGCCGCTATGCAAAGACACTACCAACTTCGTATCGTTGAAACCAAGTAAACTACCCATAGTTACCTAGTTTCCTTAGTATTCATACGCCTACAACTAATCTGGCCAACACACGTGAACCCTAAGATAGAGTCCACAATCTTAAGTTGCTTCAGCCTCTCTGAAGACTTTAAGCACTCGACCCTTAGATCATCTTCCAAACAGTAAATGACTAATCTGTTTGGTAAACACTCTCCTATCTCAGGAAATTAATCATAGATATGTTGTTGAGCATGATAAAAGCTTTTCTATCTGAAATCAATTAAACTTCTTTGTCGGTTTTAGATCTTCCAAGATCCGAATTAACAAGTTAACTAGATCAAGTCAAACAGAACTACCAGATTCGGATACCGAAGAGTACCACCAAATGATAATTTGTCGATCTAAATACGACTAGCAATAACAAGTCTATCAAAAGATAAACAAGATCTAGTCGGATCCCAGCCGATCAAGTTTGTGCACGAAGCAAATTACAAATATATGAAACCAATAATAAAATCTTCTTATCTTCAAATCTACAATAGTCTTTTGTACCTGCACCATAACAAACTTGATTCCAACTTATGATCGGTCACGCACAGAACGGAGTCTGTTAACAACGGATGGTCACAAGTCAATATCAGATCTAGCGACAGATTTGAACTACCGTTAATCTCTTGATCTAGTTTGAGTGACCTTATGTCAGAAGAGAAGGTTCTCAAGAATAATCAAAGTAGGTGCAATCAAGAGTTAACAACCGTTAGTCAATCAAATCAATAATCGAAAACTAAAATAACAATGCAATTATAGTTTTCCAAGATAAATAAGAGTCTGTGAACCTGTTTGTTAAGAAGATTACTTGGACGATCTCAAAAATCAATATCCAATATCTATCTAGTCGTATCTAAATAATCCAATCAAAATTCTGCTAAGTAATAAAACTTGTTATCTATCTTTCAAGATACGAATTCTATAAGAAACGAGTCTTGTAATCGATCACAATTATCTACTAATATTGAATATGTACAACTTGTGTAAATCCAATTATAAGGGATAAACAATTTATTGCTGAAAAGGAAAAACACAAGACATCGGAAGTTTTGTTAACGAGGAAAACGTAACCGCAGAAAAACCCTGGGACCTCGTCCAGATTTAATCACCAAACTGTATTAATTCGTTACAGACACTAGCCCACTATCAGACTTTGGACTAGAATGTAGTTGGGACCGAATCCACCCTCCAAGCGATTCAGTTTCAGTCGCGCTCCTTACGCCTCTTGAATCTCGTAAGGCTCTGCGCAATTGATTTTCTTAGCTGAGATTCTTTACAGCGTAAGAGTTGCTTCAACCTAAGTGAAGACTTTAAACCAATCTGCCTCCCATAAAAAAGCCTATATGTGATTTCCGTTTTGATCGCTAGATCAAGGTGAGATAAAAAATCGTTTGCAGTAGACTAGGTCTAGCAAACCTAAAAATTCGATACTTATGACTCACGAAGTAAAACCTACTCCAATTTCAACAAAGAATTGTTATATATGAATTGACTTATGGAATCACAAAGTTTGAGATGAAGAACTTTGCGATTTCTATATATCTTTCCTTATAGGAGTGAGACTCAACAATCAGTAGCAAGATCAGGATACACAAACTATCAAGATAAAGATAGTCGGACCTGGCTTCACGAATTCCTAAGCGAAGCCTTTTGAGTCGCTAAACCTAAAAAGGTTTAAAGGAGATGACGACTCTAGTTTACAACTAGGACATACAAGAAGAGTGTCAGGGATTCAAAGATCCCAGTTGCTTGAGGTTCTCCCTGTATAGACTTTCAAGATCAAAGGTTGTTTTTGATTAGGCTAAGGTAGCTTTGGAGTCAAGCAATCAATATCCACCTTTAGATGAATCTTTGACTTGAGATACTCACAACAAAATATACATTATGGTTAGGATGAACCGTAACCGAAACGTGTATAATAACTAGTTCCTGAAAGGTTAGCCGAAACTAGCCAGATGAACTATAAGCTTAACCATTTTCATATAACACTTTTAGAATTTAATCTTGAGTCACCACTATAGGTTAATGTGATCAAATATGTCTAGAGGTGTTTTAGAGAGTTATTCAAATGTTGATTATCTCATAAAAATAATTATGATGCATCTGAAAATATTCGACTGGGTAAGTACATGTACTTACTTCCAGTTCGTGAGTTATTGTTTTCACAGTACTATACCAAGTATGTGTACCCTTAAGAAAAAAACAGTTTAGGAAATTTTGGTATCCATACTAGGTATATGTACCTTCCTGAGTTCACGAGTCAACATAACTTTTTGGTATCCATACAGGGTATGTGTACCAAAGTTCGTTGCCGAACTATAGCTACGCCGGTACGTCAACTGGTATGTGTACCATCCTGTATCCAGATTTACAATAGTTCTATATCTCTTTGATAATCGATTTGAAACATTTCCGAAAAACATCAATTACACATATCACTGTTCCAGAATATTTTCAAATGATTAACTTGAATCATGATTTAGGTCATAAACAACAAATTGTTCTTAACCAAATTCATTAAGTTTTGAATAAATGTTCTTAAGCTTAGCCATTCATATTTCGAGAACAATTAACATGATAAACTTGACTCGAAATTTCTATGGTGCATTTTTAAGTCCACTTAGTCATGCGACTTAGTCTCATAGATAGAAAGGTGAAAACTTGAGTAACGGGTTGGTTCAGTCTTCACATACCTTTTGTCGATGAAGTTCTCCAAATGTCTTCAGTTGATCTTTGCCTCCAAACGGTAGAACGCGGTGATGTATGATACTCAACTACACATTTATAATCCTAATCCGAGACTTTACTATATGTAGACTAGAAATCAAGATATAGTTTTGATCAACTAGATTTGACAACAAGCTTGAGATAGCAACACTTGTGAGTTCGACCGAGCAATGTTCTAACAAATATATACTAGAAACCGGTTCTGGAACCGTGTATAATGACTATTCGGTTTGGCATTTATGCCAAAGAACTAAAAGCAATTTGATATTCATTTAAATACCTAAGAATTTAATCATGATGCACACAAATAAGTGTTTGAGTGACCAATGAAGTCTTAGAATTATTTGAGAGAGTTCTAGGTCTTTGAGCATCTGCTAAAATCTACTGTGACAGTTGGTACAACGGTTCATGAATTGTTAGGCTTGTTCACGAGTCAGGGTGCAACGGTTCGTGAACCGGGTTCGCCGACCCTACAACCAACCCTACAAGACTACCAAACTCAGTTGACCATGATTCGTGAACCGAGTTCTCCAACTGCTAGCCTATAATACCAACTTCAAGAATTCAGTTCACAACGGTTCGTGAACCGGGTTCATGAACTGTTCTCATCTGAACTCGCGGTTTGCGAACTAGTTCGCCAACCTTCTTGTATTTCTGAATCTCAGATATCTATGGTTTCCGAACTGGTTCGCCAACCTACCCTGAGCAGAAATATCAGGTAGTTCAATATTTTTCTCTTATGATGTTTGAAACATTCCAACGTGACAAAATCATTTGCATGGGAAATTTTCAATTGATCCACAAATTAATTCAAACAATAAATTGCTTAGAACTAATATTGTTAAGGATCGTCGAGCATCTTTCCTAAAGTCATATTTCGAGATTTTAACAAGTCAAGCTTGACCGGAAACTTCTTCTTTGTAAATCTACTAGAAGTCATACGACATCGTCTCTACAGATAGAATGGTAAGATAGTGAGCAACATAGAATGGTTCAGTCTTCAAATACTTGATACAGAAGTTCTTCAAATTTCTTCATCGATCTCCAGTCTTCGAGGGTGATGTCTGATACTCAACTATGAAATTCTAACCTAGTCTGAGACTTAACATATTAGACTAGAAATCAAGATATAGTTTTTTCATCATCTAACATTGACAACAAGCTTGATCATCCAACAAAACATAATTTGGATTAGATTTTTTTTTTAGAGTTTTTTGAATTCTACCGTTCTGATAGAAACTCAAATCTTATCTAGGACCCTCCACCAAAAAGAATAACCCCCGTTAATCGTCTCTCCCACGGTGAAGTTAATTACCCAAACTTTTGGCCTTAATAGTTTGGCGTCATGAGTGACTCATGAGATTGGGATGGAACAAAGGTCACGTGGGGAGCTAGACCCAAGAAAAGAGCTGATGTTTCCGGTCTCTCCCGAATCCCCATGGCTATTGACTCAGATGTAGTCATTACCCATTTGTGACAGAGGGTTGCATTTGTGTAAGTTTTTCCCAGGAAGTTAACCAGAGTACTAATTTGAAAGCTAAATTTTCACTTCTAGTTATTTTTATCAGGTTTCATCAAGTTTTCAGTGATCATCAAATCCTTAAATCCAATACATGCCCCTTTACTCTCGTCCAAAGTCCAAACTAGACCTGGCCCCCATAGTTCACCTTGATTGATCATGGGGGGTAGGTAATGCTATTCAACTCAGTCCACAAGTAGTTCTGAGGGGGGAAAATCCCACTCAGGAGAACTTCAAAAACCCTAAAAATATTAAATTCACCCCAATCCATCCATAGTCCCACACACTCTCTGCACAAGATAGCTAGCCACTTTTAGCTAGAGTTAGAAGTTTCCCCACTCCCCACCACCATATCTGCAACATTTAATTATCTTCCACTATTTATTTATTTTCCCTACCCTTTCTCTCAAATCATATTTTCTCTCTTTTTGGTACTTCAAAGCTAGGAAGATCAAGAACATCAAAATAATGTCAATGAATAGAGTTTCAAGTAAATCCGATCTGCTTCACATGGTTGCAAAATCTTGTTTACAGAACCCACTTACTGATACGCATCATCATCATCATCAGAGTCTTGGATCCTCGCAGAACTCATCATCTAATCCAACAGAATATGAAGAAATAGAAAGTGAAAACGAAGAAGATGAAGAAAATGGGGGTTTGGGAAATGAGAAACAGAAGAAGAAGAAGAAAAATGGGTTGGAGAAAGAAAGCCGAGAAATTGAAGAACTCATGAGTGAGGTGTTTGAATCAATATCTGTTATGAAGAAAGCTTATGTTAAATTACAACAAGCACATTCTCCATGGGATCAGGAGAAAATGAGTGTAGCTGATATAGCAGTTGTATCTGAGCTTAGAAAACTTGGGATGTTGAAAGAAAGATTTAGAAGAAGAAGAAGAAATAGAAGCAATGGAGGAGGAGGAGGAGAAGAAATTGGAAGAAGAGGATTTGTACCTTTAAGAGAAGTTGTTGCTCCTTATGAAGCAGCCATGGATGAATTGAAGAAACAAGTTAAAGCCAAAGATATTGAAATTGAGAATCTGGAGCAAAAACTTCAAAATGCCATTACTACTATTAACACTACTAACGGCAGTAACGGGAAGAGAGGCAAGTTTCATTCTAGGAGGAGAGTTAGCAATTGCAGTCTTGGTCATGGTAAGTATCTATCTCAATTTCTTTTTGATGTTTTCTAATTTCAATCCGGATGGTTCTGGGCAGACGAAATGGTGACAATGGGAGGGTGAAATTGTATATAATTAGCATGTTTCTTGTGCCTAATGTGATTTTGTTTTGTGATTGCAGTTGCAGGGGTTTCACCGGGGGCAGAGCAATTTGAATCAACAACGAGTCAGATGAAAGAAGCTTCAAAATCATTTACAACACTGCTTCTATCTCTCATGCGTTCAGCTGGATGGGATATGGATGCAGCTGTAAGATCAATTGAATCTGCTAGTCCTACTACCACCACCATTGACAAAGGCAACAACATGGCTTCCATAAATGGTCCTCAACACGCAAAGTATGCGTTAGAATCCTACATTAATCAGAAGATGTTTCATGGGTTTGATCACGAAACGTTTTACATTGACGGAAGCTTATCGTCTTTATTGAACCCAGACCAATTTCGGAAAGATTGTTTTACTCAATTTCAAGATATGAAATCCATGGAACCAACAGAACTGTTAGGTATATTACCAACTTGTACTTTTGGTAAGTTTTGCACTAAGAAATTTCTTTCCATTGTTCATCCGAAAATGGAAGAATCGTTGTTCGGAAATTTGGAACATCATGAATTGGTTTCGGCTGGAAATCACCCGAGGAGTCAGTTTTACGGCGACTTCTTGAAATTAGCTAAATCTGTCTGGTTACTTCATTTACTTGCATTTTCACTTGATCCTCCACCGTGCCATTTCCAAGCCTCAAAAGGAGCTGAATTTCGGAAAGAATATATGGAGAGTGTTGTTAGATTTTCTAGTAGAAGAATGCCTGTAGGACTGACTGTTGGGTTTCCAGTCAGTCCAGGGTTTAAACTTGGTAATGGTTCTGTAATCAAAGCTAGGGTTTATCTTGTTTCTAGAACATGATCCAAATTGTCTTTGCGATGCATGTTTCAATGTACCTTAGACATCATGCTTGTGCATTTACTTGGTGCTGCTACAGATGAAATGAATGCCGTTGTAGTGTAAATCTTTTCTCCATTTCATGGATTTGCATTGATTAGAATTTCGTATAGTAGGACTCTTATTTGGTAAACTATGGAAATCAAGGTAAGCAGTGTGTACGTTTTCATGTCTATGTCGTATTTATATTTGACAGTTGAATACTTGAATGATAATTGGGACCATGTCACTCATGTCGACAACGGTGAAGGATCATAATGCTAATAGCTGAAATTTCAATACTTGCTAAATTTTGCAGCAATGTAGTTTTGTGTCCTAGTCTGTTATGTACTCGCATAACTCGTCTTGACTTTGCCTACAAAGTGAAGAAGATTATGACAAAGAACCGACTGTTGTGGTCTCATTAGAGGGACACCAATACCTCCGGCATCATTCGAGGGACACCAGACCTCCCAACGATTACTTCGAGTGTAATCAAACTCCTAATCAGAGAAGAACTCTCAAACTTTCCTAATTCAATTCATTACCTTCATTATTACATTGACAGACGTATATATAGCATCCTAGAAGAAACTAATTACATAACTGCCTAATTCCATAACTGCAAGATAACTACACATGCTTATCCAAGCACACACATAATAGGCACATAACATAGTCCCTTACCTGTGAAAGGTGGGGAAGTTTTGAAGAGCATTTACAAACTTTTGGCCAAGTATCTGCAAACGAAACTCATGATCCCCTCTGCATATTTCATATTCTACTGAGGACTAGGTAAATGTACTTGGAATCCGAAAGGATTCGGAATGGGAGGCTTTCCCTCTTCAACAAAACCACACAAATTTTGTGTTCTAGTGCTATCTTTCGGCCAAGCAGTTCGAAGCCTCAAAGACCTTGCCAAAAATCCTTCACATGAGCATACTAATTTGTAACTGCGTGATAATATTTGAACCATACCGCGTGTTAATCTTCTAGTACACAGGCGTCCCTCACATATGCTGTTGTGCGCTAAGATTTTTCGCATTATCCTTGCTCTGCAGATTTTTATCCTAACTCGCGGGAATAAGAGTGGCCGAATATCCACCATCATCATTATCCATTTCAACAAGAGCTGTTTATCAAATCTGTTTATCGTAGTAGGCTTTACATAACTATTCACAGCTTGAACCTGATTTGGCAATAAAAATCACAGATTGAACCTGAGCCTCGCCCTAGTAGTAGGCTTTGTAACCATTCATATCCAACCTAACCCTCACCCTCCTCGTGTAGGGGATGTGTTTTTGATCCTCATTCTAATGTATGTTTTCTCTGGAGAAACTCCGCAGTAAAGGCCATCTACTGTGCAGCTCCTCCATCTGAGGAAGCTCAAGCAAGTTGTTGAACTAAAGGGGACTTGGAGAGTGATGCAAAGAAACTGGATTAAAATTACTGCAGGAGGTTGCGGATTAACTTATACACTATGGTCGAATTAAGAGTTCAAGAGGTCAGGCGACTCAGGCCCTATAGGTCCAAGGGATTTGCCACTTATGCGGCAAAATTTTGTGGTCATCCCCATGCCATCATCAGTGCTATTTGGTTTTCCTGAAGATGGCTTCCATGTCTTTCACTTGCTGTGTGTGTAAGGATCTATTTATTCATCATTTTCAATTGAAAAACACTGTTCTGGGAATAACTGGAAAAAATCAATTGAAAACATTGAAACCCAAACAAACAATAAAATGTTGAAGTTAGGCATAACTGAAAAAATCAATTGAAAAACATAAAAACCCAAACAAATACAGTAAAATGTTGAAATTTTGAGAAAAGGAGGCTCAGATTCGCCTTCAGACAGACATGCAAGGATCTATCTATATCCTCTCCTGCCTTGGCTGCAGACTGGTTGCCGAATTGAAAGAAGAACGGAGAGAAGGAAACCCTCCCCCAATTAATCACTTCAAAAAGACCTTCCAAGTTGCGTCGCCAAGACTTTCAATGGAGAGTTAGATTGAACCTTTGTCTGACAACCCATAGGGTTGTTTCTTTGTCTATCATCACTGCCACATTAGTTTTTTTTTTTTTTTTTTGAAAAGAGAGAAGAAGAAGAAGAAGAAGAAGAAGAAGAAGAAGAGGGTTGTTTGATTTATCAAGTTTAGAATCATCAGCTCTGATTTTATCTCTAAAATCATGCAGATCTATGTATAGGAGAGGGGCAACAAACAATCCCTCAAGAAAAACTCCCACATCTCTCCTTTTTGATCTGCACTCTGGAGCTTCATACTTAAACTAATGAATGAGTAGGTTTGTATTGTGTTAGGGTTTAAAACCTAAGGCCTGGACTCGCTTCGTTTATATAGGCTTCAACTATTTTGTCACGCTTCCATTTTAACATGGCTGTGCTAACGGAGGTACTAATTTGTTTGGGGCTAAGCCAAAAGCTATACACAAGACTATATTCTTAACTTTGGGATTAGTACACCCCTAAGCAAATTGATACCCCTAAGCAAACAATGTTCCCCAAAATTTACAATTATGCAAATGACAAAAAAAATCTCAATAACTTTTTTTTTCCCCTTCTAAATGAGACATTTTATTAAAACTTAGAACTACAAAGAAGTGTGAACTACAAAGGAAGTAGAGTCATCTAATATGGAGCTTTGATGAACTCTCATAATATTAAATTTATCTACTAATAGATAATACTGAATACAGGTTGGAGGGGTAATCTCCTTATCAAAAACTGAATTTAAAGTCCTTGAAAATTTAGCCAGAGTATCGGCAACCATATTTCCTAGTCTAGAAACAAAATGAATACCCAAAAAGTTGGTGCATGGATTTGCTATCCTATTGGCTACATCTAGACGGGCTTTACTACGATGAGAAATGTCTGGAGTCTTTCCATGAAGATAATTAAAAAGACTTTTGCAATCTCCTTTAATACTAAAATTCTTGAGCTCATTCTCTTTAGCCCAAATTGTTGTCTGCAATACTCATATAGCCTCTGTTTCTTGAGGGTTTGTACTGGCTGATGGTCCTGCTCTTCCTCGTTCAAATGTTCTTGAAGGTCTTCATGTCGCACTGATGGGAGGGAGAGAGAGAATGAAAGAGGGAGGTGGGATTCAGTTGTATTAAGATATTCTTTCAAATTAGAGCTGTATTGATCAATGTTGAGGTGTTTTCCTTCATCAGATGGGGTTGAAATGGAGTTTCCAGACTCCAATGAAATTAAAAAATCTGGATATAGATATGAAAAGCAAGTGGAGAAACAGGGATTTGAGGGGAGTAATAGGGGGTTCCAATTAATCAGGAAAAGCAGATGAGGAGGATGCAGAAACAGGAGAGTCAAAACAATCCCTAACATTCTCATAAGGAGAAAAAGATAGTCTTTTCTCGACTAAAGGAAAAATTGAACTGGTTTTAGTTTGTTCTGGGTTAAGGATATCTTGTAAAAGACCAATAACGGGAATCAGTTCAAACTCACTAACCCTTGTCAGCTCATTAACTTGGCTTGACTCATCATGATAAAAACTAGCAGCTTCAAATGGAGATGATGGAAATGGGTTGCAATTCTCGGGAATACTAAAAGGGAAAGTTCTTTTACCAAAAATTGAGTCATTAACCAAGGGAATTTCCTCATCAGAAACAAAATAAAATTCCAAAACTACATTAGTCTCAGCCGATTCAGAGGTTTCAAAGTTGGAATTTGCTTCAAAGAAAGTTTGGTAGGTTTCTCCAATACCTGGGATAATAAGAAAAGAATCAACAGGTTCACATCTTCCTCTGTGATCCACATTATCCTTTGGGTTCCAAATTTGAACTTGCATATCATTAAGAAAGTGAAGGTCATCCCCTGGTGAATAAATGAAGATGTTGTAAATATCCTCCAAGACTCTATTTTGAATAATGACACATCTATCTTTTTTGTGACCAAAACGAAGACAATGGTGGCAGAACTTGGATGGAAGATTCAGGTAGTTGAAGAAAAATTTTATGACCGGGTATCTTCCAACTTTAACTAAGAGCTTGTCTATAATCAACTTTTCAATGTTGACCCAGACTAAAACCATTGGAAAGAAATCAGGATTAGAATCATCCCCTCCAGACAAGACTCTACTTACTTTTCAAAGCTTACTGGCTATAACCCCTATCATTTCCTGCGATCTATGCTCATGCTAGCATTCAATACATTATCCCACAAAGGTATTTCCTTGATAGCGTCAGTTGAGATGTTCATGCGTGGATAAGCTTTGGTTGCTGCCAAGACATTTCCAAAAGGGTACCAAGGACCATTAGGGGTAACCCAAAAGAAGTATTCTAATGTATGAAAAGAGATGATATAGACACTTGGATTTACTTTTCTAATATGGAAAGAGATATTAGTTCCCAAAAAATAGGTTAAAACTGAAAAGATCAGTTGAAAACAATCTTGCTAGAATACTATTTACTCTAATACCAAAGTCCCCGATGAATTCGTGAGGAGTTGGTAACAAACCGGCATGCATATGATTAGCAAACCGCTGAGCTAGGGAAAGACCACTGAAATGTTGATAATGATCATCACTCCTAGCCATACTACTAAAATTTAAAATAAAATTTTAAAGAAGAACATGGAGAAACAAAGAAGAGCTAAAGGAGATAAAAAATAAATATAGATGAAAGCATTAAAAGAACATAGAGATATAAATCAAAACTCAAAAACAATACAACACATAAACCAACAAAAGGATTCAAATTTTTAAAACAGCTGGCTACTCTAAAGCTGACTTGCTAACCATGTCCCGTGATTGTAAAATTTCCATACAAAGGATTATGAACCAATAGGGGGCTGACAGAAGAAGCATAGATAAAGGAAACATATAGTGGGATATTGTACGAGGTTGTTTGAGTTGACAAAAAGTGACAGTACTAGGTATTGGGATGACAGTACTAGGTATTGGGATACACATACAAACCTAGAAAAATACAAATGAGATATGTTATCAGAAAGTCCACCGGAAATTTAGTCAAACTAAAATACATATTTTATCTCGGGGTTAAAAAGGAAAAACCCAACAGATGTAAACCTTTTTACAATTGTAACACAAAATAGAATAATCAGACAGATGTAACAAACAATTGGGAAGTCTATCAATTCGCATCAGCTAAATGAATTGGAGTAGGTATATGGGAAGACGGTAACATGTTCAAAAATTCAAAACTAAATTCACAGTTAAGAAGGTAAGGGATACAATGAATATAGAAATTACATTTTCTATAAAGCCAATTTGAAGGAGTAAGTTTTCTACCATCTCAG
This sequence comes from Papaver atlanticum, assembly GCA_023531105.1. Classification (NCBI taxonomy): domain Eukaryota; kingdom Viridiplantae; phylum Streptophyta; class Magnoliopsida; order Ranunculales; family Papaveraceae; genus Papaver; species Papaver atlanticum. The sequence continues at coordinate 394,558 of JAJJMB010010755.1, read as the reverse complement.
AGTGTAAAAATAGAAACAAAAACAAAGTAGTTAACCATGGTTTGTGATCATGCCAATATTCCTAAGGATTCTAAAGTATCTCCTACAAGGGTTATGCAATGTCGTGAGCATTAATTGTATCGAATTCAATATTTTATGTGTGAACTATGTGGAGAAGAAGCATTTCTACATCCAAAACAGGGTCAGTTTTTAGCCTTCTGTAATCTTGATTTTCATCAGAAATCTCAACTTGAGAAGAAGACTATTGAAAGGATCTGAAAGAAATTGGAATCACTAGATCCTACTACTATTGCAATTCTTAAGAAATAGATGCCACTCGAGATGGATTGTTTCTATGCTCAAGCTAAGGAGATGTAGTATCTATAAAAGAGAGGAAAGCATATGCTCACAATGGAGAAGGAGTTGAACACGAATAAGAGCAGGGGAAAGGTCCAGACAATTCACAAGCAATATTTTGATGTTGATATTTTCTTAAGTTCGAAGTTTCTTTTAGTGTTTATTTTAGTTTTTATGAATGCAAAGATGTTTCTTTTAGTTTTTATGAATGCAAAGATTTACTTTGAGCTGAATGTATTAGAACAAAAGTTATGGAGAAGAAGAAATCAAAGTTTACGAAATTTCTTTAACAGTTTAAAACATGATTATCTTAAGAACCTTAAGACATTGATCAGGAAGTTAAAATTAACCGGAAAAGTGATATGCCATTAAGACATTTTAGTAAACACTTAATATTAGTATTCTAGAGACACCTGGATATGGATTAAGATTGGTATTGAAAGTGAGCTTTAAGATTGGATATAATGCAAAAAGAAGATGGATAAGAAGAACCTCAAGATTTTAATCTTATGTGATTTAATACAATCATTGTTTGAGGAATACCATCCAAACAGATAAAACGGAATCAAGTTAGGGATCAAAAAATCTAAGTTTCTTAAGAAAATAATCAAACAAATGAAATCGGCATACCAAAAAAAATCTTAAATAATGATAAAAACACACAATGAACAAGCAGACAAAGAAGTTATAAATCAAAGCAAAGAAAGGAACAAAGAACCAAGAAAGATTAATCAATGGGGTAGGATTCAAATCGAGCCATCGCAAAAGAAATGGGGAACAAAATAATTAGTCATCCAAGTTACTATATCAATCAAACTAGTTCAAGCTAGCTGACCAAAGGAACCTAATAAATTAGCATATTTGGAGATTCTTAACAAACCAAGTATAAGCACACAAACAAAAGAAACGGACAAACAAAAAGGATTAAAACAAATGAAAGCAAACCAAGAACACACAGAAATCAGAAAGCAAAACCAAGAACACACATAAATTGGAGGAAAAAACTCATCTTGAAAGCGCATTTGATATGGCCCTAAAACTAACTGATACCGAATCCATCTCCCTTTCCCCTCTATCATCCCATCGGGATAAGGAATTCCCACAGATGGAGTTACCCAGAAGCCATGGAAATTACAGAGAAAATCGCTAGAGAGGAGGGAGAAAAGTAGTTGTTTAAGAGTGAGACCATCAGTAAACCTCTTGACGTCCAAATATTCTGTTTGAATTTGCATCCAATATGTTAACTATTCACCGGAAACATAAACTAAGTTTTGATAATCTTTTATCCAAAATATAACTCTAAAATTTAGAAATGTCTAGGAATCTGATGTCCAAATTTTCTATAATCGTTTGACTTCGCATATAAATATCAAATATTTACTGGAAATATAAATTAGTTCACGTATCTAAATCTTTATCAAAAAAAAAAAATATAATTAAGTGCCACATGTATGCACAGACGGCTACAGTTATATATGTCAATTAATATTTTTTAATTATATAAAATATTATTAAGAGAACTATAACGGGACTATATTCTGGTAGGTTATCCATGTATAGTCACTCATTATAATTTGGTTGAGAAAATGAGGAAAATTGTATTCTAAAACTGACATTGAAAAGGATCTTCGTTGGCTTCCGTCTTACGCCTGATTGCCTTCCTATAGGTGTGTTCGGCTGTGTGTCGTGGTATGTGCCGCAATAAGGTGTTGATTTCATGGAGCATAGTTCTCATGTACCATGGTACTTCATTTTTGTGCCTAATGAAATGAACCAGGTTTTGAGAGTCTGTCTCAAATGTTAGAGCATTGCTCGGTCGAACTAACAAGTGTTGTTATATCAAACTTGTTGTCAAATTTAGTTGATCAAAACTATGTCTTGATTTCTGGTCTACAATTAGTTAAGTCTCGGATTAGGATAAAAGTGAGTAGTTGAGAATCGGACATCACTGCATTCTACCGTTTGAAGGGTGAAGATCAACCGAAGCTTTTGGAGAACTTCTTTAATAAAAGTTAAATGAAGACTGAACCACCTATTTCTCAAGTTATATTCATCCTTCTATCTGTGAGACGATGTCGCATAGCTAATTAGACTATTGCAAGCATATCAAGAATTTCGAGTTAAGATTATCTTGGTAATTAGTTCTCGAAATATATATGACCGAGCTTAATGAATATTTGTTCATACTTGATGAATTTTGATTAAGAACAATTTAATGTTCATAATCTAAATCGTGATTCAAGACTATCATTCGAAAACAGCCTGGAATAGTGATATGTGTCATTTATGTTATTTGGGAATGTTTCAAACTGATTTAGAGAGAAATATAGAACTACTGCAAATCTGGATACAGGACAATATACATACCAGTTCACATACTGGGAAAACTATTAAAGTGCCGAAGCCGTAATACATGTACCCAGTACACGTATCGGAGTAGCTATATGTCGACAACAACTTTTTGGTACGCATACCCGGTATCCATACCATAAAAAGTATGTTGCTCATGAACCAGAAATGGTATGCATACCATAAAGGAACTGTTGGTTTTGAAACCGGTGTGGTATCCATACCCGGTACGCAAAATGGAAAAGTTTTGTAAGTTTCTGAACTCGTTTTTGTCTTAAGGGTACACATACCCGGTACATGTACAATGACAAAAACAGTCACGAACAAGGTAGAATACACGTAATTTCCCTGTCGAATATTTTCAGATGCACAAAAATTATTTTTGTGAGACAATTGGCATTTGAATAAATCTTCAAAAACACTATATAAACATGATTGATCATATTATAACCTATGGTTGTGACTCAAACTTAAAGTCTTAAGTGTTATATAAAAATGATTAAGCTTATGGTTCAATCGACTAGTTTCCGAAACCGTCCATGAACAATGTCTTTGTACACGGTTCGGTTACGGTTTATCCTAACCAGAGTATGTATCTTGGTATGTTAATTTCATTTCAAAGATTCATCTAACGGTGGATATTGTTTGCCTGCTTCTAAAGCTATCTTAGCTTAAAACTAAAGCAACCTATACTTTGAAAGTCTATATAAGGGAGAACCTCAAGCAACAGGGATTTTTGAATCCCCGACACTATTATTTGTGTGTCATAGTTTTAAACTAGAGTCGTTCTCTTCCTAAAACCCTTTTAGGGTTTAGCGACTAAACGACTTCACCTAGGGATTCGTGAAGTCAGGTCCAACTATCTTTTATCTTGATAGTTCGAGTATCCTGATCTTGTTTTGATTATTGAGGTGCTCACTCAAACAAGATAGATAGCAATCACAAAGTTCCCTTCGTCTCAGAATTTGTGATTCCATAGGTTTAATACTTGTGAAGTGAATAAAAATCTAGGCTGCTCTTCGGGAAACATAAGTCCGGATTTTGAGGTTAGCTAGACTTTGTATATTGCTATCGATTTTCAGTCTCACCATGATCTATCGATCAGAAAGGAAATCACACATAGGCTTATTCGTAGGAGGTAGACTGGTTTAAATCCTTCAATTGAGTTGAAGCAACTCTTAGGCTGTAAAGGACGTCAGCTAAGGGAATTAGTTACACGGAGTCCTACTGGGATTCAAGAGGCGTAAGGAGCGTGACTGTAACTGAATTGCTGTGAGGGTTTGATTCGGTATCAACTATATTCCAGTCCGAAGTTAATTGGTAGTAGGCTAGTGTCTATAGCAGTTAATACAGTTTGGTGTTCTACCTGGACTAGGTCCTGTTTTTCTGCATTTGCGGTTTCATCGTTAACAAAATTTATGGTGTGTGTGTTATTTCTTTTCCGCATTATATTGTTTATCTTTGTAATTGAAATATCACAGGTTGTACGTAAATCATACATCCATCCTTATTTGTTGGATATGACTTGATTGATTCTTGGATATTGATCTTTGTAATCGTCCAAGTACTCTCACACGTAAATCAGGTTCATGAACTTGTCTCTTTAAACTTTATGATTGTGAGAGAAAGATATATAACTCTAAATATTATTCATTTGTTGAGATTCATTAAGTTGAACTCTCGGAATTGTATTTAAGTTTGTCCGTACAGGTTTCCTAAGAAAAAGTTAGTGGTGTACTTTGGTACCCCCGCATTTTCAATTGGTATCAGAGTAGGAAAACATGTTTAAGACCTAATAAGTTTGTGTTTGAAGCAATCTGACTATATGGACACGAGTGCAATCTCTGATAAACGTACCACTAATTTGGAAAACATTGTTGTTATGGATTCTTTAAAAGCGTCTGAACTTTCAAACTCTCTTATAGATGAACATCACGTTCCCATAAAGTAGTGGAATATTGATAAGTGTTGTCCCTATTATATCACTGATGATTCTGACTCAGAAGTAGAACGAAAAGCATCCAAAGAAAGTACTGAAAATTTAAAACATGTAGGAATTATGTCTTCTGAGGTCAATCAGATGAAACACAAAGTCAATACTCTCATTGGTATTATTTTTAAACATGATTCCGTAACGAGGATTTTTGTTGAAGAACATGGCAAAGTGAAATCGAAAATTATTTCACTCGAGGCTAAACTTAAATATAATGCCTTGGATATCGAACGATTGTTGAGTAAGAACTCTACTCCACGTTGCGATAGTGAATCCAAAGAAACTACCAAGAAGATAGCTTCTGTACAAGGCGATGATTTAGAAAAAACAAGAACGCTTGATGTTCATGATATGCTAACAAAATCGCAGTTAGAAACTGATAAACAAAGTAATATTACTTTGACAGGAAATGATCAGTTAAAATTTTATGACCAAGAAAAAACTGTGTTTCCAAGGAGGAAAAGTTCTTTACAAGATGAGTATGATAAAACTACCTATTCCGATTTCATTGAAACTCGGAAAGTGTGCTTTTATTGCAACACTAAAGGACATGTTCAAAGAAAGTGTAAACTGAGGTTGAAAAACTATCAGTTAGACCTTCTTCAAAACACCTTAGATTTAATTCTGAAAGGTGTGACTGATATTCAGATGTTTAAACCTCTTGGGGTGAAAACACATTCAAGCAAATCTGCTTCTAGGAATGTTAGTCCTTTATGGTCCACGAATATTCGAACAAGTCAAAAAGGTAGTATGCAAAATCTGTTAAAGAATAACTCAGTAAAACCGTCACAGATATGGGTTCGTAAGGATACTCATATGCCTCCTGAGAAAATTGATGTTTTCATTAATGAAACAATTCAAGAAGCTAACATGAATTTTATCATTACCGGATATAAAGATCTTATTGATAAACTTTCATCTTCCAGACAATCAACCTCAGGTAAAGGTTCTAATCTTGCCTCATTTCATGATGATAGTAATTTCTATGATCACTTCTCGTGTCCCAAAAGGACTGTCTTAGCAAAAGAAAGAGGTAAACACAAGAGTAAATATAAACAAAATTCATATGGTGAGTGTACGTCTCACCCTTGTGCAAACTAAGCATAAATCTGCTTCTAGGAATGTTAGTCCTTCATGGTCCACGAATATTCGAACAAGTCAAAAAGGTAGTATGCAAAATCTGTTAAAGAAGAACTCAGTAAAACCGTCACAGATATGGGTTCGTAAGGATACTCATACGCCTCCTGAGAAAATTGATGTTTTCAGCAATGAAACAATTCAAGAAGCTAACATGAATTTTATCATTACCGGATATAAAGATCTTATTGATAAACTTTCATCTTCCAGACAATCAACCTCAGGTAAAGGTTCTAATCTTGTCTTATTTCATGATGATAGTAATTTCTATGATCACTTCTCGTGTCCCAAAAGGACTGTCTTAGCAAAAGAAAGAGGTAAACACAAGAGTAAATATAAACAAAATTCATTTGGTGAGTGTACGGCTCACCCTTGAGCAAACTAGGCACAAGTCTTGGAGCATTGTCCATAAAAATCCTGTTGGATAAGGGTTGTTGTGTAATAGGTGTAATATTTGTTTCAAATAGTACTTAGAAGCGATGAGCTATGATTTTTCTCATATTACAACCTTTACATATTCTCTATGATTTCAATCAAAATAGTGCTAGAATTTCTTATTGATCCATGCTCGAGAATTTTCAAGCATTTAATGATAAAACCTTTTCATGAACACTAATACTCTTGTGCTCTAAACTTTTTTTAATCTAGCTAAGAATGTATTGATGTTCAAAAAGGGAATATACATCATAAAAAAGGTAGAGAATTTACAGTATTGAAAAATGTCTTTGTGCTCTCTAAAAGTTGTTTACTATCCTCAAAACTCTGTGTTTAAAACTCTTTAGGGACGTCGGTTTGTGTATCATGAGATGGTAGCAGTACTTTCCTTTTGTGACCATACGAAGACCCCAACTTCAAGTTAGGTCACGAACCGACCGTCAACCTAGAAAATACCTCTTTAAAAACTTGTTTAGATACATTAACTTGTGACTGAGAAATTCTCATTCAAGGATTTCCGCAACCAAGCATGTCTTCTACGTCACGAATCTTCGAAAGCATGGAGAAAGCTCTTAATTGCAATGGTATTGAAACAAGAGGAAAAAAGAGAACTCTGGTTAATGACGAAGTTGTTGAATCATCCGTGTATCTTCCTGGTATGAATTGTTATTTTGCATATGATCATCAAGATGTTGAGCGTGAAGAGATGATATCTGCTAATGTTGTTTATGATTTTCTTAAACAATTTGAGGAAGCAAAACTAGAACTTGTTGAAAAACTAAAAGGTCTAGATGTGTTAAGGACTGAGTTGAAAAAGGTTTCTGCTGACCTTGTTCTCATGAAATCTCATGTTCGTGATCCTCTTAATGAGGATATTTTCTCTGATGAGCTAATGAATACAATTGACAAATTCAAGGGTCTCAATACCAATGAAAGTATCTGGACAAATCTAGTTTACTTTGTTTTCTAATTTATTTTCTAGGAAACTTCTTGTGAGAATTTATTCTTGCTTTCGAGAAGGATAACTAGGGTTTGGTGTAACATAAATTGTGACTGCACAAGCTATTTCCAACAATTTTTATCTTGCATGTTTTTAGATTTATTTATTTATTTAAATTCTAGAGTTTTTGGAAGATGGACTTGCAGTATGTAATCATTATTGGTTTAATATATTGCAAAGTCTTATGAAATATATGTGTCCTTTACTTTTTGTGAATTGAACTGATACCTCATATATGCTCAAAAGTTAAATCTATTATGTTTTATAAACTAAAAATAGAACAAATTTTGTGAGAATTTTCCGCAGTATCGATCTACTCGCGGTCACACTTTTGTGTTATTACTGCACTATACACTCCGTAAGATTTTCTTATGTTGAGCATACCGATTAAAATTATCTCTTTGTTCGTAACTGGCGTTGAGATTAATTTAAGTCGATGTTCAGGATACAAATTCATGTGATTTGATAATGTCCGAAAAAATCCTTTTTTTTCCCATTAAAGTAAGGTCACTCATGTTGTTCTCTTGGGAATGACATCAAATGGGGGAGAGTTCTTAAATGAACTTGTGCTTAATTGTTATATCGTTGTGGGGGTGTATGACTGCTGAATTTAAAGGGGATACTTGTATCTTAAATCTCTTAGATGAGCGCTAAGTATTTCATACTATGTGATATTATCTAAATAAAAGTTGATATGTAACTCCTTTAAGTCTTGAACTATCTTTTGGTTGTATTCACTACGATTCCATGATTTTCGTACCTTTGCCAATTTTTATTGACAAAAAGGGGGAGAATTAATTAGTAATTTCGCACTACATATATATGGTTTACAAATCATTATGTAAGGGGGACTGAATCAATATCTATAGGTTTCACCTATTATGCAAAAGATGTAAGTATTGATTAAGGGGGAGAAACATATCACCATAGTATTACTCCGAAGTTGCGATAAATTGAACTTTGGACAAGATAATAATACTATGTTTTTGTATAACAACGATTGAGAATATTTGTTTTCAAAGTTGTTATTGCTACGGATCTTCGAAAACAACGATGCTGAGTTGAACACGTTCAGAATCATTGCAACTTGAAGTAACGAAGAATTCAAGGAGTTGAAGAAACCAAGGAAATCAAGCATGATGGATTGAGCAAGTTATTAAAGATTTATTTTGTTAATCCATATGTATTGATGGTTTTGTTTGTCACTAAAATTGACAAAGGGGAGATTGTTAGAGCATTGCTTGGTCGAAGTGTTGGTATATCAAGCTTGTTGTCAAATTTAGTTGATCAAAACTATGTTTTGATTTCTAGCTCAAATATGAGCTTCACCGTGATTATTCCAGTGACTCAGCATGCTTCAAGAGCCAAATACTTTGAGCATCAAATACTTTGAGTGTGGAATGATTTCAGCATGAAATGTTTTGAGCCACTGCCTTTACCATCTTGCAGCTTTCACAACCAAATCTTTCAACATGAAGCGTTAGGCTTGATTGTCTTGAGATCTGAATATCTTCTGTTGACTCGACTTTTCCTTCATCTTTGTACCAACATTCACATTCCAGGCGTGAGCATGTATGGAAACTCTTTGTGATGATTCTTTGGCACATATGGACATTCTTGCAATATCACAGGAAAAAACCCTAAGTGTTCTTTACCGTGTTTGAACACCGTTCCAGTGATTGATGCTCCAACTTGATTCTTGAATTGTGGAGAAGTTGAAGTCATCCTCTTTGAAAATATTTGACAAGTGAATCTATCCATTCATAATGTCTTGTAAGAACATTAATGCTCTTGTAAGAAAAATTGAGTCCCCATGCTAGAATATCATGTGGGAAACTCAAATGGAAGAGATGCAGGTGAAATAAGACTTGTTAGAGAACTGCTCGGTCGAACTCGCAAGTTTTGCTATCTCAAGCTTGTTGTCAAGTTTAGTTGCCAAAACTATAAGTCTTGATGTCTAGTCTACTTATAGCTAAGTCTCGGATTAGGATAGAAAGTGTAGTTAAGCATTAGATTTCACGGCGTTCATCGATTGAAAATGAAGAACTACTAAGGGGAGCTTGTGGAACTTCATCAACAAAAGGTATGTGGAGACTTGAACTCATCTATCACTCAAAAGTCTATCTACTCTATCTCCTATTTGAGACAAAAGTCGTATACCTATATAGACTTCGATTATACACATTTGATATTTCGAGTTGAGTTTAACTCACTTACATATTTCTCGAAATATGTGTTGGTAAGCTTTCGCTTTAACCAAGTTCATCTTATATTCTTGACGAAAGTCAAAAGATGATCATGTGAAAATGGCCTTGTAATATCTTACATGATTTGTGTGAGACATTCATTTGATGTAGACTCAGAATGTTTTGTATTGATCATTCGATCACTTGAAAATTGCTTTGAAGATAATAGTTTGTTTGAGACAGCTATTGTCGTCTTCCGAGAATGTTTCAATGATTGAAATGAGAGTTTAGAACACTTAACCATGATTGGATTATAAGCACAGTATGCGTACTTGCATATGTGTTGATCCAAGACCGGAACTTAGTATGCATACCCGTATGCGTACTGGTTGGTCAGGTAAAGTTCGAGAGATAGAGTATGCGTACATGTACGCGTACTAGGTTCAACTGAAGTTTGGAAGTGTACGAAAATATGCGTACCCATTTGCATACTGGCGAACACAGTCCAAGTCCCGCTACTTAGGTATGCATACCCGTTTGCATACTTGAATGGGTTATGTTCTAAAATCGGTTTGTTCATGAACTAATACATTTATATAATAAGGAATGCAATCTTTTGCAAACCATGGCTATAATGTTCATGAATTGATTCGAGTGAATCAAAATCAATTTTGCTTCAATTGTGTCTTGTATACTTCTATGAGAATATAAACAATTGAACAACTCTAGAACTAGTTTCATTTGAGTCATTTGAGCTAGTTATGGTTAAGATGAATATGGTTGATATGAAAGTGTTCATATGGCTAACTTCAGTTAACTATTGTTGAGCCAACAAGGTGTACACGTTTAGGTACGGTTACCCATATCTAAATGAAGTCACTTTTCATTTGTGTGTAACAAGATAAGTTCGATCTAACGGTTGAAAGATATTAGCTTGAGTCTAATCAGGTTTTCATCTAACGGTGAATATTGAATGCTTTGTTACCAAGGTAGCATTGATTGCAAACCCTGATTTGAAGACTATATAAAGGAGAACTCTAGCAACTGGGAAACCTAATCCCCATACCTCATGTGTGATACTAGTTGCGACTAGAGTCGATTCTCCTTTAACCTTAGTTTTTTCACGAAACCTTTTAGGTTAACGACTTGAAGACTTCATTGGGATTGTGAAGCCAGACCCAACTATTTTCTCTGTAGTTGCGTGTTCTGATCTTGTTGTTTTCTATCGTATTGAGTACTATCTTCTCAAAGATTTGCTCGAAATTTATTCTCCGATAGGCAAGATAAAAAGTAGTCACAAACATCTTCGTCTCATCGTTTGTGATTCCACAATATCTTGTTTCGCTACCATACGATTAAGATTATTGTGAGGTGATTTATATTTCTAGGTTGTTCTTCGGGAATATAAGTCTAGTATATCAATTGATTCTTGTTCACCTTGACTTATCAAAAGACGGAACAATTTTTTTTAGGTATTTCTGTAGGAGATAGATTTATCTATTCAATAGACTTTTCTGTGTGAGACAGGTTGGTTTATCAAGTCTTCGACTTTGGGTCATAGCAACTCTTAGTTGTGGGTGAGATCAGCTAAGGGAATCAAGTGCGTAGAGTTCTGTTGGGATTCGGAGGCGTAAGGAACGCGACTGTACCTTGATCAGTGTGAGATTGGTTAGGGCTCAACTACATTCCAGTCCAAAGTTAACTTGGAGTAGGCTAGTGTCTGTAGCGGCTTAATACAGTGTGGTGTTCAAATCTGGACTAGGTCCCGGGGGTTTTCAGCATTTGCGGTTTCCTCGTTAACAAAATTTCTGGTGTCTGTGTTATTTCTTTTCCGCATTATATTTGTCTATATAATTGAAATATCACAGGTTGTGCGTAAGTTCAATCAGTTTGTGAATCCGACCTTTTGGTTGTTGATTAAATTGATTGACACTTGGATATTGGTTTTTGATACCGTCCAAGTTATTTCTTATATTCAATCGGGCTTGCAAATTCCTATTAGTTTGATTGCAGATTGAATTGAGAAATAGAGATATAACTCTTGGATATACTTTTCTTAAGATAGAATCTGACTGTCTAGTTGATTCTTTTGAAAGTATATTGGAGTTAGTTCATACAGATTGCTAAGAGAAATATTGGGTGTGGTTATTAGACCCCCGCTTTTTAAATTGGTGTCAGACCAGGAAAACACATTTAAGACCTTATAAGTCTGTGTTTGTAGCGATATGACTCTATGGACAGAGGTGTTATCTCTATAAACGTATCGCCAGTCTTCGATGGCTCGAATTACTTATGGTGGAAATTTGATATGCGTGCCTTTCTTCAAGCGTTTGATTTTCAATCATGGGTTTATGTTGTTAATGACTATGATCGTCTAATGGTTACAGTAGATAGTGTCTCTATTGCAAAGGATATTGGTAGATACGAACCTAACGAGATTCTCGCTACAAAGCAAAATTCTGACGGTTTATATGCTACCATTCATGCCATTACCCCAGATCTTCAGCACCATGTGACTACGTGCACTCGGTCTAAAGATGCGTGGGATATCTTAGAAATTGTATTCGAAGGGAATACCTCTGAAAAGGAAGCTAGGCTTCAAAACCTAAATTCTGATTGGGAAAACCTTCGTATGACTGATAGAGATTCATTTGATGAGTTTAATCACAAAGTGTCATAATTTGTTAATGCATCTTTTGCATTGGGTGAGACTATTCCTGAAAAGGACATTGTGATGAAAATTCTCAGATCGTTGCCAGCCAAATACGATTTTAAGAAACATGCCATTGTTGAAGGAAATAACCTTAATACTTTATCCAGAAATACTCTGGTTGGAAAGTTAAAGATCTTTGACCATGAGCATACATCCAAATCTGGAAAGGATATTGCTTTCAAAGCACAAAAGAACACTAAATTACTTGATAAAAGTAAAAGTGTTGGCATCCCTAAAGATGATCCTTCTGAGACTGATTCATCAGATGAAGATCTTGACAAGTCAGTCTCTTTGATCACAAGACAGTTTAGAGATCTTCTTTTGAAGAGAAGTAAACGCTTTGTCAGAGATAAACCTAAGTCATCAGTTAAACCTCATAATCATGTTCCTCCTAAAAACAGGGATACTGACGATACCGATGACGAGGATATGCTGCTTCAAGTGTAAAGGTTTTGGTCATTTTGCAAATGAGTGTCCGAATCGTAGAAAATACAATGGAAACAAAGGTCTTGCTGCAACTCTTGATGAAATGTCTGATCACTATGATTCTGATGAAGACGAAAAATCAAGTGTTGCACTCCTCTGTGAAAATATTGATTTTGATAATTGTAGCAATACGTACATCAACCTCGATATTCTTTCGGGAGAAACTTCAACTACTTTGGAGGATGAAACGGATTTCTCTTTGTCTTCTGGAAATTCTATTTCTAATTTTACAGGTTCTACTGTTTGTCTAGCAGCTTGCACATCTATGGCGTCTGAACCATCCTCTCTATTGACATGCTCTTATTGTACTCTCAAGGGTCATGTACTCTCAAACTATTTCAAGTACAAACATAAGATAAGATATGTCAATAAACTTCAACGAAGAGCAAATCGATTAGCAAACAAGCTCAAACTTGTCAAAAGTCGTATGAGGTATGTAAAATTATTTTTTCTCCGAAGAAGTTAATTTCCAAAGATAAGAGTAGACCTCTAGAAAAAAGAGTACGGTCTAAACAGTCTGTTAAACAAGGTATTAAGAATTCTGTTCAAGAAGGTTATGGTGGACAGATGATAGTTCACCCCAGCACAACTTAATTGTGTTGGATGTGTATCTTGTCTCATGTGCCTGATTCAAAAAGAGACAAGGGTTTGCACACTTCAGGCTTTAGGAAAAGAGGATTTTTTTTGTTTTGTTTTTCTTTTCATTCTCTCCGGTTTGGAATTCTTCCATCTTTTCATATCTAATTGATATTGAAAGGGCTTTCTCTGTTTGATCAATAAAAGAAGGTTAAAATCAACAATTCTGCCTTTTTTAAGGTTGTGAGTTGTGCGTATGTGAATCCCTTTTGAGTATAAAGGTTCCGTAGCCCTACATTTCTTTTTTCCTTCTCTGAAAACTCTTTTTCATCACAAGATTGTTTGTTGAGCCTGATTTGTGAATTCCTCTCACAATCTCATACTAGTATGGAGAATCCAAGCATTATGTCTTCTGATGGAAAAGATGTTAATATGATTGTTAATCCATCAATCATGAAGGAAAAAGAAAAATCTCTTGTACCTTCAACTTTGAAAAGAAAAAGGAGGAATGTGAGGAAACCAATAGCTGTTCCTTCTAATCTACATAAGTTTTTTGGGGTTCTTGAAGAGTTGAAGGAAACAAGAAAGGAGATTCATCAAATAAAGGCTATTGTCTTGAGGACTCTCGAAATTCAGAAGGCCCTGGTTCGACATCAGTCTAGAAGGTTTGTTGGAATTGATTCATTTCTTCATGAACCTTATGTTCCTATGGCTGTTGACGACAAGGAGTTCGAGGACGATAAAGAATTTTTTAGAGGCCTTAATGTCTAGGAAACTTCTTATGAGAATTTTTTGTTGTGTTTTAAGAAGGATAACTAGGGTTTGGAATAGCCATTATTGTGAGTACGCATAGCTATTGCCAACGATTTTCATCTTGCAATGTTTTTAGATTTATTTTTTAAATTCTAAAGTTTATTTGGAAGATGATTTTGCAGTATTAATCTTTATTGGTTTTATATATTGTAATTTTTTTTTGTGGGAAATGTGTGTTTGCGTCCGTGAACTATGATTGTCCCATATATGTCAAAAGTTAAGCCTATTATGTCATTATGCAAATATTGATGAACATATGATGAACTTTTGATTGCAGAGATTAAGTCTATTATATGTCTTTATGCAAATATTGATAAAAAATAGAATGAATCTTTGTATATTCAGCAGTAATGGTCTTTCCCTGATCCACTTCTATGTGAAAGTACTGTGTGGCTCCGTAAGTTCTCTTATGTTGAGCATTTTTTATTAAGTTAATCATGGGTTCTCTTGTGGTTAATTTAATTGAGCTTTATGGATATAAATTCATGTTTCATGCAGTTTGTTAATGTCCAAAGAAATCCTTATTTTCTTGTGATAGTAAGGTCGCTCTTGTTGTTCTTCCGGGAATGAAATTTTATGGGGGAGAGTTCTTATTTGAACTTGTGCTTAATTGCAAAATCTTTGTGGGAAGTGCAGCTGTGGAATATTGTAGGAGTTTTCTTGTATCTTTATAAACTCCTTGATGAATACACTAAGTTTCGACTATGTGAAATCATCGAAACAAAGTTGATATGTTTTCTTTTAGTCATGAAGAATCTCTATGAGAATTTCATTATGATCCCACTAGTTTTCGTACATTTGCCAATTTATATTGACAAAAAGGGGAAAAATTAATGTGTAATTCACAAATAAATATGGTTTACGGATCATTATGTAAGGGGGGGGTGGTTTTCATGTGAGATGAAGTATTGACTAAGGGGGAGTGATACATATCACCATACTATTGTTGTCAAAGTTATGATACAATTGGACTTTGATGCTGTGTAATGATACTACGATACTGTATAACAATGATTGAGAGCTACTGTTTTCTCATTGTTATAGCTACGGATCTTCAACAACTATGATGCTGAGTTGAACACGTTCAGAATCATTGGAGTACTTTGAATTGACGAAGATTTCGAGTAATGTTGAAGAACCAAGGAAATCAAGCATTTGGAGGAGAAGCTACAAAGTTTATTTATTTTGTAATCCATATGTATTGATAGTTTTGTCACTAAAATTGACAAAGGGGGAGATTATTAGAGAACTGCTCGGTCGAACTCGCAAGCATTGCTATCTCAAGCTTGTTGTCAAGTTTAGTTGCCAAAACTATAAGTCTTGATTTTTAGTCTACTTATAGCTAAGTCTCGGATTAGGATAGAAAGTGTAGTTGAGCATTAGACTTCACGGCGTTCACCGATTGAAGACGAAGAACTACTAGGGGGAGCTTGTGGAACTTCATCAACAAAAGGTATGTGGAGACTTGAACTCATCTATCACTCAAAAGTCTATCTACTCTATCTCCTATTTGAGAAAAAAGTCGTATAGCTATATAGACTTCGATTATACACATTTGATATTTCGAGATGAGTTTAACTCGCTTACATATTTCTCGAAATATGTGTTGGTAAGCTTTCGATTTAACCAAGTTCATCTTATATTCTTGACGAAAGTCAAAAGATGATCATGTGAAAATCGCCTTGTAATATCTTACATGATTTGTGTGAGACAATCATTTGATGTAGACTTGGAATGTTTCGTATTGATCATTCGATCACTTGAAAATTGCTTTGAAGCTAATAGTTTGTGTGAGACAGCTATTGTCGTCTTCCGAGAATGTTTCAATGATTGAAATGAGAGTTTAGAACACATAACCGTGATTGGATTATAAGCACAGTATGCGTACTTGCATATGTGTTGATCCAAGACTGGAACTTAGTATGCATACCCGTATGCGTACTGTTTGGTCAGGTAAAGTCCGTGATCTAGAGTATGCATACCTGTACGCATACTGGCGAACTCAGTTGAAGTCCGGGTACTAGAGTATGCGTACCTGTATGCGTACTGGGTTCAGCTGAAGTTTGGAAGTGTACGACAGTATGCGTACCCGTTTGCATACTGGCGAACAAAGTCCAAGTCTGGCTACTTAGGTATGCGTACCCGTTTGCATACTTGAGTGGGTTATGTTCTAAAATCGGTTTGTTCATTAACTAATACATTTATATAATAAGGAATGAAATCTTTTGCAAATCATGGCTATAATGTTCATGAATTGATTCGAGTGAATCAAAATCAATTTTGCTTCAATCGTGTCTTGTATACTTCTATGAGAATATAAACAATTTAACAACTCTAGAACAAGTTTGATTTGAGTCATTTGAACTAGTTACGGTTAAGATGAATATGGTCGATATGAAAGTGTTCATATGGCTAACTTCGGTTAACTATTGTTGAGCCAACAAGGTGTACACGTTTAGGTATGGTTACCCATATCTAAATGAAGTCACTTTTCATTTGTGTGTAACAAGCTAAGTTCGATCTAACGTTGAAAGATATTAGCTTGAGTCTAATCAAGTTTTCATCTAACGGTAAATATTGAATGCTTTGTTACCAAGGTAGCATTGATTGCAAACCCTGATTTGAAGACTATATAAAGGAGAACTCTAGCAACTGGGAAATCTAATCCCCACACCTCCTGTGTGATACTAGTTACGACTAGAGTCAATTCAACTTTAACCTTAGGTTTTTCACGAAACCCTGTAGGTTAACGACTTGAAGACTTCATTGGGATTATGAAGCCAGACCCAACTATTTTCTCTGTAGTTGCGTGCTCTGATCTAGTTGCGTGCAAGATAAAAAGTAGACATAAACATCTTCGTCTCATCGTTTGTGATTCCACAATATCTTGTTTCACTACCATACGATTAAGATTATTGTGAGGTAATTGATATTTCTAGTCTGTTCTTCGGGAATATAAGTCCGGTATATCAATTGGTTCCTGTTCACCTTGACTTATCAAAAGACGGAACAAAAACTTCTAGGTATTTCTGTGGGAGACAGATTTATATATTCAAAAGACTTTTCTGTGTGAGACAGATTGGTTTATCAAGTCTTCGACTTTGGTTCGTAGCAACTCTTAGTTGTGGGTGAGATCAGGTAAGGGAATCAAGTGCGTATAGTCCTGCTGGGATTCAGAGGCGTAAGGAACGTGATTGTACCTTGATCAGTTTGATATTGGTTAGGGCTCAACTACATTCCAGTCCGAAGTTAACTTGTAGTATGCTAGTGTCTGTAGCGGCTTAATACAGTGTGGTTTTAAACCTGGACTAGGTCCCGGGGTTTTTCTTCATTTGCGATTTCCTCGTTAACAAAATTTTTGGTGTGTTTGTTATTTCTTTTCCGCATTGTATTTTTTTATATAATTTAAATATCACAGGTTGTGTGTAAGTTTAATCAGTTTGTGAATCCGACATTTGGCTTGTTGATTAAATTGATTGACACTTGGATATTGGTCTTTGATACCGTCCAAGTTATTTCTTATATTCAATCGGGCTCGCAAATTCCTATTTGTTCGATTGCAAATTGAATTGAGAAATAGAGATATAACTCTTGGATATACTTTTCTTAAGATTGAGTCTGACTGTCTAGTTGATTCTCTTGAAAGTATATTGGAGTTAGTCCATACAGATTGCTAAGCGAAATATTGGGTGTGGTTGTTAGACCCCCGCTTTTTCAAGACTTGCCTGAGTGGGGAACTTATTGATATATGATATTATGTCTTTTCCATGCTTCTGCTCTGTCGCCTTCAGAGTTCGAAATTCTTCCAAGTAGCATGATGATGGCTCATCGACCAAGTCTTCAGGAATATGAATTTCCTCTTCAGAAAGGTATGTTGGTGGAGGTGCTTCGTCAGCAATTACCATGTCAGCGTGTAGCCATGCTCTTTCAAGGATCACGTCAGACCTTCCTGGATTTTGTAAAATTCGGTTCGTATTCAGGCAGCACCATCTTCATATGTATAGTGATGTTACCATAAGCATCCCGGGATCTTTCACAATGGTTTTTAATTGTTATATGAGCATGAGTAATTCCAGCGACTCTGAGTATTTTGAGTGTTGACACAAGCATCGATCGAGGTTCTTCCAAATTTGTTGCCTTCTATATGGACTATGATTAACAGTCCCCAGTGGTATAACTTCTTGTCTGTGGTTGGTGGATGAGGAGGTGTTTTTGGCAGAAGCATGCGCTTTTCTGACACAACATGGTTGAGAGCGTTGAAGATGTCCTTCCTATATGCTTTTGATAGATAAAACAATTCGCATAAGTGATTCATCAAGGATTGAAATGCTTCATTGACCGACTCTTCAGATGAGGTGAATGCTCTGACTGGCAGAGGATTTTTATGGACTCCTTCAGTCCCCAGGTGTAGTTATCCGGATTTGACCTTTTCCTTAAAGATATGTTTCATAACATTACCCTTACTTGTTTGGTGATTGACAAATTGATGGAAGCGGCAGTACTTAGGATCTTCCATCTCTTCTTCAGTATGTGGACGTCTGACATAAGGTAACTTGATTGCTCCATACTGAATCCACACTTCCAGTAACTCTAGTACTTTTTCCATGGCCAAAGGGAAATTTTGAGGTATCTGAGCCTCTCTTGCATGTCGCAATTGTTGAGGTGGAATCAATGCTGGTGCAACTTGATCTTGATTGGTACGTCGTGGCGTCCGTGCCGGTTAAGCTGGTGCTGGTGGTTGTGTCACACGCTTAGGATGTTCTGCATCTGGAGCATCAATTTTCTTTTCCCTCTTTTACATCATTCACAGAGGGATGAAGGTTGTACTGTTTGTTGACAAGTCGCTTGTTGCTTCGAGCATCACGAGGTTTCTCAGTTTTTACAGGATTAGGTCTCTCTAATAAAGCAGGCGCTGTGGTAGCTAACCGCTTGGATGTTTCACGAAGTTCTGAGAAGGTGTGGAAACGCAAATTTTCCAACAATGCTATGTATACGGGCATCATCCCGCTGATGCATAATTCCACGAGTTGTTTTTCAGTGTGTTTGAAACATGATAATCCAAGGCCGCCTTGGACTCTGAATCTCTTTTATTAATTTGATGTTTGTTGCTCCTCTGAAACATCACCGAGAAGGTTGGGGCAGTATATCCTTTGGAAAGAGAGACCTTATGCACGTTAAGAGAATATGGAGGTTGGATATGGTGGACATAGGATGAACTTTCCTTTCCATGAAATTCTAAAAAGCGCTCAAAATCTTCATAAGTAATGAGGTTTGACCGGTTTTCTGTTGTTGAATGATCTGTCGCATCATGATTTTTATCTTCTTCAATAAACTGGACCTTGGAGGATCAAGGGTCACCGACTGAGGAAGTATCCTTGGCTTATCCTTTCTGAAGTTGATGTTGATCAAACAATAGTTGCTATGTCAAGGCCTTCAAGTAGTTGAGGAACCTTTTCTGTGTAGCATCCCTTGAGCACTTTCAATGGTTTCCTGAGTCGTCGGGTACCCATGTTGGAAAGAGGAGTGATACTTGGAGTACCATAAGATGCAGAGGAGTGGTATCGGAAGCATCACTAGCATCCTCATTGAGATTGGTAGTTGAACCATTGAGATTGAAGATGTTAAACCGTCAGCTTTATCAGTTCAGGAACAGGGTGTTGTAAATCAGGGATGCTACTTCAAAATTGGAAGAACTTAGTATCTTAAACTGGATCATAAGGAGATGATGATGTTCGATGCTAACGATCCTGGTGTTGAGCATAGTCTTCATATACTGATGATAGGTCGACGGAATGAATGACCTCATTATCATGAAGCCACGGTCGTCCAAGTATCATGTGATATTTAGGTTATTTCTCAATCACATGAAATTTGATTGCTGACTGGATGAGTCATACTTTCAGATCTAAGTAGGTATACCCATATGTGCTAACACGCACGGTTTCTGTCATCACTTGATGATGGACGATCTTGCTTTATTGGATCCTGACCGAGTCTTGAGAGGAAAAACGTTGGCAGTAGCACCTGCTTTGATGAGAGCCATCTTGAATTATGAATCATTGATATGTGTTATAGTGCACAGTTGAGTCCTTCTTCTGTCATCATGTTTTCTTTGGTGAAAGTGATGTTGTTCATTGAAGGACCATCCATCATGATACTTCACCTCCGGTGATGATGAATCAATCGTACAAATGAGATTCAATTGAGTGTTTCAAGCATGTTCACATGCGTCTTTGGAAAAGTGAAAAAAATTCATATAGGCTTTTGATCGAGCATGTTACCTACTAATTTTTCACACGTAGTGAAATTCTTGATCTGAGAAGAGATGTCAGTCGAGGAATTGGTCCCGCTATAGGATCCATAGAAACGTTACTTGGCTCCGTCATCAATTCGTTCGAAAGATTGTATTTGGAATCACGAGTTGTTGAATCTGACCTAAGACCGACCATCTTGGAAGGAGTAAGCCTGCAACCGAGAGATTAATCTCCCATTGTGGTCGCCAATTTGTTTGTGGGTAAAAATGACTCACATGTTTTCTGGTAAAAAAAGTGATGGAGGAAGCAAGTGCTCACTAAAGCAGGTGCTCGAAATTGCGAATATTCTGAACCTTTAAACAAATGTATTACACGGGAGTACTTTGAGTTCGAGGGACTAATCTGTAGGACCCTGACCTAAGCCAAGACAATGGTCGTTTTAGGTTCATTTTGGCCACAAGAGGAGGAGAAGGGTCGGTCTGTAGGGAGGGAAGCTGAGATTGTGTGGAGATCAATGGAGATTGATCTGTAGGTGATGTGATGTGTTGAACTGTTGTGAAGATGATTATCAGTGTAGACGAGAGAAATCCTATGAAAGTGTTTGATAACTTGACAGTGATGAGTCTTAGTTGTTATTAGTTCGTTATCAGATCATAGGTTTAGAAACCCATTTATAGCAGTACATCAATCTCTTGTAAGTGGTGACAGTTGAAGGAAGTGGAAAGATGGAGAAGTGGGAGATCGTGTCGAAACCACTTCCACGTTGCATGGATGACTTGGTCGATTAATCATCCACTTTTCATTTTCTCTTTTAACTGCCAGCACGACTTACTACAACTCTCATCGTGGATGTACCTCACATCGCACGTGTTGTAGGCTGCCAGACCAAAACCCTAGTGATATCCCCCCATGTGACGTGAATTGATGTCTCATGTGTGAGTGGTCAATCTTTGACCTAAGACTATGATTCTTATGAACTGAACAGATGAAGTTCAATAATAATATGGTGGATGAATCATGGAATGTTGAAACAACAACATGCTCAGACCATAAATGTTGAATTAGGTCAATGATGACCGTGTCATATCATTATGCTAGTTGAAGCAGTAATGATAGTGGAATAACTTAGAGATGGTTTTATGAGATTGCTGGATCGATCATAAACCATTATGTTGGTGCACTGAGCACTTGTGAAAATAATCATTGTTGAACGATCATTGAAGGTCTTTCTCGATCCATGTGTCATGAGTCAGTCGAATGACGAGGAGAGATATTAAAATGACGGTTGACAGATGAACCAAATATGTTGATGAACCAATAGAATACTGATAGATGGAATAGTATTAAATTCTTAAATATTGGCAGCTGAATCAACATGAAAAATACTGCAACTCAAATATTGATAGTCGAATCAATATGAGGAATATTGCTTTGTAGAGCAATTAAATATTGATAGTTGAATCAATATTTTTCAGAGACGGCGGTTTTGAACCTGTTGGCCGTGACCCATTGCTAGCTGAAGCAATTAGGGTATTGACAGATGGAGCATTGATGATTAGAGCAAGTATTGCTAGTCAGAGCAAATACTGCTAGATTCATGAATAATTGGTAGCAAGACCAAATAAAATATTAATTAAAAATATTAACCAAATATTATCTAATTAATTAATTAAAATATTGATTGCTGGATCAATATTAAAATATTGGTGTTTAAACCTCTTCAGAATTATGCTAGACAGAGCATTTAGTTCAAAACCCTAATTATGATCAATTAATCAACTGAGAATCAACCAATGGGTGAGAGAGGGACCGCCTCTATGAGTGATGGACTGACCATTTAGTATCTGGATGCTAGATTGAGCATTTACCAAACACCTTTATAGAGCAATTGGTGAAAGAATGATTAATCAGTGTTTTAATATAACTAAAATAGTGCTCTTTTGAGCATTAGGTTGTAAAACCTAGTTATGGAAGCATGAGGAACTGACCAAAGGGTGTAAAACCGGCCCTAGGTGGTTGTGGTACCAACTGATGGTCGATGGATCATCATCCAAGTTGGTTGGAGAGAGTTTAAGTCAAATATGGACTCTGAATGATCAATTAGGCCATTAATCAATGATAATGGTGGGACCGAACCTTGGCAAGCAAAATTTCAACCAAGACTATTCATGGTGATGTGTTTATGTTTCCATGTCATCCGTGGACCAATCCTGAGAATTTTGGTATTTTCTGTTGGTCCATCGAGCACTTTTTTCATCATTTTATGAAGAATTTGAGTTTTACTTAAACTCCTAATTCAAAGAATTTGAGTTTGACTGAAACTCTTAATTCTTGCTTGAATGATCAATATTAAAATATTAAAATAATATTTTTCTAATGATGGAAAGACAAGATGGTTGATGGACCACTTGCTTTGTCATCCATATGAACCATGGAGAAAGATTTGACAAAATATGGAAGCCTAGGAGTTTTGGTTGAAAAGGGAATCCTTGAAAGAGGAAACACTAAAATAATAATATAATAATTGTTTTAATAATAAAATACCGGGACACGAGTTATAACCCCAAAGGTGTCACTATCCATCCACAAAAAACCCATCAAAACAAAAGTAACACAAAAACCCCAAATAACAAAAGTAACACGAAAACCCCAAAGGTGTTTTTGCCACCACTAACTACCACTACTAGCAACCAACACCACATCCACCAACAAATACTAGAACTACCATCACCATAAAAAGCACCAGCACCACCACTAACCAGAAACAGTACCACCAAATTTTGATTTCATCATAAACTTACTGTTTCATCATTAAGATCTTTGGTTTCATGATAAAAAATAGGCAATAATAAGTTGAAACCAAATTTGGTTTCATCGTAGAATTTGATGAAACCAATTTTGTTTGGGTTTTTTGTATCAATTTTTTTTTTAAAATGTGGTTTTTGTATCAATTTTGTTTAATATGGAGTTTTAATAGATCCCAACATTTGAACGGAGTTTTTGTACTCCAAACTTGGTCACCTTGGTGTTTTACTACTAGTTCTGATAAAATACAAGGGAAAGGGGACCGGCCAAAACCGGTGCCATGCCTAGTCGGCCGGACGGTGGGCCCACTCCCACGTTTTCCTTTTATTATTATTATCATCATTATTTATCTCTCTTCCTTTCCTAGCTAGTTTGATTAAAACTCCATATTTCCTTGTTCTTCCATAATTTTGGATGCTCACTAAGTACACCCATGCCATTTGCTCGGGGCTTATTTAGGGTGCCCTAATGCCCGAAAGACGAATATTCATCACTATTCCATGGAATTCTGCTGGGAAAAGCCATGAATCAGAGTGAATGAATATTAAGGGTTTAATTAGTGTGTTTTATCTAGGAATTTCTCGACTAGATTTAATTGATATCCAGGAAGACTGACGAATGAATTCAATTAATTAATTGATATATGGGAAGACTGACGACCAGATATAATTGATATCCAGGAAGATTGACGACTGGATTTAATTGATATCCAGGAAAACTAATGACTGGATTTAATTAATTTGTGGCTCTATACTAGCATGCAATATGTCTAAGAGCATTTAATTGATTCAGATATGATGTGATCATCATCATATTTATTTTGAATTTTATTCTGGGAAAGAATACAACACCAGAAATGAATTCTGAATTCATAAAGAAATGCTGAGACTTTCAGCTTTGATTACAAAATACATGGAATATTAAAAGTTTTTCCTCAGAAACCCTAATATTGCCATCATGTATTACTGCAACTGATGAGGTCACTAGACTTACGATTCACCCCCTGCACAAGGTGAAGACATGATCCTCTTATGATTCTTCTGATGCCGCTCAGAGATGTATGACTTTCGATGTGATTTTACGAATATAACCTTCGTCAAAAATCCACCATCAACAAGTTTATCTTGGCAATTAGTTCTCGAAATATATATGACTAAGTTTAATGGACATTTGTTCATACTTGATGAATTTCGGTTAAGATCAATTTGTTGTTCATAATCTAAATTGTGATTCAAGATTATCATTCGAAAATAGCCTGAAACAGTGATATGTGTCATTGATGTTATTTGGGAATATTTCGAATTGATTTAGAGAGAAATATATAACTACTATAAATCTGGATACATGACAGTATGCATACTAGTTCACATACTGGGAAAACTGTTATAGGTATGGAGCCGTAGTACATGTACCCAGTACACGTACCGGAGTAGCTATATGTCGACAACAACTTTTGGTACGCATACCCGATATCCATACATAAAAAGTCTGTTGCCCGTGAACCAGAAATGGTACGCATACCAAGTAAGCATACCGTTAAGGAACTGGTGGTTTTGAAACCGGTGTGGTATCCATACCCGGTACGCAAACTGAAAAAATTCTGTGAGTTTCTGAACTCATTTTTTTTCTTAAGGGTACACATACCCGGTACATGTACCATGACGAAAACAGTCACGAACAAGGTAGAGTACACGTACTTGCCCTGTCGAATATTTTCATATGCACAAAAATTATTTCTGTGAGATAATTGGCATTTGAATAAATATCTAAAAATACTATATAGACATGATTGATCACATTATAACATATGGTTGTGACTCAAACTTAAAGTCTTAAGTGTTATTTAAATTATTAAGCTTGTGGTTCAATCGGCTAGTTTCGGCTAACCGTCCATGAACAATGTCTTTGTACACGGTTCGGTTACAGTTCATCCTAACCAGAGTGTATATATTGGTAATGTTAATCTCATTTCAAAGATTCATCTAACAGTGGATATTGTTTGCTTAGTTCAAAACCTATCTTAGCTTAAACCTAAAGCAACCTATACTTTGAAAGTTTATATAAGGGAGAACCTCAAGCAACTGGGATTTTTGAATCCCTGACACTATTCTTTGTGTATCCTGGTTGTAACTAGAGTCGTCCTCTCCCTAAAACCCTTCTAGGGTTTAGCGACTAAAAAGACTTCACTTAGGGATTCGTGAAGCCAGGTCCAACTATCTTTTATCTTGATAGTTTGAATATCCTTATTTTGTTTGATTATTGATGTTAGAGCATTGCTCGGTTTAACTCGCAAGCGTTGCTATCTCAAGCTTGTTGTCAAGTTTAGGTGATCAAAACTATAAGTCTTGATTTCTAGTGTACTTATAGCTATGTCTCGGATTATGATAGAATGTGTAGTTGAGCTTTAGACTTCACGGTGTTCATCGATTGAAGACGAATATCTACTGAGGAGAGCTTGGAGGAACTTCGTCAACAAAAGTATGTGGAGACTAAAACTTATCTATCACTCAGAAGTATATTCTATTCTATCTCCTAATGAGACTAAAAGCTATATAGACTTTTACATTATACATATTTGATATTTCGAGCTGAGCTTAACTCGCTTATATCTTTCTCGAAATATGTGTTGGAAAGCTTTTTGATTTAACTACGTTCATCGTTATTCTTGACGAGTTTAATTCGGAACAATTTATTAGTTGGAAACTAAATAACGAGTCAAAAGATGATCATGTGGAAATCGCCTTGTAACATCTTACATGATTTGTGTGAGACAGTCATTTGATGTTGACTCAGAATGTTTCATATTGATCATTCGATCATTTGAAAATTACTTATAAGCTAATAGTTTGTGTGACACAACTATTTTCGTCTTCTAAGGATGTTTCAATGATTGAAATGGGAGTTTAGAACAATTAAACCATTGTCTGGATATAGCACAGTATGCATACCAATATGCAAACTGTTGTAATATGATTCGGGTCCGGGAACCAAGTTTGCGTACCAGTATGCGAACGGTTTTAACTGTGAAAGTCTGGGAACCAAGTATGCATACCAGTATGCGAACGGTTTCACTTGGGTTAGGTCCGTTACGACAGTATGCATACCCGTTTGTGAGCTGTCGGACATGACCAAAGTCTGGAAGTTTAGTTTGCGTACCCGTTTGCAAACTGAGTTGGTTTAAGTTCTAAATCGGTTAAGTATGATTTCATACTCATGGAAAAATACATTTATAAATTAAGGAATGCAATCTTTGCAAACCGTGGCTAAAATGTTCATGAACTCATTCTTTTGAATCAATCCGATTTTGCTTCAATTGTGTCTTGTATACTTCTATGAGAATATAAACAATTGAACAACTTTATGGGTAACACAATCAAATTCATTTGATTATCATTTGATCTAGAAGCGTTAGATGAATGTGATTAATAAAAAAGTGTTCATATGGCTAACTTCGGTTAACTGTTATTGAGCCAACTCAATATACACGTTTAGGTATGGTTACCCATATCTAAATGAAGGTATATTTCATTTGTGTGTAACAAGCTAAGACCATCTAACGGTGGAGAGATATTGCTTTGGTTTTAAGCAGACTTAGCTTGAATCTTAAATCGGGATTTCATCTAACGGTGAATATTGATTGGTTTGTTTCAAAGCTATCAAACCCTGATTTGAAGACTATATAAGGGAGAACTCTAGCAACTGGAAAACCTAATCCCCACACCTCTTGTGTGATACTAGTTGCGACTAGAGTCGATTCTCCTTTAACCTAGGTTTTTCCTAAAACCATTATAGGTTAAAGACTTAAAGAATTCATTGGGTTTCTGAAGCCAGACCCAACTATTTTCTCTGTAGTTGCGTGTTTTGATCTTACTTGTTCTATCGTATTAAGTACTATCTTCTCTAAGATTTGCTCGAGATTTATCTCCGATACGTAAGATATAAAAAGTAATCACAAAGCTCTTCGTCTCATTCTTTGTGATTTCATAATAACTTGTTCTACTACCGTATAGTTAAGATTGTGAGGTGATTGTTATTTCTAGGCTGTTCTTCGGGAATATATGACCGGATTATTAATTGGTTCATGTTCACCTTGATTTATCAAAAGACGAAACAAAAAACATCGTAGGTATTTTTGTGGGAGATAGATTTATCTATTAGAATAGACTTTTCTGTGGGAGACAGATTTGTTTATAAAGTCTTCGACTTTGGGTCATAGCAACTCTTAGTTGTGGGTGAGATCAGCTAAGGGATCAAGTGCGTAGAGTCCTGCTGGGATTCAGAGGCGTAAGGAACGCGACTGTACCTTAATCGGTGTGAGACTTGGTTAGGTGAAAAACCTTGGGTATAACAACCACACCCAATAATTCATTTAGCAATATGTATGGACAAACTCCAATACACTTTCAAGAGAATCAACTAGACAGTCAGACTCAATCTTAAGAAAAGTATATCCAAGAGTTGTATCTCAATTTCTCAATTCAATCAGCAATCAAACAAATATGAATTTGCGAGTCCGATTGAATGTTGAGAAATAACTTGAACGGTTCCAAAGACCAATGTTCAAGTGACAATCAATTTATATCAATAACCAAAGGTTGGATTATCTAATTGATTGGACTTACGCACAACCTGTGATATTTCAATTATATAAACAAATATAATGCGGAAAAGAAATAACACAGACACCAGAAATTTTGTTAACGAGGAAACCACAAATGCAGAAAACCCCGGGACCTAGTCCAGATTTGAACACCACACTATATTAGGCCGCTACAGATACTAGCTTACTCCAAGTTAACTTCGGACTTGAATGTAGTTGAGCCCTAATCAATCTCACACTGATCAAGGTACAATTGCTCTCTTTACGCCTCTGAATCCCAGCAGGACTCTGCGCACTTGATTCCCTTAGCTGATCTCACACACAACTAAGAGTTGCGACGACCCAAAGTCGAAGACTTTAATAAACAACGCTGTCTCACACAGAAAAGTCTATTGAATAGATAAATCTGTCTCCCACAAAAATACCTATGAGTTTTGTTTCTTCTGTTGATAAATCAAGGTGAACAAGAACCAATTGATACATCGGTCTTATATTCCCGAAGAACAACCTAGTAATATCAATCACTTCACAATAATCTTAATCGTATGGTAGCGAAACTTACGACAATATGCATACCGGTACGCATACCACCAACCTCAGTATAAATTACGGAACTTGAAACTTACGACAGTACGCATATCGGTATGCATACTTAAGTTCCCGTACTTTCAAAAAACCAATCAGTATGCATACGGGTATACATACCATGGTTCCCGGACTTTCACCAAACCAAGCAGTACGCATACGAGTATGCATACCATGGTTTTTGGATATGGATAACATATATGCAAGTACGCCCACTATGCTATATCCAATCATGGTTAATCGTTCTAAACTCCATTTTCAATCATTGAAACATTCTCGGAAGACGGGAATAGCTGTCTCACACAAACTATTAGCTTCAAAGCAATTTTCAAGTGATCGAATGATCAATACGAAACATTCTGAATCTACATCAAATGGCTGTCTCACACAAATCATGTATAGCTATATAGACTTTTACATTATACACATTTGATATTTCGAGCTGAGCTTAACTCGCTTATATCTTTCTCGAAATATGTGTTGAAAAGCTTTTTGCTTTAACTACGTTCATCATTATTCTTGACGAGTTTAGTTGGAAACAATTTATTTGTTGGAAACTAAATAATAAATCGCCTTGTAACATCTTACATGATTTGTGTGAGACAGTTATTTGATGTAGACTCAGAATGTTTCCTATTGATCATTCGATCACTTGGAAATTACTTATAAGATAATAGTTTGTGTGAGACAACTATTGTCGTCTTCTAAGGATGTTTCAATGATTGAAATGGAAGTTTAGAACAATTAAACCATTGTCTGGATATAGTAC
Organism: Papaver atlanticum; assembly: GCA_023531105.1. Lineage (NCBI taxonomy): Eukaryota > Viridiplantae > Streptophyta > Magnoliopsida > Ranunculales > Papaveraceae > Papaver > Papaver atlanticum. The sequence goes on along the minus strand of JAJJMB010010755.1, from coordinate 365,521 downwards.
AGTATGCATACTAGTATGCTAACTGTTGTAATATGATTCGGGTCCGAGAACCAAGTTTGCGTACCAGTATGCGAACGGTTGTAACTGTGAATGTCCGGGAACCAAGTATGCATACCAGTATGTGAACGATTTCACCTGAGTTAGTCCGGTACGACAGTATGCATACCCGTTTGTGAACTGTCAGACATGACCAAAGTCCGAAACTCTAGTTTGCGTACCCGTTTGCAAACTGAGTTGGTTTAAGTTCTAAATCGGTTAAGTATGATTTCATACTCATGGACAAATACATTTATAAATTAAGGAATGCAATCTTTGCAAACCGTGGCTAAAATGTTCATGAACTCATTCTTTTGAATCAATCCGATTTTGTTTCAATTGTGTCTTGTATACTTCTATGAGAATATAAACAATTGAACAACTCTATGGGTAACACAATCAAATTCATTTGATTATCATTTGATCTAGAAGTGTTAGATGAATGTGATTAATAAAAAAGTGTTCATATGGCTAACTTCGGTTAACTGTTATTGAGCCAACTCAATATACACGTTTAGGTATGGTTACCCATATCTAAATGAAGGTATATTTCATTTGTGTGTAACAAGCTAAGACCATCTAACGGTGGAGAGATATTGCTTTGGTTTTAAGCAGACTTAGCTTGAATCTTAAATCGGGATTTCATCTAACGGTGAATATTGATTGGTTTGTTTCAAAGCTATCAAACCCTGATTTGAGGACTATATAAGGAAGAACTCTAGCAACTGGAAAACCTAATCCCCACACCTCTTGTGTGATACTAGTTGCGACTCGAGTCAATACTCCTTTAACCTAGGTTTTTCCTAAAACCATTATAGGTTAACGACTTAAAGACTTCATTGGGATTCTGAAGCCAGACCCAACTATTTTCTCTGTAGTTGCGTGTTCTGATCTTACTTGTTTTATCGTATTGAGTACTATATTCTCTAAGATTTGCTCGAGATTTATCTCCAATAGGTAAGATATAAAATATAATCACAAAGCTCTTCGTCTCATTCTTTGTGATTCCACAATAACTTGTTCTACTACCATATAGTTAAGTTATTGTGAGGTGATTGATATTTCTAGGATGTTCTTCGGGAATATAAGACCGGATTATCAATTGGTTCCTGTTCACCTTGATTTATCAAAACACTGAACAAAAAACATCGTAGGTATTTCTGTGGGAGACAAATTTGTTTATAAAGTCTTCGACTTTTGGTCGTAGCAACTCTTAGTTGTGGGTGAGATCAGCTAAGGGAATCAAGTGTGTAGAGTCATGCTGGGATTCAAAGGCGTAAGGAACGCGACTGTACCTTAATCGGTGTGAGACTTGGTTACGGCTCAACTACATTCCAGTTCGAAGTTGAATTGTAGTAGGCTAGTGACTATAGCGGCTTAATACAGTGTGGTATTCAATCTGGACTAGGTCCCGGGGTTTTTCTGCATTTGCGGTTTCCTCGTTAACAAAACTTATGGTTCTGTGTTATTTCTTTTCCGCATTATATTTGTTTATATAATTGAAATATCATAGGTTGTGCGTAATTCAATTAATTGGTAAATCTGACCTTTGTTTGTTGGGTATAAATTGATTGACACTTGGGCATTGGTATTTGGTACCGTCCAAGTATTTCTCATATCAATCAGGCTCATAGATTTCTATCTGTTTGATTTGCTGATTGATTTGAGAAAAAGAGATATAACTCTTGGATATATTTCTTGATTGAGTCTGATTGTCTAGTTGATTCTCTTGGAATTATATTGGATTTAGTCCATAAAGATTGCCTAACGAAATATTGGGTGTGGTTGTTAGACCCCCGCTTTTTCAGTTGAGTTTCTCACTCAAACAAAATAGATAGAAATCGCAAAGTTCTCTTCGTCTCAGATTTTGTGATTCCACGGGTTTAGTACTTGTGAGGTGAATAATTATCTAGGCTGCTCTTCGGGTAGCATAAGTCCGGATTTTGAGGTTAGCTAGACTTTGTCTATTGCTATCGATTTCCATTCTCATGTTGATCTATCGATCATAAAGGAAATCACACATATGCTTATTTATGGGAGGCAGATTGATTTAAAGTCTTCAATTGAGTTGAAGAAACTCTTAGGCTGTAAAGGACGTCAGCTAAGGGAATCAATTGCGTGGAGTCCTACTGGGATTCAAAAGGCATAAGGAGCGCGACTGTAACTGAATTGCTTTGAGGGTTTTAATTCGGTCTCAACTACATTCCTGTCTGAAGTTAATTGGTAGTAGGCTAGTGTCTGTAGCGGTTTAATACAATTTGGTGTTCAATCTGGACTAGGTCCCGGGGGTTTTCTTCATTTGCGGTTTCCTCCTTAACAAAATTTCTGGTGTCTGTGTTACTTCTTTTCTGCATTATATTGTTTAATTGAAATATCACAGGTTGTAAGTAAATCAATCAAAGTAGATACATCTATCCTTGTTTGTTGGATATGACTTAATTGATTCTTAGATATTGATCCTTGGAATCGTCCAAGTACTCTCACACATAAATCATGTTCGCGGACTTGTCTCTGTAAACTTTCTGATTGTAAGAGAAAGATATATAACTTTAAATATTATTCCTTGATTGAGATTCATTAAATTGAACTCTCGGAATTGTATTTAAGTTTGTACATACAGGTTTCCAAAGAAAAAGTTGGTGGTGTATTTTTGTACCCTCGCGTTTTCATCAAAGCAAACTTGAGACCATTCTCTGGTTGTCGCTATTCTGGCTACCAGAAACATAACCCATGTCTCTGCCATTAAAGTCGTGGTGATTTTCAGAGGTTGTGCTAATGCCCTAATTGTGTTTATTGAGGAATCCCTGCAAATGAAACCTCCTCCATCTAGTCCCAGGTGTCCTCTTGACGACCCGTTCATGGTAATTTTAATCAATCTCGGGTCTGGGAGGATTCATCCAATCTAGATTAAGTGTGACCCAAACATTGCCAGCTCGACTGAAAAACTACTCTCATCGTCAAAAATCTTCCCTTGATTCATGGAAAAAAAATTACTCAGTGACTTATAATTTGTTACTTAATCCATAAAATCTACTTAATGATGCATAAACTTGCCCTTTAGTGATCTACACTTAATTAAGTGAGTTATCTTAAAGGATTCAACGAATCTTTTACTCTCTTCTCTCTCCAAAAAAATTTCCTTTCGGAAAAATAAAAAATGGTCGATTAATCTAGCATCATGTGTCTAATCCCTAGCTAGATGGAATGATAAAAGATGACGAGGGAATGGTTCTTATCTTGTTTATCAATTGACCCAATCACTTTTTTTTTTATCACATTATTTCTGATATTCCTTGAGATAGATCTACTCGTTCAATTTTTTTCCCGACATGTTTAAATTTTTTTCTTTTTCTGATTATGTTGGCTTTCAAATTTATACTTTAATATTTCTTAACCTCTGATTCTTCTTTTGTTTCTATTTGTTTTTCAATTTTGTAGTTTAGACTTCTTCAGTTTTGTACTCCCATCTCTAAATATCCACCTCTATTCTGTTAGAGTATTCTTATAGTTATTACTTAAATTTCAATGTAGGACTTATTGAATTCTTGGACCATCAATCCTCTGAACGATATAGTCGTTGCGGGTTTGAGAGTGGATTCCTTAAATCCTTCGGCCATGACTTTTTCATTTACAACCTTTTATACCTACTTATTCCATCCTTATGGATCCATTAACATCTTTCTGTTTCAATGCTATTACCCCCTTAGTTCTAGGATTTTCAATCATAGGTAACCGAACTAGCAAGAAGGAAATTCTAGTGCATCTAAATAAATGATACTGCAAGTTTTATTTGAATGGTCTCTCTGTATTCATATAATTTCTTTTATAGGTTGTGTTTTTTTGTTGAACATCTAGTCTATACCTAAGTAATCAAATTCACTTCTCCTGATCCTAACTCTTAATTTAATTTTCATGAGTTTCTTCTACCGTCTCTAATTTTAATGATTTCCTTAAAAGGTTTTTAATTCATAAGCATGCTCATATTTATCATTATACAGAGATCATTATCAAACATAGTTTAAAACTTCACATAATTAAATAGATCTTTTAAACATAAAACCATAAGTTCATATTAGAAATTAAGAGTATGAAACTTAAGTTCAAATCAAAAGTAGAGAATGAGAAGGGCTAAGTATCTAATGCTCACGGCCGTAAGAAAAAACGATACATCCCTATGCCCCTACTTCTTTTTTTCTCCTATTCCTCATCAAATTTAGATGGCTTTGGCCTTCCTCTTTTCTGCAAATACTTAGCCTCCTTTATCCCAACATACAAATAATTCATCCCTTGAGGCATCTACTCATTGAAATTAGCAACTTCAATAAGGCCAGGTTTCTCCAATTTAGCACGAATCCTTGCCTTAGTACCCTGTGACAATTGTTCTTTATACTTAGGGTGAAGATTGTAGTAAACCAATTCCTTACCTTGCTTAGGATGTATGAATATCTCGATCCAACAATTATGACATATATAGTATTGAATCCGATGAAGCTTACCTTTCCGACATCGCATTATCTTAGTAGAGGATACCAAAACATCGTTTGGAACTATATCATGATCGCATGCCATTTTTGTTCTTTCTCTTTTTAGACTAAAATTCCCTTGCGCTTCCTTAGTCTTTTAGACTGCAGTCTTTAGATTTTATAAGATTTTAGTCCAAGGGCATTCATTGCTCTAACCTTTTTCTTAGCAACTAATTTATTCACATTGTTTGTATCGCTTAAAATTCCTATCACACACTATTGTATTTTCGATTACCTGCTCGATTTAATTTTCATCTTTTGTGGAATTTTTCTAGACCGCCACCATTCTTTGGCCTTGCAACTTGGCATCGCAAACCAAACCAAAAGGTAAAGCAACCTAAGCAATCATTCCTATAGATCCTCTGAAAATCTAAGCAATCATTCCTAGATGTCTATCTATTTTATCCAACAATTTTATTTCATTAGTCAACTCTAGTCTTTTAAAGGATTAACCATTCTTTATTTTTGTCCCATTAGTAGAAACCTAGGTTAGATTTTCTATGTCAGTCATGTTTAGTCCCCTCCGACCTCGCACCTTTTCTAACATATGAGTTGTCCATGCTTTCCTTTTGCTTGTTCATTGGAGTACAAATTTTAAGTAACACCTCCTCTGACTGAAAATTAGTTTTAATCACGGATCTCCTGTACAATAATATAATGAATTCAAATTTAAAAAATTAGTGCACAATATCTTCATTGTTAAATCTAAAATAGTTGAACAAAAATCTGGAAGTTGTGTTCTCCTTTCTTTGTCTTTTGAAATCTTATTCTCCTCAATCTCCTTTTCTATTATGACAAATGCTCATGATATTTATAGGAATCTTAGTGGTTTAACTTTAGCTCAACGATTTTGTAATCATAGTAATGTTGGTCTTCTCTCAACACCTCCAGAATTTATCAGACTTTGGAATCAAGGATTATAATATTCTTGTTAAAGTTTTCTCTACTGATCTCTACAAGCATTGGAAGATAAGAGGGCACTTCTAGGGTCCAAATATCGCCTACCAAATTAGGGAAGTTGACCTAATCTTTTCATAATCTGTTTTCAGTCTCAAGAGGACTTTCAATGGACAAACTCAAATGGTCCATGGTACTCTTTTGGAAATATTTTATCGGCTACAACAACATACCCCGGAATGAATATATCTACAGATTCCGTTAAGGAAATATTCATATGGCTTAGTATCCTCAACGCAAAGCATGAGCACAAAAGTCATGAAATTATAAGAGTAATTACAAACAAAATAGGCACCATGAGAAGGCTCTGTGTTGTCTGTAATGCATCCTTTTGATAATTTATTCCCAAGGGTTTTAGTCTGGGTGAATATAGAAAAACCACTAGTGGATATATTGTTAGCCAAAGTAGAAAATACCCCGTCACTGAACTCTTTTTCAACTATATAAACCTCCCTTCTAAGTTTTATGATCATTGCCTAAGGTTTGGACACAAAAGTGGAAGTTGTGCCAACTTGCAGTATAGACCTTTAAAAGACATTTACGACATTACTACGAATTCTCCTTATCTTAGTGGTGATTTTTACTTTCTCAGTGATACCTATGCAAATTTGGAACCTAAAAGATAATGTAGACTATCGTGGTGATTCTACTTAAGTGGATTATTTCTTAGCCATCCATGGAGTTCAAGAGGCTTACAATTATATATTCGAAATACAATCAAATCTGGTTGAATATGGAATCTCTGAAGATATAAGGACTATCTTAGCATCTGATCCATACTAGGAAAGCGCACATTTCAATGTGCCTGGAAATTTTTATCTGTCTACTTAATCTATATCTGAATCCACTTGTTCTATCAACTCGGAAACATTCATAGTCCTTGAAACATTCAGAGCGCCAGTGAGTCCGAATCGTTGTTTGGTACTGGTTTGCTTCAAGATATTTTTATTCCAGTTCAAGTCATAATTGGTTCTTTTTCCTCGGCTTTTGAAAGACAGTCTTCTTTATTTTCTTATTAAAATGCTAGGTATTCTTTTGAATCCCCAACATACCTTTCTTCGATTTCATCCTTACTCAGAGTTTCAAACCTTATAGTTTCAACACCAATCTTGAGTCAAAACATTTTTAATTTCGATCCACCTTTACCTCTCTCTGAACTTGCTTTCAAAATTTCAATTCCTGATTTTGTTTTATCATCTTCTTCCGAGAATTGTCGCTCTATCTCATATGAAAATAGAATTGCACTATCAATCGATAAATACAGGTCAAAATTTGAAAGAACGAAGCAAAGGAAAAGAATCAAACATGCCTCTATCATTCTCGTTATCTCCTTCATCGATGTGACATGAAGCGACACAAGTATTTCCCAAATTTCTGATATTAATACCCTAATTATGATCTTTTTTAACTAATCTTAGTCATTTCTTATTCATACTACTGTTTTAGATATCTAAACTGCACATGCTATAGCTTAAAAATCCCTTGATAATCTCTGCTACTGTTAGATTTATATTCTAGTCTCAATCCTTAAAAATTTCACTAGACTAGGAATCATCATCTCTTCTTTAATGTATGCAATCAAATTAATGGCTTTGGAATGTCCAAGGTTGTGGTAACCCTTTTACCCAAAATCATTAAAAAACTTTAATACGAAAAGAAAAACCATAAATTCTACTATTTTTTTCTGATACAAAATCACAAAGATATTTAGTTAAAAGTTTGGTATCTTATTGCCCTAATTACCATATTGTAGATCCTATAGGAAAAACAGGTGGTCTAGTTATAGCATGACTTTATGGTCTTCACTTCGACATAGTTCAATGGAACATAATTATGATCAACATTCTGGTTAAAACCAATTTTAAATCTAGCAAATGGGTTCTAACATGTTTCTATGGGAGTATATATCCTAGTAACAGAAATATAGCTTGGGACATGCTCGAAGATATATGATCTCAGGTTAATATTAGATGAACATGCCTTGGACTACCTTATAATAAAAAGGACAATGAATATTACCAAGGAATTCATGAAAGGGCTGGTTTATCTGACTTAGGTTTTACGGGATATGATTTTACATGGAACAATCATAGATAAGGAGTCAGCAATATACATGAAAGATTAGATAGGGCAGTACAAAATGCAGAATGGAAATTCAATTCCCTAATACATTTTTGACCCACTTAGTTGAAATAGGATCTGATCACAGTTATGTTCTACTTGCTTTGAATAATATAATAACTAGGAAAGAATGGATCTTTAAATTCTATGACATGGCATAAGGAATCTTCATATGTCCAAATTATTAAGAGTTCCTAGAAAACTGATATTTCTACACATCCAGCACTAGATTTAACAATAAATCTCAATGAATTAGGAGTTAACCGACTAGATTAGAAGAAAAACATCTTTGGACTCCCTGCGAGGAAAATTATAAAACTAACTAAGGAAATGGAGAGAATTAAAACAAACAGAATGACTAAATATCAACAAAAAAAACTTTAAGATAAACCAATAGAATTTGAAACCCTATCTAATACTCAAGAAGCTGTAGTTTAACGACAATCTAGAGATAACATTATTGAATTAAGGAAAAAAACACCAAATATTTTCATGTTATGACTCTAAGAAGACGTAAATGGAATAATATAGATTGTCTCTTGAACAACCAAAACATAGTCACTTGGAATAAAAATGAGATAAGTAATACTCTTACTGACTATTTCAAAAATCTTTTACTGGATGCTCTATTAACTTACCTATCCATCATCATATTTTTCAAAATTCCACTCCCACTATAGCTGACTCAGGAAATCTGAATATAGTGGCTATTACAATAAAAGATGAAATTCTCTCAGTGATTAGGAAAATGAAACCAAATAAATCTCCAGGACCGGATGGCTTTCTTGTCAGTTTTTTTAAACAAAATTGGGAAACTCTAGATTCTCAAGTGATTCTTATAATTCAAAATTTCTTCAAAACAAAACAAATGCACTATGACATCAATAAAGCACATATTTTTCTGATCGCAAAATTTAAACAACCAAAGAATCCTAATCAATTCAGGCCAATTGGTCCCTGTAATTCCCTAATTGAAAAAATCCTAGCTAACAGGATAAAACCTCTTTTAGGTAAAATCATCTCCCTTTTTCAATCAGCTTTTCTATGTTCTAGAAAAATCTTTGATAATATCAGTGTAGCCAATGAAATTATCCATTCCTTTAAGAAAAAGAAAGATAAAACATGAGGATTAGGAATAAAAATAGATATGTCCAAAGCCTTTGACAGGGTTAATGATAGACACATTTTTGTGTCTAATTTGATCTCAACTCTATATATTGTTGGGACTCGATTTTGTAATTATTATGGGTTTTTATGTGTTTGTAGGTATTTTTGAAAAATCGACTCGAAAATTTGTTAAAGGCACCCCGAAGAAGTGTTATTGGTACCCACACTTTGGCTAAGGGGCACCCTCGGGGGACCCACTCCTATTTGCACCCCAGTTGCTAAAGGGAACCCCAATATGGTTAGGGGGACTCCCTTTTCTTATTCGTTCAAATTGGAAAATTGACAGAAAGTCTGTGTTTCAGCTGCGAATTTCCGGATCGGATTTTGGACGTGATTTTAAGAGATTCAATCAGAGGAGGAGTATTTTGGATATGAAGTTAAACATAGGAGGAGTATTTACAGGATTGATTTTGGCTTGATTATAGAAGTTACGTGGCCACTGGGTAAAGAATATACTCTCGGTTGATTTGAGTATACCCCGTGAAGAGTTTGGAAAGTTTTAATCACACCAGAACAGCATAAAGAGATATTATCGTGACTTCTCGTAAAAGGAAAACTCTGAGACTTTTGAGAGAAGAAAACAAGATTAAATCGAGATATTCTATTACATATGGTATATAAATAGGTTTATGGAGTCACAATAGGGATCACAGAGGGTTTTGGGGACCTAACAGAGCCAAGAGAAGAAGAAAAAGAAGAGTTGCATAGAAGGTTCTCTGCTGGTGTAGGGAAGAAAAAGACGAAGAACAAAACCCGCTCAAGTCAGTTGTGAGTTGAGGAGTCGCTTACTCCAACCGTCGTTCTTCATCCTTGCTTGCAATAGACCTTCAGTGACAAAGCTCGATCTTTAGCCACTATTTCTCTATAACACTCAATCTGCAACCCTTATAAACGTTGCAATTGAGCTGTTTTATTGAGCTATGAAAAAAATCTTTTGAGCGTGCTTTCGACTTGAGAAGCTAAACCCTAACACTGGGATGACGGAGGAAGCCATATTTCATGCTTGTTATATTTAATTCTTTTATGACTTTTTGCATTACTTTAAATTGATTTATGATTTTTCTTAATTAATTGTGATTTTTTTATGATGTATGCTTGGTCTTGAGTTTTGATGCATCATGCTTATGATTTATAGTTAATCATTTAAAAATCTACCTTGGCAAAGACATAGAGTCAATATTTTATTATTATTTGAGATATGAATAAATATATGAATCGCATGAACAAATTTTATGGTGGAATCCTGAGTCCCAGTCTCTCGTAATATTGTTACCATCTTTGCATATTCGCTAGTTTAATTATAATTTAAGTTTAAAATTGATCTTGACAAGTCTGAGTTGAACGAATCTTAATACCGCTTTTTCTACAACATCAAAATCACATCAGTTAATTGGAAATTTCCATTAACTTCCTTAAATCCTTTGGTTTCTTGAAAGATGTTTGTGCCCTCATGGAACAATGCATCACCACAACTTCTATAGTTGTCCTGTTAAACGGAATCCCTGGTACTATTTCAATCATATTAGAGGATTAAGGCAGGAAGACCCCTTCTCCTTACTTGTTTATAATCTGCATAGAAGTTTTCTCTAGACTCCTCCTCACTCAAGAGCGTAATAAATTCCTTCATGGGGTTAAGATTACTCCAAAAAGTGATTTTATGTCTCATTTCTTCTTTGCAGATGATTGTTAATTGTTTGTCAAAGATGATCTAGTAGAATGTAGGAACCTCTTAGCAACAATAGATTTGTTTATTAAGTTTCTTTAGTAAAAAGGTTCAGTCAAAACACCAAAAAATATCTAAACTTCTTAAGATAAAACACATAAACCTAAAAGACCCTTATCTTGGTGTTCCTCTCTTTATGGATAAATCAAAAATAAAAACTTTTGAGCCAATTTTGGATAAAATGTAATACAAATCCCAAGGTTGGAAAGGAAAAGTTCTTCCTCAATCCAGCATAAGGGTTTTAAACAAAGCGGTTTTAGCTAGTATCCCCACTTATCAGATGGGGTATTTTATTCCTCACAAGAAAATTATCAAATAAGATAGATGCCATTTAAGGAGACTTCTGGCGGCGTAAAAACACAGGCACCAAAGGTTTCTATCCTAAATCTTGGACAAATCTTTATAAACCAATGTATGCAGGTGGCTTAGGATTTATAGATGCTCATAATTCAATCTAGTAATGATTGCAAAAAGTGGCCTAAAGAATAAATCAGGAACCAGACTCCTTATGGGCAATACCATTGAAATCAATATATTTTAAAAAAAAAATCCCTATAAAATTAAAATCACCTTATAAAGGTTTATGGAGTTGGAAATGTTTGTAGCTTCACAAATCTGCAGAATCTACCTGTTTTTAGACAAACTAAATACTCAAAAACAGGATAAGCTTAGATGAACCTTGACAAACTCAAGGGTTTACACTGTTAAATCAATGTATGATAAACTTAATCAGGTAGGAACAGATACTGTAAGTTTATCACTACCTGAATCTTTTTGGAAAACCCTTTGGAAACTGAAACATCACATAGAATAAAAGTCCTTTTCTGAAAATACATTCAGAATAGCTACTAATGTTAAATTATATGGTAAAGTTAAAGATATAGACCCTTCATGTACAATGTGTGGTGAAGAATTAAAAACAACAGAACACTTGTTATTTCGTCGTAGGTATGCAAAAGTTGTCTGGGAACAAGAGTCAAACCCAGTCAGAATCCAGTTTGACCCCTCTACCAGTATGCTTGATTTATGTAAAAAATTGGTTTTGTAACTCAAACCTGGTGATAATAATATAGTTACTTCTTACTAAAATGTGGTTCATTCGGTAAGAAAGGTGCAACCGAGTTTTTGAAGAAAAGTGTAAAACAATTTCTTAGCTATCTTTAGAAGTTCAAAGACGCATTCTTTATTTTTCTAGAAAAGCTTCACATAAGAAAGACAACAAGAGACCTAATAATAAATCTAAAGTCCCGTGGACATCTCCAGAGTCTCACTGCCTTAAATTCAATGTAGACGTAGCCTGGATTTCTAAATTTTATTATTCTACATATGCTTTAATTCTAAGGGATGACACATGTGAATTCGAAAGAGGAATAGTAGGACCATCATCAAGCACATACCCACAATAAACAAAAGTTGTAGGCATCCTGCAAGCAGCCTACTGGGCAAAGGGAAAGAATATCAATCATTTAAGTATTGAAGGTGACTGTGAAAGTCTTATAAAATACCTCAATGGCAACATCTCAGAAGTCTCTTGGACAACAAAAACATTTTAGAGGAAGTATATAAAATGGCAAACTCTTTTCCAAAAGTTTTGGATTTTTTTTTTGTTCTTATGACAGGAAATGTTGTTGCAGATTCCTAAGCAAAATTTGCGAAATCTTTAAACTCTGAATTGGATTGGACTCACAATCCTTCGGATTGTATTAATTAAAAACTTCTAGTAGATAAATCCAATATTAAGAGGAACCAATCTTGTATATTAGATGGCTCTATTGACTTTGTAACTCAGATTCTTCAACGGTCTTAATTCGATCTAATGAGATCTTGTTCACACAAAAAAAAGTTAAGTGAGTTGATTTATTTATATATTATTTTTTGATGAGTTAAGAGCAAGGGCTATGAGATAGTGTGTTTTAACACACTATCCCTTCCAAAATGGGTTAGGGAGAAGGTGATAGGGTGTTTATCCTACTATGGGAATTAAAAGAAGAAGAAAAAACACCCTAAGTGGCAAAACAATATACCGCTCCATAAAAAAAAAACAAAAAAACCATGTGACACTTTCATAGCCACCTGGATAAGAAGTTTGTTACTTTAAAATTAAATAGAGAAAATCAGATTGTTAGAGCACTGCTCGGTCGAACTCGCAAGTGTTGCTATCTCAAGCTTGTTTGTCAAGTTTAGTTGCCAAAACTATAAGTCTTGATTTCTAGTTTACTTATAGCTAAGTATCGGACTAGGATAGTAAGTATAGTTGCGTTCATCATGCAAATACAAAGAACTACTCAAGGAACTTGTGGAGCTTCATCGACAAAAAGGTATGTGGAGACTTGAACTTATCTATCACTCAAAAGTGTATCTATTCTATCTCCTATCTTGAGACAAATGTCGTATTGCTATATAGACTTCGATTATACACATTTGCTATTTCGAGCCGAGTTTATCTCGCTTATCTATTTCTCGAAATATGTGTTGGTAAGCTTTATCTTTGGCCAAGTTCATCTTTACTCGTGACGAAAGTCATGTTGATTATTTCAGTAACTTGAAAATCGCTTTGATGAAAAATAGTTTGTGAATAACAACTATATAACATCCTCTAAGAAAGTTTCAATGATTGAAATGAGAGTTTAGAACATGTAACCATCTTTGGATATAAACATGGTGTGTTCTCACATTTGTGTAAAAGTCCAAAACCGGGAACCCAAAGTATGCGTACCCGTACGCGTACTGGCGGTTGTTGGAAATCCAGGTAAGTATGCGTACCCGTACGCATACTGGCGGAAAGTTCACGTCCGTGAATTTCTGCTGGAGTTTGAAAGTGAAAAACAAACTCAATCCGGTTACTTAAGTACGCGTACCCGTTTGCATACTTAAGTAGGTTACTTTCTAAAATTGGTTTGTTCATGAACTAAAACATTTATATATTAAGGAATGCAATCTTTGCAAACCGTGGCTATAATGTTCATGAATCGATTCGAGTGAATCGAAACCGATTTTGCTTTGATTGTGTCTTTTATACTTCTATAAGATCTAAGCAATTGAACAACTCTCTAACTAGTTCATTTGAGTCACTTGAATTAGTTATGGTGAAGATGAATAAGGTTGATATGAAAGTGCTAATATGGCTAACCATTGGTTAACTATTGTTGAACCAACTAAGTGTACACGTTTAGGTACGGTTACTCAAACCTAAATGAAGTTACATTTCATTTGTGTATAACAAGCTAAGTTCGATCTAACGGTTGAAAGATATTAGCTTGAATCTAATCAGGTTTTCATCTAACGGTGAATATTGAATGCTTTGTTACCAAGGTAACTTAGATTGCAAACCCTGATTTGAAATCTATATAAAGGAGAACTCTAGCAGCTGGGAAACCAAATCCCCACACCTCCTGTGTGATACTAGTTGTATAAGCTAGAGTCGATTCTCCTTTAACCTTAGGTTTTTCACGAAACCCTGTAGGTTAACTACTTAAAGACTTCATTGGGATTGTGACGCCAGACCCAACTATTTTCTCTGTAGTTGCGTGATCTGATCTTGCTGTTTCTATCGTGAATGAGTACAATCGTAAGATTGGATTGAGATTTATATCTCCGATAGGCAAGATATAAAAGTAGTCACAAACACCTTCGTCTCATCGTTTGTGATTCCACAATATCTTGTTTCGCTAGTCGATTAAGATTATTCTGAGGTGATTGATATTTCTAGGCCGTTCTTCGGGAATATAAGTCTAGTATATCAATTGGTTCCTGTTCACCTTGATTTATCAAAAGACGGAACAAAACTCGTAGGTATTTCTGTGGGAGACAGATTTATCTATTCCTATAGACTTTTCTGTGTGGTACATATTTGTTTATCAAGTCTTCGACTTTGTAGAGGCTTAATACAGTGTGGTGTTCAATCTGGACTAGGTCCCGGGGTTTTTCTGCATTTGCGGCTTCCTCGTTAACAAAACTTCTAGTGTCTATGTTATTTCTTTTCCGCATTATATTTTGTTATATAATTGAAATATCACAGGTTGTGCGTTGAATCAATCAATTGGTAAATCCAACCTTTGATTGTTGATTGAAATTGATTGATTCTTTAACATTGGTCTTTGGTACCGTTCAAGTTATCTCTCTTATATTCAATCGGGCTCGCAAATTATTATTTGTTTGATTGCGGATTGAATGAGAGATTGAGATATAACTCTTTGATATACTTTTTATAAGATTGAGTCTAACTGTCTTGTTGATTCTCTTGTAAGTATATTGGAGTTAGTCCATACAGATTGCTAAGCAAAATATTGGGTGAGGTTGTTAAACCCCCGCTTTTTCACAGATTTACACTACTCCAAAGTTTTTTAAAAAAAAACTATATAAAAGAATAGAGTAGTGGTCTTCCAGGGTTTTAAAATACAAGAAATAACAGATTTTATCAAGCGACAAATATTTACCCGCTTGATAAAGACTTCCACTCCTTCACTTGAAAGAGTGCCCGAACGAGTTAAAAGAAAGTGAGGCTTCTATATTTTCATAGTGGGAGTCAACTTGTTATTTTTTTTATTTACTACTCCATTTCAAAGAAAGATTCTACTTCTCATAGGATTTTCTCTTAAGTATTCAATCGCAAACCAAACATTAATACACAAATGTCTTTATCCTGCTCCTTCTCAAGTATTTCCAATCTGACATCATTATGACCATGATGATACTTACAAAAATACATGATAAATTGAAAGTTTTATGCAAATTAATTGATGGTAGGTTTGATGGCAGAATTTAGAGTTCCAAGGAATTTATAATTACACAGGATTACAAATTCTGGGATTCATGCAAATCCCTCGTGTGTTTGGTAACTCGATTGAAATACCATGGAGAGATACTATCTTATCTGGATCTCCTCCTCAAATCATCAGATATCTAACCCTTGTGTCAGAATTGATAAACTCTGACACTCAGAAGTGGAATCTTGATACTCTAGATGCAACTTTTAACAACACATTAGTCACTGAAATTCTACATATTAGATTGTACTCTTCTAGGCTTCTGAAAAAAGACAAGTTAAGATAGATCCTCACTAAGAATGGGGAATTCTCTGTAAAATCTTTATATGTAAAACTTCAAGATCCTGCTAACTTTGTTACTGCATGTAAATTTTGGAAATCATTGTGCACCATGGAAACTTCTCAACGGATAAAACTGTTTATCTGGAAATGCATCCAGGATGCATTACCAACAAGACAGAAGCTAGGAACTATTCTTTATGAGAAATTAAATTTGTTTTCTGCCAGCAAGATGTAGAAACAAACACTTATATTCTGATTGTGCTTTAACAAAAAAAAAAGTGTGGAGTATGGCACCTTGTGCCTCCCAGGGAGTAAATTCTAACTCTAGTATTGGTACTTCCTTTATAGATTATTACAATGTTTGGAGAACAGGAAATGAAAACTCCATCTCCATGGATTTAACTTCTACCAAATGCTGGTTCATTTGGACAGAGAGATGCTCTAGAATTTTCCAAAATAAAAATTGTTCTTCAGCTCTGGATATGTCAATAACAAGATATTACACGTATTAGCATCCAGATATAATTCTCTCTAAAAGTTTACCTATAATAGTATATCATTTTATGAAAATTTCCTACTAGAGATACTTATAAGATCAACTGTGATGCTTTATGAGTATCTGCAATTTCTAACGTAGATTTTTGTTTCATGATGCCTAATTATACATGAAGTTTCTTAGCAGCAGGAATGGGAAGTTTCAAAGCGTCATCAACAGAAGAAACAAAAGCAGTAACTCTGCTACAAACACTTCAATGGGCCATCACAAAGAAGATAAAAGATTTGTCATTGAAGGGGATAATCTGGCAGCAGTTATGTATGTTCAGGGAAGAAGTAATTCACTTCAGTGGCAATGTATTGCGATCTTAGATGAAGTAAGGAAATTAACTGTAGACAGGAAAGCAACGGAGCATCAGATATTTTGGCAAAAGAAGGGAGAAACTCAGTTGTTCATCAAGTATGAGAAGATTCAACACCTTCATTTATAATCCTTATGATTTCTATTGATTATGTAAAAACATATGATGCAAACACTTTAATTAATGTTGCTCATGTAATTCCAGAGAAAACTGATCCATTAGATTCAACCATTTTTGGGGCGACTCATACGGAGTTGACGTTAAACGAGATTGAATCAAATGATTATAGGATTCTGTTTCGTTGGCTTAATGTATCTATCATACTTTCAAAAAACAAAAATCTCAACTAAAATATGTAGGTATAGTTACCTAAAATTTGAGAGAGGTTAGAAGTGGGATTCTAGGGTTTTTGAAAGTGAGTTACGGGAGGTTGAGCACGAACAGTCTTCGCCTAAACCACGAACAGGGGCCGTTCAAAGGCTGCTTCAGTCACAGTGAAGAGATTTAGGGCTGGTCTTCGGGAGGGGAGCATATGAAGAGAGAGATCAGAGAATTCTAGGGTTTGAAAAAGAATTACTCTGAGAGGTTATGAGAAAGATGATCATAGCTTGGAAAAATAGAGGACCTATTTATAGCTGAATTCTTTAATATCAGGTCGGTGAAGATAAGGATTGCTTTCCGTGCCGTGCGGAGCAATTCTCCCGTCTATTCAGGAATAGGGATAAACTAGGTTGAGTTTATCTCATTATTCCACCTCCTTAACTCTCTTCTGCGGTGAAAAATAAGCCGGGTATTCCTCACACGTGACGTAGACTGCCAGACCAAAACCCTAATTGATATCCTCCCATTTGTGTGAAGCTGAGTTAGCCTTTGTGGTTATGTGTTGAGAAATAAATATTCTCTTTAGCCGAGTTGGCCAAGATAGAGAGATATTCTCTGATTTGTGAGAATGACTAGGATGAGTCACGTGAAAAGGCATGGAATTCCGCAGGAATCGTGTGCAGAGTGTGAGAGAAGCTGAGGCTGATTTCCCTCTCTCCATGGCTGGTCACATATGTCATGTGAAGACCATATTATGTTTGTGGGTCCCTTGTTGAGCATGCAGAGCTCAAGAGAGCTCATCCACATTTTTGGATAGACATGTATAGTTCAGGATCAATTTACTAGCCGTGAGTATGTTTGAGAGGCTGAGAAATAGGCTTGAGCTCTAGGTAAGGCATGTGCCGTGAATCTCTCCGAGATTTTGAGGAGAAATTTGAATCTCTCCGTGATTTTGCAGAGAGATTTGAATCTCTCCGGGATTTTGCAGACGGGTTAATATCTCTCCAAAGATTTTCTTAACAGATCTGAATCTCTCCTTGGTCAGCTGGGACTCGTCCTGAGAGAGAAAAAGGCTTTGTACGCCCAATTAATGCCTCTGCGAGACTTTGGCTCACTTGTCTTTGACCAGCATATCTTGCAGAGATGTGCTAGGAATCAACCGTGTGTCCACATGATAGGCCAACAAGACCAGTGTATCATGAAAGGATGTTCTAGAAGTATGTCGAAAGGGCCCGGAGGCAGAAAAACCAGTGTATCTCGCGGGGATGTCCTAGGAGTTATTCAGAAACCTCAGTAAGTCGAGTCAGAGCCTAGAGCAAACATGACCAGTGTATCTCGTGATGATGTACTATGAATCAGTCCTTGATCTCAAATAAAGTGAGTCGTGCTTACATGAGATATGAAAATCTCCACTCTGGGTCATAAGTCCGCCGGGGACGTATTTACGCATCTACAGAGCCTACATGACCAGCAGCATCTCATTGAGGATGTATATTAGGAATCATGGCATCACAATCAGCTGCGTCTCGCGAAGACATGCTGGAATTATGGATGTTCTGGTTCATAAGTCTGCCGGGGACGTTTTACGCTCTACAGAACCTACGTGACCAGCAGTATCTCGTCGAGGATGTGCGCTAGGAATCATGGCATCACAACCAACAGTGTCTCGTGGGGACGTATACTAGAAATCGTGGCTATTGGTGCCTTGAGGACCAAGGGCTTAATCTCTCCCGTGAGAGTTGAGTTTTTTCTATGGTCTCGAAATGATGCTTTTTCCCCTTATCCAAATTTCACCATCTACATTAAGTCCCCTACTCAGAGTAGAACCTTGATTGTTTTATGATGAGTATATAGATGGTTATGAATCGTTCAGGCGAGTATGTGGGGAAGAGAGAATTTTTGAACGGTTTCTGGCTGGCCTTGATGTTGGTGAAGGGCCATGAGAAAATATAGGAACTTACTTTTGAAGTTACAGAGTCCCTATCCCATGTAAATTCTGAATTCAGGCTTGTACTGTACCTAAACCCTAATTTCTCTTTTCTTCGCATCTGACTCCTTCAGACACTTTGGAGAGGCTTGGAAGGTGTGCATATATCTAGTGGGGTCGGCACCTTGTGTGATGAGAGCTTGTTTAATTCCTTGTACCAATCAGACACCTCTTTATTAGAGAAAATACATACTTTTGAAACTAAGGGTACTTTCGTTAAAAACCAATATGAGCCCGATTTTTCTGTCATGAAAGACTCTGTTAGATTCCTTAGGCATATTCACGGCTTGAGATAGGGAGGCAAGCACATGTCTGGTCTTGCTTTTGGATATTATGAATTCGAACTTCCCCGTTTGAGCTAGATTCCCTTTATTTTCTCTAAAATTCTACTTTTCTAGATTCTGTTTCAATCCCATTCTTCTTCGAACACTTAGAGAACTCAATATTATTAATATTCACGTGTATGATGCCTTTGGAATGAATAGATGAGATTTTGGTCGGTCTCTGGCTGTATTATGGCCTTCTTATTTGAAAATACTCAAAATTGCAAAATAAGGGTATTTTGGTCAAAATCCCTTATGAGCTCGTTTTTGTTGAAGAGTGATAAGATAAAAGGGGTTGAAAAAGGTGTATACAACCGTACAAGAGGATAGGGAGAGGCTCGGTCCCCTCTCTTTTAGAATAAATCCCTTTTTCGTCAAATTCTTGAAATTATGGCTATTTTTCGTCAAAACCCTAATTCTCTTCGACTTTGGTCCCTCTGAAAAAATCCCGCGAGAATGAATGACGTCCCACTGTCCTAGGAGACCATTCTCACACGTGAGGAAGTCTTAGTCACGGCTTGGAGGAGTTTTGGAAGGAGAAAAGACCCTGGTTTCTTTATTTGAGCCAAATTCCTTTGATTTCCTCTTTT
Organism: Papaver atlanticum; assembly: GCA_023531105.1. Taxonomy (NCBI): domain Eukaryota; kingdom Viridiplantae; phylum Streptophyta; class Magnoliopsida; order Ranunculales; family Papaveraceae; genus Papaver; species Papaver atlanticum. The sequence goes on along the minus strand of JAJJMB010010755.1, from coordinate 345,868 downwards.
AACTCTAATTACTTTTCCCATTGCCTGAGAGATTCCCTTTTGAGATAAAATTGAAAAGATAAATTGTACTTTATTTATTTTCGTACATGGACTAGGTTTGCAATCCCGTCTACCATTCTTCCTTGAGTTCCGCTTGTATTAGAATTCCTTATTTGAGCAGAATTCCTCTTTTTGTTTCAAACAGAAATGGCATTGTTGAAAACCGTTAATTATACTTGATGCTCGAAATTAATTCTTGATTCATGAGTCTTAATCATGGAATGAATGTTGATGAATGATAAAATCTTCATTTTCTTAGGTGATAGCTCTATTCATCTTTGAAAACAATCAATATTAATCTTCAAACTAATGATATAAAAGTTAGCATAAGTACTGATGATCTCGAGTTTGCTGATGCAAATACCCATCCTTCGGTCTTCATTGTGGCTTCCTCAGTAAGTCTTGAACTTTATATCTCCTTATTCATCTCTGATGCATACTTCTTTGACCTTTAAATGAATAAAAGTAGTCGTAATTGTCAAGAATTCTTTTCGTTTAGGAGTTCGTCAGAAAACTTCAGATTTAAGATGCTTAGAGATAATCATTATGAATTCTTCATACGGACTCCTATTTGAGTCCCCAGCCCAAACTTTGAAATAAAATATGATAGGCTTTCTAATGCAAAAAGAATGACTCGATTCCGAGTTTGTTTGGCCAATCAAATCCATGTATACTTTTGACTTTATAAATCCCGTATAAAATTTCAGGAGTTTTTCAGATTGCACTTACTTTGTGTCGGGGACACATCTCCTGGCTCGTTTTTCCGATTGAGGCGCCCTTTTGATATGTTGTTCGGAAGATATAGAAAAACACATTTGATTCAGGAAGTAACCCGAAATTCCTTACATATTTTCATCAGTTTTCAAGTCCTCACGTTGTAATGTACATCAATCCTAATTGTAAGAGGAATCCTTGCAATCCTTGAACTCTTAGCATGTCCCGATGCCTCAAGCATGACCCTTGGAGTATTATGACTTAATTACTCTTCTTTAGATTAAAATAAGCCGTGATTTTTTTCCTCTCTAGGTCAGATACATGCCCCTTCCTTTGATTTTACGTTTGTGCCCCTTATTGTGAAGAAAAACGTATTTTTCATTGATCCTTTGTGAAAGTGTGGACCCAAACAAATCCGTGATTATCCCATGTGATGTGAGATAGATTTATTGATAATATTAGGACTCTAGGCATGAGTTTATGCTTGAAGGGATTAAGAGAGGACAAGTCTTGAAGGGATTGGATGAGACAAAACTTTAAAGGATTGTACGAGGATAAGGTTTTAGGCGGGAAGAATGGTCCTCATATAGAGCAAACTCTAGTCGTGTTTTGTTGCTCCCTTAGTTTACTTCTTCTAATTCCTCTCTCGTTTATAGCGTACCCTTTATGGTGAGAAAGAGTTCGACCTTGGTAGAGTGGGGATGAGCGGGCTTCAACAATTTCATAGGAATTTCAAAAAAAGATTCCTGGAGCAGAGAGACAACGGCCTAGGATGGTTTCACGGGACCCATGTGTTCTTTAACTTCAGATGAGACACTTGTTGGCAATTTTTGTGACATGAGGAGAATAACTATGAACGGTCTTGCTTTTGATGATCTTATGAATCAGGAAAACCTGACGACCGCACATGATGAGAATCTTCGTATCAATGTGAGGCAATCGCGAGAGTGGCTCGATTCTGTCAGGGTCCGTTTGGGTGAATTGAGTTCAGAGAGGTTCTTAATTTGAGGAGCGTATGGTAGATGAAGAGCTGGAACATGCTAAGAAGGCGGCTTGAGATGTAAAGGCCGAAGTGAAGCAGCTGAACATGAAGAAAAAGATTTTATCTAGGGGCCTTTGCTGGATGACTTTCTTCAGGGTTGATATTTTCTCTCTTCGAACCTTTCCCGTATGCATCTGTTAAAGGAAGGGGACCCTCGTGAGTTAGAACTTGATGTAAACCCTAGATTGCTTCGTCGGATATGCGAGTAGGTGAAAACCCTAAGTTAAATTCGTAATAGGTGCGACCTTCACTCCAGAAGCCGTAGAAACTTCATTTGACATCCGATTTCAGTGGTTGACCACAACTATCGAACATAAAAGACCTGACTTTCATTTACTAGAGTAAAATTAGGATTTGGAGCTTCTTTTTCTAGTGATAAATCCACGTGAAGTTAAACCCGGGAATCCAAATATTTAGCAACAATTCCTTCAAGTATTTTGATGACATCTCTTGGACCGTATTTTGAAACATCATTCCCTTTTAATACATGGTAGGAGACACATGGACGGATACTTTTATCAATGGCATGTCGTTGAATTCTCTACCCACTTGTGCCAGTTCGTCGAGTTATGTGACTAAAGTATGAGCCGCGTCCGAATAGAGTGGAAACTGTATACTCCTATTCAAACCGATTGCGAACCCTAGTTTGTCTCCTGCATGCGTTCATTGTTGAGGGATAATTTGAATGTTTCTTCTACTTGATATGGTCATGTTTCATGCGCTATCCATATTTGAACTGTCACATCTTCAGTCAGGATCCGAGACATAGTTGCAATTGCTGAATACAGAGAAGATGCTGACAAAGGAGAATTCGACGAGACTGAAGAGAGATGCGAGATGTCTCGAGTCACAAATGATTCCTTTTCATGATTTTGAAGGACGAACTCTAATCTCATAGTCCCCAAGTAATAACATGTTGTAATGTGGGTTTGAGGAGTTAAATAGTTTTGATGTGTCCCAATCTTTAGAGACTCTTGCATTGATTGTTTCTAAATCTTTATCTGGAAACTGGATGTCTGGTTCACCTCTTGTTGGTCATGTAGGTGTGTGATGCACGGTTCTTCATTAGTCCCCAGTTTGATATAGGACTAGGGATTCTCATTGACTCGGGATGCTTGGAAAATGAAATAAGACCCTTGTAACGTATGAGATTGAGTTTTCAAGGTGGGCAAGCGATACTCTATGGTTTGGAGACGTCCGTGGAGAATCATATCGAGGTACTGGCTGCATGTGTCTTTCTGCACAATATGAAGTTATTGTTCGGCCTCTACTGGGTATCTTGTCAAGGATTCATGCGAACTTATGGCCGAATCATCTACCGAGATCTGTCTTTCTTCTGAGAGATGGTAAACCAAAATTAAGATCAGTATATGCCTTCTAGGACTAGATGAACTATGGATGCGGTTGAACAATCGATTTGTGGTGACTTTGTTGATGGGATAATTCTCTGGAAATCTTCTAGGCATTTCTTCGCGCGGTAGAATCGTGTTTTGACCTGAGGAAGTTGTAAGTGATCGTCATATCCTGTCCTTTGCTCATCACGTATGACTCTGACTTATGGGATAGCCTGCTGAGCATATCTTTTTGACAGAGAAGGCTTTTACTGACAGAACTGCAAGCGGCATGTGACTTGGAGCTACGTACGGTCACGAATCATTTCCTTGTTTACTTCAGTGATATATAGTAGTTGGTTGCGGCTGTATGTCAAGTAATGAAGTTCTATCTGAATTGTTGGCATCATGAGTATCACTTCAGATTTCTTTTCCCTTGATAGATTCGGCTTCAAAGATACTATCCTTCTCCGTCTTGGATGAGGTGAGGTTCATCAGAAAATGAAATGTGATAGTTTTTGGTAAAGTTGAACTGGAGGCTCATCGAGGCTTGGCCGTAACTCCTAGGTCTAGTTCCTCTTCTTTCTGACAAAACGGGTGTTGAGGTAGCATATCGACTAGCAGCTTTGCATCTTCATATAAGGATGAGTTTCGGTTGATCCTCGTCTTGGGATCTAGTTTCGCTTCATACTTTGTCGCGTTCTTGTCAAAATTCTCTGAAGCAGGAAGGGAGACAAGATGTATCTTTGTTGGCGGTTTATGACCCCATGTGGCTCTGCAACGCTTTTGACTAGGTCACGAATTTTTGGAGCCTTTCCAAGTTTTCGTTAAGTTTATCCTGTAGACGGCGAAAAGACAAATCCGACGGAAAAAGAACTAGGTCAATCGGATACAAAATGAAAGAGTTATAAGTAAAATAGTAAAGTGAAGGAAACTTCCCGAGTTCCTTATGATCAGGTTGAGGGCCCTTGACCTAAACGAATTTTAGAGAAAATATTCGTCAGAATCTCCAAGTTTAGAGCATCATCTGGTCCTTGAGGTCCTTTAGAGTGATAAGGTTGGTTGGATGGTTGCTCCTTTGCTCTATCGCGTTCGTAATGAGCTTTATCTTCTCCGGTGAGGTCGATTGCAGGCAAGATCCATCCAGTGCTGTTCTCAACAGTTTTAGTACTCCTTCTTTTGGAAACGTGTACTCAATCTATATTTGTTGGATATATCCCTACTGGTAACTCTAAAGGCGTTTTCAGATAAATTTGTATGTCGATCTGGGATTTTGCAAGATTCTGTTGAGTCTCCGGGAGCTTGGTCCTTATCCAACGTTTTCAAGGATTAGCAGTAGATTTTTATGAAAATAGGTTACTAGGGCGTTTTGTTATGCATGAAGAGATCCATGTGATCCGGGACGCACTAACCTATTCACTAAGGTCAAACTCGAAAGAGGGAGAAAGTGCTGGTAGGGATAACTCTCTCCGCTAAGCCTGTAATGGATTTACAGAGACTGAATCAATGGAATGTTTTTGTGTTTGGATTGGTGGAACCGTCTTCCTTCCTAAGAGACCATGATTGATATCTGTAACTGAGTGAACAACTTCCAACTATGGTTTCCAAAATGTAGTTACCTAAAATCTGAGAGACGTTAGAAGTGGGATTCTAGAGTTTCTGAAAGTGAGTTATGGGAGGTTGAGCACGAACAGTCTTCGCATAAACCACGCATAGTGGCCGTTCAAAGGTTGCTTCAGTCACAGGGAAGAGATTTAGGTCTGGTCTTAGGGAGGGAAGCAGATGAAGAGAGAGATCAGAGAATTCTAGGGTTTGAAGAAGAATTACTCTGAGAGGTTATGAGAAAGATGATCGTAGCTCTGAAAAATAGAGGACCTATTTATAGCTGAATTCTCTAATCTCAGGTCGATGATGATAAGGATTGCTTTTCGTGCCATGCGGAGCAATTCTCCCGTCTCTTAAGGAATATGGATAAACTAGGTTGAGTTTATCTCATTATTCCACCGCCTTTACTCTCTTATGCGGTGAGAAATAAGCCGGGTATTCCTCGCACGTGATGTAGACCTCCAGATCAAAACCCTAATTGATATCTCCTCCCCCTCCCCATTTGTGTGAATCTGAGTCATCCTTTGTGATGATGTGTTGAGAGAGAAATATTCTCTTTAGCCGAGTTGGCCAAGATAGAGAGATATTCTTTGATTTGTGAGAATGACTAGGATGAGTCACGTGAAAAGGCATGAAATTCCTCAGGAATCGTGTGCAGAGTGTGAGAGGTGTTGAGGCTGATCTCCCTCTCTCCATGGACGGTAACATATGTCATGTGAAGACCATATTATGTTTGTGGGTCCCTTTGTTGAGCATGCGGATCTCAAGAGAGCTTATCCACGTTTTTGGATAGACATGTATAGTTCAGGCTCAATTTACTAGCCGTGAGTGTGTTTGAGAGGCTGAGAAATAGGCTTGAGCCCTAGGTAAGGCGTGTGCCGTGAATTTCTCCGAGATTTTGCAGAGAGATTTGAATCTCTCCGTGATTTTGCAGACGGATCAAAATCTTTTCGTGATTTTGCAGAGAGATTTGAATCTCTCCGAGATTTTGCAGACGGATCAAAATCTCTCCGAAGATTTTCTTAACGGATCCGAATATCTCCATGGTCAGCTGGGACTCGTCCTGAGAGAGAAAAGGGCTTTGTACGCCCAATTAATGCCTCTGCGAGACTTTGGCTCACTTGTCTTTGAACAACGTATTTTGCAGAGATGTGCTAGGAATCAACTGTGTGTCCATATGATGGGCCAACAAGACCAGTGTATCCTGAAAGGATGTTCTAGAAGTCTGTCGAAAGGGCCCGGAGGCAGAAAAACCAGTGTATCTCGCGGGGATGTCCTAGGAGTTATTCGGAAACCTCAGTAAGTCGAGTCAGAGCCTAGAGCAAACATGACCAGTGTATCTCGCGATGATGTACTAGGAATCAGTCCTTGATCTCAAATAGGGTGAGTCGTGCTTACAGGAGATATGCAAATCTCCACTCTGGGTCATAAGTCCGTCGGGGACGTATTTACGCATCTCCAGAGCCTACATGACCAGCAGCATCTCGTTGAGGATGTATACTAGGAATCATGGCATCACAATCAGCTGCGTCTCGCGAAGACATGCTGGAATTGTGGATGTTCTGGTTCATAAGTCTGCCGAGGACGTTTTACGCTTTACAGAACCTACGTGACCAGCAGTATCTCGTCGAGGATGTGCGCTAGGAATCACGGCATCACGACCAGCAGTGTCTCGCGGGGACGTATACTAGAAATCGTGTCTATTGGTGCCTTGAGGACCAAGGGCTTAATCTCTCCCGTGAGAGTTGAGTTTTGTCTATGGTCTTAAAATGACGCTTTTGCCCCTTATCCAAATTTCACCATCTACAATAGGATTCATAAAATTTCCTTGTTCTGAAGTCCATGTACTGGCTTAACCCTCAAAATCTTAAAATTGTATATATATAATTTTAGGATTAAAAAGAGTGGGTCCATGAATCACTTGATAAGTTTCTCAACAAATCTTAGGGGGAGGAGTCGAACTCCATACGAAGAATTTGCTGGAAAAGTGATCCAGTAGGAAACGTGATTCCAGTATTTTAACTAGATCCCCTGATCCATAAATCTCACCTTTAAAATTCTGCATCCAAACCCAACAACCTATCAGATAAACGTTGATCTTATTTCCTAGTCTATGGCTGTGATACTGTTTGACCAGTGCGCTCTTGATTATTGGGCTCAGTGGACTTCAGTGGTTCAAATGGGTTATACACTTATACTTATACAGTAGTCTAGACTCTCGACGAGTAAGTGCGATAAACGTTTTGCTGCCTTTCTGGTAGTAGGATTTCTTCTTTTACCCTGAAACTCCATTTTTCTTTCTATCCTCTGAATTTATACAATTCTCATGGCAGGGTGGAAGGATTCGCATGGTAATTGATAACTCCACGATTTTTAGGGTTTTGAAATTGTTAAAGGAATGGATTTACCTTCCTATTTAGTATTAATCGTTCAACTTTTACTTAATTGTTTGCAGAGAGTAGTATTCTACAACAGTTAAAAGATGGAACTGCTAAATTTGAGCTCGTCAATTCACCTGTTTCTCCCATTTCGACTCAGAGTTTTTCGTCCCCATTTCGTCGAGAAAAATGTTGTACTCTCTTCTTTGCTAAAATTGGATCCTTTTTGTAAGTATACGGAATTATTTTTTGTTTCTTATATTGGGGTGTTTTTCTTTTTTAATTTGAGAAGCTTAACCCCTGAACCCTAGAATTCTAAAATCAAAATATTGAAAATGAAAGATGTAGACTGGGTATGATTTTTTTCAGTGGTGGTGGTGGTGGCGGCGCTGCTGCTGGTGATACTGGTGGTGGTGGAATGTCACCTGCAATGAAGAAGGTGGAGCGTTTCTCAGTTCGGAAAGTTACAGGAGATGGAAGATGTTTGTTTCGTGCATTGGTAATAACTTCTGATTCCTTTTCTCTAAGTTAGATGTGAGGGTTTAAGCCTTTTGGTTTTACCTAAGCCAATTCCATAATTTGATGTGAATTAAGTAGGTGAAAGGAATGGCTATCAACAAAGGAATTGGTTTGAGTCAATGGCAAGAGAGAAACGATGCAGGTAATGTTGATTCAATTTTTCTTAAAGTGTAAAGATAATTGAGATTATTGAAATGTGACGAAAGGAACCCATTTGCTGTTCTGGATAAAACTTACTGTGATGCGCTAGACAACAAAAGTGATATTGAATCTTGTACAAGGATGCATTTGAAATAAGGAAGATGATAGTGTGTTACTGTGTTTGTTATTGTTAATGAATTCCTCTAAACATGACTTTTTTGAACCATAGAGAGCGGTTGTTCTAAGGTGTTCATATTCCATCTGTATTCTGCTCTTGCAGTACTTTTGCGTTGAGTTATCGTGGAGTCAAGATATTCTATGTTCAGTTACTTAAACTTCTTTCCTTACAAGAATCCAAGCATCAATATCTTTTATTCACCACTCTGGAAAATCTGTTCCGTTAAGTGATACTGATGATTTTGGCCAGGGAATATTCTCTAAGTTTTGCATAGTCTGTTCTATGATATGTTTGGGTATGTTGTCGGTTACTTCACTTCATAGCGCCTTATTGGTTAGGAGGTCCTCGGATAACATATTTGCCTATTTTCGAAGAAGAATTGATAATAATGTAACTGTCGCAGATGAATTGCGCATGGCTGTAAAGGAGGTAATATGTGGAAGTGGTAAAGAACGCCGTCAGTATGAAGAAGCACTGATTGCAATTACCGTCGAAGAGTCATTGCCACGGTTTGTCTCTCTATCTTGGAAGTTTAAAAAGTTTTTCTTTCTCAGTTTGTGTTTCTTTTCTAGGATATCATGGAAGTTATAATATTTTTCTTCCCGTTACAGATACTGCCAACGGATTGAAGGATCTGATTTTTGGGGAGGAGAGTCGGAATTATTGGTGAGTTCTATAATGATACAACGTGGTTCCTCCAGCTTCAAACCTCTATCTCTACGTTGTTGTTTTAGTTCTGAGATCCCCTCTTTGGTTTAAGGGCGTAGCACAGAATTGCCCTACCAGAGTTATCATCATGCACAACTGCAAGTGTTAGAATTTATAAAACTTAGTAATTAGATTGGTTGATTGATACCCATAAGTTTGGTTTCGTAGAAGATCAACTTATATCTAATGTATTGTCATATTCAAAAGTGATTAATATACTGAAGGTACTTATGATTATTGAAGTATTATTTCTGCATTAATCACCTGTATAGTTACAGAAGGTGTAGAATTTTTTGAGTTCTCATTATCGGTTTACATTGTCTAATATATTCTCATATTGGTTGACTTGGATCAAGCATACTATTCTCATTCTTTCGATTATTATCTCGTGGATGATTATATATGGGATGGGTTCAAAGGTTAACTAAGTAGCACTAGATATTGATATTGTACTGCTCCAGTGTTTGATGGTCATTACTTCTTTCCAGGTGTTATCGAAATTATGTCGTCAGCCAATTGTTGTGTACATACCAGAACATGAGGTATGTTTTCCTAACTGCCATAGTAATATCTCAAAGCATGGACTATTCATGTTTCCTGTTACTGTTAGTGATTGTCGATTTCAATCAATTTGCAGCATAATAGGGGAGAATGGGGTGGTGGTTTTATTCCAATTGCGGAGTATGGAGATGAGTTTCGTGAGTCATCTAAAAATGGAAAACCTAGGAAAGCTGTGAGACTTCTATACAGTGGGAAGAACCATTACGATCTTCTCGTCTGAGAGTTTTTTGGTTGTATTCGGCAAAGTACTGTGTCCTTTGTGTCAGGGACATGGAATTGTAATCTTAAATATCAATGAACTCAATGCTTTTTCCTCAATGTGAAATGGTAGGAATTTAGCCTGATACGCTAATGTTGTACCTTTAAGTTCTCTGTTTGCAGAAATCAACTCGTACCTTTTAGCCTCTGTATGCAGAAATCAACTCGAAACTTCATTATATCAGCCTGCAAGCAAGAGTGTCATTGCGCATTTTTAGCAATGCAATGGTGCATGATTCATGATTTTCTGCTTTGAGCCCTATCAGTCTCACCAAAGCCCACTCAGTTAAGCTTTTCATTTTTATGAAGTATGAAGATAATGCCTACAGTCAAATGCTACGGAAAGAAAGGGTTTCAGATTATTCACAACTCTATCTGCCGAGGAAGGTAATGAAATGGAATTCTCAAAATCACCAGGTAGATAAGAGCAAGAAAAGAGTTTTTTTTTTTTTTTTTTTTTAAGCAAGAAAAGAGCTATGCATCAAAAGGTTACAAAATGTACATAAAAATGTAGGAAATACCAATAGGTCCTAGAAATAATATATTAGGATGAGTTTGGTCCAGTTGACTCAGTCAACTATCTGTTTGGTCCTTTTTGGAAAAATAAATTATAGTTTGGTCCTAAAAATAATGGTTTGGTCGATGATGTAATTGTCATCTTATAGTGGCAGAAATACCCTTTTGGGACCATTACATCATCCATGACGTCACCCTAGGACATATATACTCAATTCAAGAGAGAAGATATTATTTTCAGATTTACTTTTGTTTATAGTCATCATCCAGTAATTACTGTTTACAGTCATGTTTAAAGGTTGCAATAGACTTTGTTTCGCCAGAAAGCATTCGAGAATGCATGCGATTGGCTGAGGAGTTACGTTTTCTGCCGCGGAAGCATATAGCAAAGGAAGACAAGCTAGAGGTACAATTCTAAACACATGAGACTAAATGCTGATATATCGAAGTGATAAACATGAGACTAAATGCTAATATATCGATCTCCGCTAGTATGTATATTTCAAAGTGATATTACTGTAATTCAAACATGAGATTGTTAAACCAGGATATCTTGTCAGAGAGTAGGTTGGGTTGCATTATTTCATATTTTGTTTTGAATCTCTGATGTTTGAGATCATGCATGTTATTAGAAATTGGCCTAATGATATTTACTGTGTTGTTTCCCAACTTTTCTTTGCTCAAAATGTTTGACCCAAACATTCTTAATTTCATATGTACAGGTTAAGAAAATAAACCTCTCCGCTGGTGCAGAGCATTGAATCATCTGGAATGTCATTTCAAGGTTCCAAACGGCAAACACTCTAGCAATTGTGCTGGGAAGCTTTCTCCCAAGCAACCAAGAAAAGGCAAAGCAAGTATTAATCCAAAGGCAGAACCTAGCAAAGAAGATGTGCATGCTGCAATAGTTGAAATACTGAAAGAAGTGGATTTCGAGACTAACTTTCAACGATATTTGTCAACAGCTGGGAAACCATTTTGGTGTAGATCTAATGTGTAAAAGGATGGAGGTGACGGGCATCATCCAAGGTGTGTTGATCGATATTATAGAAAACGAAGAGGACGTGGAAGCTGAAAATGAGAATGCTGCAGAGGGTTCTTAGGATGAGGCAGTCAAAGATAATGGTGATTCTTAGCTCTTCTTCCTTGATGACCAAGGGGTATTCCTTTCTTTTGGATGTTGGATGAAAAGGCTACTTTTCTCCTTGAGTTTTGTTTTTAAATGCAGTAACTCTTAGCTAGGGGTGCACATACCCAACCCTACCCGCCATTTCTACCCTACCCGCCACTGTTTTATCCGTATCCTACCCTACCCGCCATTTGATGGGTAGGGTGATGAGTAAAACTCGAAATTAACCTATCCTACCCGCTTGATATGTTGAAAGACTAAATGATCCGTGCCCTCTTTTTTTCCCTGTCTATTTTTTCGTTATTTTAAAACAATTTCAGGGGTAAAAAGTGAAGTTGTTTTTTCACTTATTACTTTTTCTTCTTCTCTCCCAAACCAAATCAATCGCAGAAAATCATTCCTTCCCAAATCAAACTCAACCCCAAGCACGAGAACTCATTCAATTGGGTCTTTCGACGAAATCCTTTCTCTTGTTCTTGCTCCATCTCCATCTAACAAGTAAATTGAGGTTTGACTCGGTTGATTATGTTGTGAGCATTTTTGTTTGATTTGTTGGTAACTCTGATCTATCTAATTCATACTTTGCATGTTTGGTTTTGAGGGTTATAATTGTTTGTTTCGTTTCAAAGATGAGCTCTTTTAATGAGGGTATAGTTTGTTGTACTTGATGCATATTGGGTTCAGTTTAATTTAGATAAGTCTTATGGATTTCACTTTAATTGGTAGATTTTAGTATTGGATTTCAACCAACCCATTTAGAGATATGGGAGCTAATGAAAACTTAATGCACTGATGTTCGATTGTAAGATACTTAACAGTTAACCCTTTTATCTCCACCTTTTCTTATCGTTTTGGGATTTAGTGTTCGAATTAATACTGGCAATCGTTGTTGTTTTTCACAAAATTAGAGTCCTTTTTGACGAAAGCTAGTATATTTAGACAAAACCTTTTGGTAGTTTTTGTTGGTTCTTCTTTATTGAATTCTTAGGGTTTAATAGTGGATTCATTACCACAGATGAAATGGTAAAATTTGTCAATTTAGATGATGAAATATAATGAGTAACATTGGAATTTGATAAGCCCTGGAAAAAAATCAATTTGGAAATACTTGGGAACTAGATCAATTGAGATTGTTTCAGAAAGTTCTCATACGAAATGGATATTGGATATCATACGCTGTTAGACTTTGGCTGATACTTTATTTGTTTGGTTAACCTAATTAACTACTTGCTGATGCAGGACAAACGCCTAACCTTGACGATGGATGATCTCTCTAAGTCACTACGTGAGGTATGCAAATCCAACTCTATACAAACATATGTCTTGCTGTAAAAAGAAGTGTAAACAGATCGTACATCACTCCACAACATATGTTGGCACACTTTTCTCGTAATAATATCTTGACCTTTTTCGGTAGAAGTTGATGTAGACATTTCGTGTTGACATGGCATCCACATTTTTTTCCCTTTTTTATGTTTGATCTGATCTGTCATCTATGGAAACTCTGTAATTTTTGTGAATTTGTTAGTGCCTAAGATATCCTCACAGCCTGCTTTGTGGAAGGTTTTGTCACTGCCTGTTAGTGACTATGTATTTGAACAATTGAGGGACAACTCTAGCATGGTCGAAATCTGTCTCACTGGATGCCGTCCAATGATAAATGCCCTGGTCTTAGACCTGAAAAACAATTCATACATATTTAGAAAACTGCAGTTGGCTTGATATTAGTTCTAGATTTTACTTGAAACGATCGTGGGAGATTGATGAACAATGTCTGCTAAAATAATTTCTTTTGTTTTTTGTGTTTTTTAGAAGGCCATTTCTTATACTTCTTTTGGTTTACGGCTTATGAATAGTTATTCCACTATTGCATTTAGTTTGTGCAGGCTTAGTGTGAGCAAACATGGTTGAGATTACAGAAGAGATGTCAGAGAGACCTCCCTCTCAAGATGCATCTGAATCCGTGCAACGAAGGGCTAGTACTGTTGCATCTCCGCCACCTCCACCTCCACCATCTTCTCAACCTGGGATCAGCGGAAGTAAGAAGCGGAAGAGAACATCTTGGGTATGGAAACATTTTGTGACGAGTTTTGATGCAGATGGTAATGAATAGGCGAAGTGCAACTATTGTGAAGCTGGTAGTGGTAGGTATAGGGTTGGTGGTAAGGATTATGGGACTACAAATTTAAACTATCATTTGACTAAGTGTAACAAGTATAAAGATACCCTAGAATCTGGGTCGTCGGGTCAACACTCTCTTGATTTTCAGCCTATCATGGAAGATGAGCAGCAAATAGTTGGGGTTACGTTCTGTCAAGAAGCTTGTAGAAGAGCATTGACAAAGTTTATTGTCACGGATGAACAGTCCTTCCGAATGGTTGAAGGAGAAGGGTTTAAGGCATTTTGTAGGTATCTAGAGCCAAGGTTCAAACTTCCATCTCGGATGACAGTATATCGTGATATCTGCAAATTATTTGTGAGTGAAAAGGCCAATCTGGTGAATTATTTCAAGATGAACAGGGTAAGGGTTTGTCTAACAACCGATACATGGACGTCCATTCAAAACTACAATTATATGGTAGTTACGGCTCACTTTATTGATGATCATTGGAAGTTACACAAAAGAATCATTTGTTTTTGTTTAATCACTAGTCATGGAGGGGAACAAATTGGAAGAGCATTAGAGAAGTGTTTGATAGAGTGGGGGCTTGAGAGGGTTTTTACTATCACTCTTGATAATGCTTCTGCCAATACAAAGGCAATTGAATATGTCAAAGAGAGAGTTGTAAGTTGGGGAAGCTCAATTGTTAGAGGTAAACATTTGCATGTCAGATGTGCTGCCCACGTATTAGATATAGTTTTCAAGGATGGGTTGAAGAAGTATCATACTTCAGTGCTTAGAATCAGGTCGGTGGTTAAATACGTCACGAACTCTCATGCTAGAATGAAAAAGTTCTTAGATGTTGTATCTCTTGAGAGGATAGAATATAAAAAGGGATTAGTATTAGATGTCAAAACTAGGTGGAATTCCATTTACTTAATGCTGGATACTGCAGAGAAGTATAAAAGGCCTTTATAAGGCTAGCACGGTCAGACAAAGCATTTCGTGATAGGTTTATTTCGATATTCCTGATGAACCAACAATGGGTGCTGATATTGATGATATTGATAGTACAAACGTTCCTGATGAACTAGAATCTAGTTCATCTGATTCGGATGCTCCCGAAGAACCATTAGCTGGTCGGAGAAAAGGAAAGAAAAAAAAGCCTCGAGTGCATGCTCCCGAAAAGTATGATTGGTCTAATGCTCGAGTGCTAGTTCAGTTTCTACAGGTATTTTAAGCTTCTTTCTCAATCATTTTAGAACTGATTGCATGATAAAACAAGGTCAGAATGTTATGTTATGTTATGTTATAAACTGAACCATTTCAATTCTTTTAATTAGAATTTAGTACTCTTGAACTTATTAGAGACATAAAAGCATGATCACTGCAAAATTGCTTTGGACCATACTCTCTCTCTGGACCCATGCCTTCTTCCCCTTCTTAGATACACCGATTGGTCTTGTCCAGCGCATACCTAGATCGATCTCCTGGAATGGCCTTCGTAATTTAAGGCAAGTCTGATGAAACCCCTGGTAGATTTCAGCAGTAACCTGGATGGTGTATGGACTGTTATAGTTGGTCCAGTTACAAGTATCAAGCATCTTGTTCTGTCTTTTTTGTTCCTTTAATCTGTTGTCATGTTTGTGGTAAGTTGTGTGCAAATGCAGCTTCAAACTGAATGTAATAAGGGATCCGAGTTTGCTGTGATTTGCAGTATAGTTTGTTGGATTCTTTTAATCTAAGTCAAAGTGGAAGGGCCTAAAATAAAACACTTCAGTGTTGATGCCCATAATCGTGAATGTGATTCTGCCGAATTGCTTGTTCTCCTTTTATTATTCATCTTCGGATATTTTGTTTGGTATCCAGGCCAGTTTATGCCAATCTGTGACTTTGTTATCTTCCTGCATCTACTTTTTCCACAAATTCGAACACTTGATACTCTGTCAGACTTGCCAACACAGTTTTTTTTGTTTTAAACTTGCCAGCACAGGTGGCTCTACCTATTTGTTGCATGTATAGATATGTTGCATCATTTTCCCTGCTAGGATTTGAATCTATTTGGAGATGGTCAGGGGAAATTTTACTGTTGGGTCTCGGATGATTAGATTACTTGTAGGAATTGATTGAGAAGGGTTGTTTTACAGACAACAAAACCATCAACTTAAAAGAACATCCAGTTCTAACTGGAAAGGATTGCTGTTGGATCCCTTTTAGTACTACCCATGTTACTGTTAGCCAACTTGCAAGATGAAAATGGGTAACCATTATATGGTGCTCCTGACTTTTGGAATTCAAAGTTTGAACATTGCTTATTTCTCCATGGAAGTTTAATTTCAAATAGTTGTAAGTTTCACTCTATGTTGTGCTCAGACCATATCTAAATGCTGAAAAATCTTTGTTGCGAACGATGAATGTGCATTACACTTAAGATGTATAACCAAATTTGTTTCTTCTTGATTTTACTGAACTGTCGTGTCTTAAATGTGGGATGCCGCCATTGAAATGAAAAGTTTCTTTGTTCAATATTAGCTTAATCGATGTCTTACTGGGCATTGTTCTTCAAATTTATGGCCACAAATGCTTTTACAAATTATTAGATAACAATTTGTATTGTTTGTATAGGTATTTTATGAAGCCACCGTTGAGTTCTCTGCATCTACGTATGTCACTTCACATACTTTTTTGGAAGAACTAAGTGATGTTCGTGGAGAATTGCATGATTGGCAAAATACTGATGACGATGCCTTCTTAAGCCATATGGGTGAAAAAATGCTGTTGAAATACAATAAGTATTGGGGAGATTACAAGAAAATGAATGCTTTGTTGTTTATTGATGTTCTTCTTGATCCAAGGGAAAAAGAACGTGGATTGGTTGTAACAATAGAAGACTTGATTGTGCATGATAATCCTGCGCAGAAACAAAGACTAGTAAAAAAATTGGGTAGAGAAAGTGAGAGAAGATTTTGATGACTTATATGCAGCTTATAAATCAGAATATTCAGTTATGGGAAGTGTGTTAGCCTCATCAGAGTCTGTAGGTGAAACTAGTGTTAGTTCTAGTCAAGGGAGTTCGTGTTCTATTTTAACTAGAAAGAAAAAGCATAAGGCTCATAGAGATGCACGTAAAATCCAGCTGTCTACATTGGAAGATTATGACAAATCAGTGGTGGAAAGATACTTTGCGGAGCCAATTTACTCACCAACTAATGACAAAGAAGGTTTTAAATTTGATATATTGGTTTGGTGGAAAATCAATGCTGCTAGGTTTGACATTCTGTCACTCATAGCAAGAGATGTACTTGCTATCCCTATCATATCTGTTGCTTCTGAATCCGCTTTCAGTACTGGAAAGCGAATACTTGGTCATTTTCGAAGTTCTTTAAGGCCCAGGACAGTAGAGGCCTTGATTTTATTGCAAAACTGGTTGCGTACCCCAATTGACATGGATCCTTCTACTTTCGGAGCTGAGAAGGATGAGGATGACGCTGTCGAGTCAGGTATAAAACTTGCTGCTGTTGAATTTATCTTTATGTTGTATTTTACAAAAACAAATTCCATGATTGTAGATTAGGTTAAGTGGATCAAATTTGTAGTCCTGTTTAAATGATTTTGGTGGGCAATTTGAGTTTGAGTGATTTTGCTGCCAATGGTTATTGAGATTTGACTGGATTTTGATGTGTTGCAGATCTATTTGGTGATCTAAGTGGTTATTCCATCATCGTAGATGACGATTGAAGAATAAACATGAAGAATAAGGTCACATGAAGATTGTGACAAATCAGAGGTGGAAAGATTAGTATTTACTTTCTTCCAAGCATCAGCTCGCCTCTACTGCTGCCATCACCATTCACAAATAAGGTGGGCAAATGTCAACTCTTGCTATGAATTGACAAAATAAGAAGATTGACAAATTACCTTCTATTTTTTTGCGTTTTGTCGGGTGAAAATTGAAGTTACAGTAAACTGCATCGTTAAACTTGGTTCTTTTCCACATTGTATACAATTTTTATATTCTGTGGATGATTATTGTAACCTGAGGTTTGATTTTTATCGACATGTCAATGCAGGGTAGGATGAAGACTAACATTTGAGAGAATCTACAGCTTACATTTTGATCAGATAAGACTGTTAGCTAGATTAACTACGCAAAAAAAGATATTCATCTAGATTATTCAAATGTTAATTTAGGGTAAAAATGTTTCTCCTCTATAGTGAGCCACTGCTCGTCTTGTCCTTGTTTAATCTTAATCATATTAAGACATTGTAATCCTATCCTCACTGGTGAGCTTTCAAACTGGTGACAATAGTTCCATGGATTCTCATTTTCTCTGATCACTCGAATGAGTTGAGCCAAATATACGAATGAGTCTTTTAAGTAGTATAGAATGTCTGTATCACAGGAATGTGATGTAAAAACCTTCTTCTTATTCACAAATCGTTTTAGTTGTCTAATATTTTGTCAAGATTCCACAAAGATTATTATTTACGTCAATGGCCTCCCCATCCTTCTGAATAAGAATTCATTTATTGTCTTTGCAATAGAAGATGCCTTAGCTCTTTACAATGATGGAAAGATGTGAAGTTCAATGATCTAAAAGCTTGGTTCATTAGCAATGGTACAAGAAAAGAGTAGCCGGTTTACCCGCCATCCACCATATCCGACCCGCCATTTGATGGGTAGGGTAGGATTTTACCCGTTTAATGGCGGGTAGGGTGGCGGGTAAAATTTTTCTTACCCTCCATTCAGCGGGTAGGGTGGCGAAATAGGCCATATCCTACCCGCCCTACCGTTGTGCAGCCCTACTCTTAGCCCTTGGTGTGTAGCATAGTATAATGTCTGGTTTATTTAATAGAACTGCATTTGGTTTTTAGGAGAAAATAATCCGATGCAAATGAGAAAAATGCTGGTTTTTAGGAAGCTTTGCTGATACTAATTTTCTCTTCAAAACTTCTATTATAAGAAGAGGCGTCGCTAGGCAATAAACCAGGGAAAACTTGCAAATACTTATGTTAACCGATTCTCCGTGTCCTTCGTGAATGAAGAACACCAACACAAAATCGATCCACGAGTGCACAAACATAAACCGATTTTGGTTGGTGTTTTGGATAAAAAAAATCATTTTTTTTCACTTGTTTAATGTTTTGAAGTTCGATTAACATTAACGTTGCAAAAGAAGCTCGAGTAAAGCATCTTCAGCACAGGTCCTCCCACATCCAGCACAAGGTTTTAAAATCTAGTGTTATTTCTAATGTTTGTGATAAAAATGAGCTCATAAACATACTGTACTATATTTGTTGATTAATATAACCCTTTTTACATCAAAAAAAAAAGAAAAAAAAGATTAACATTAACGTTAGCATGATTTAATGTTTTCATCTAACACAGTTAATTAACATCTAAAACTAGTTAACCCTTTTTACTCGTGCGCCTAGGGAGCTATGTTGTAAAAGGCGCCCTAGGTGCACGAGTCGCTTAATGAGCGCCTACCAAAGTGTAAGGAAATTTTGTGTTTTCTAATTTTTCCTCTAAGCGCCTCATCTCGCCTAGATCCTAATACAACATAGCTCCAGCGTACTAAAAATAAGATAATTAAAACCCTAAGTTGTTTTATGTAATTTACACCTACCAGTTATGCATATGTATATACTATTAAACCATAAGTTGTCATATGTAAATTAAACCCTCCTTATTAAACCAGTTATGTAATTTTCTCCCCTACGTTGTTTTATGTAATGAAAACCCTAAGCTGAGCCTAAACTCATTGAGTAAATTCTACAGTAGTAGCTCATGTTTTATGAATCTAACCGCGTGGATATATTTTTTCAATTGTCAAGACCTCAAACTGAGTTATGTTAGTGTAGCTCCTGCTGACATCTTTCTTAAAGGTCTCATTTTCCCTCTTGTTTACAGTATGTCTGACCACGACGAAGTTAGCTCTGGAGGGAGCAGCGGGAATACTTCTGATTCTGACGAAGGATATGGCTCCTACGAAGGATATGCCTCCTCTATCAACTATTGTTACTCAGAGGAAGAGACATATTATGTATCTGAAAATGATGATACATGTGATGAAGATCGTGCGAAGTCCCAAGATGAATATGTAGATAAGACTGAACGTCAAAATGAAGGTATCTCTATAGAATTCAGTGAACGAAGAGTACCAAATTCAAAAATGGTGAGTACTAAACATTTACACAGACAGCATTTTTCAGTTTTACTGATATGTATATAAACAAAGAATGATAGTAAGTACTCACACATGAAACCTTTGCATCCATAAATACTTGAATGATGTTATAACAACAAGGATGTTTTGCAGGATCGTAAGCCACTTACTTATGTCGATTTTTATGCTAAAGAGGTGGATGGTTTCAAATTAAGCAAGCCGCCCTCTAGGCGTAATTGGATGAGGACTTGGCCAACGACAAGCAAGCAAGCTGTGGTCAGTGTGTACTGTTTCTTTAACCAATTTGAAGGTTTCGGAGGATATGCAGTTATTGTACGCAACATGTCTCTAACGCCTGTAGCTGCTTCAGTCAAGTTCACACGGTATGCACTAACTTATCTTCATGAAGTGTTGATGGGATTAGAGTCTGGTCTCGACCTTGCTTTAAAACATGGCTGTTCTAGTCCTACTGTGCTGTGCAATTCCAGATTAGTTGTTCGGCTTCTCAGCAAGGTTGCTGAGGGTTGCCATTGCAAAAGCACAACTGTCAGTACTATTTGCCAGATATGTACAATGAAAATTGACCCTCGTATGGATCCGTTGTACTTCACAAGATTGGTGCCTCTCATTGAAACACTCCAAGGAAAGCGAGGTTCCTCTACTTTTGAATGGGATTCAGGGAAGAATGAAGCAGCACATTGTCTGGCAAAAATTATAAAATTGAACGCACTGTACGAGCACGTTCCTTTTTACGAGGAGGTTATGGAAAACCCAGAGGATTTTCCAGATGGACTAGTAAACGTTCTATACAAGGACGCGTTCCCTATACGTTACTACACCTTGTATAGAGAAATTCAAGTCCCCAAGGCTTCAACTGGAATTACTGCAAAGGATGCATTGGACAACCTCCTTTCAAGGGATCTAAGGGATGGAAATTCAAAAGAAAATGGAAGTAACTCCAACATAACTTCAAATGCAGGGACTGAAGTTGTTTTACCTACCAGGGAAGAGATTAAGGGAGTAAAATCTATGGCAGAAAAAGGTTAGGGTGGTGATGAAGTGGTCAACTCTAGTGCAGGGGATAAGAAAGGTGCTTATTCAACTGTAGTGGTTTCAGCTAAAGGGAAAACTAATACAATGGGCAGCACGACATCACTTGAGGAAATGAAAGATGGGAAAGCTGTTCAAGACTCGGCCACTGTTGAAGCAAGTGAGGACAGTTGTCTCTCAGCTGGAACTGGGATTTGGATCCCAGTAAAAGGGAAGAAGAAATACCCTGCAGGTAAGGGTGATACAAATGAAAAGGTAGAGACATTAAAAGTCAAAAACCCATTCATGGTTTTCGGCGACTTCAAGATGGAAGATTTACTTCGACTGGGATTGAAGTTTCCAAGGATTCATATGTTATAGTTGTGTTAAATTGTTCTATATCTATTTACTGTGTGGCTTATTTGTAGACGTGGATCCGGTGAATAAAGTTGACTCATCTCTGTTTGATTAAATGTGAAGCTTTTAACATACTTCCCCCTATGTTCACCTCTTATTTGTTGGTGGACTTTCCATCTTAGGGAGACCTTAATTAGGACGGCTAAAAGCCTAAAGCGAAAAAGGGTAACTTCCCGATTATTCGAATGAGGATCTCTGTATCCGAAAGACCTTGTTAGTATCGGAGTAGGATTTCTAGTATCCAAACACCAAGACTAGCATCCGAATAGGATTGGATATGGTACTTGGCATTCATGTTGTTTGTTTTGGGTGATTAAAAGAGATGTTTTGAGATGATTTTTGTTAATGGAGAAGTGGGAACTATATTAGTTCTTCCCACTCACTCTAGTTTCTTTATCCTGGAAGATACTCCCTCCGTACCTAGGGTTGTCAATGGATAACCGAATATTCGATATCCGCCCGAGTCCGTTCGAATCGTTAGGATATTATCCGAAATTTCGGATAACGGATAACGGATACGGATACCTTATCGGATATTCTTACTTTAACGAAACGGATACGGAAAAGGTACTATCCTATAGGATAATATCCGTTATCCGTTAAAGAATGCATATGCAATTTTTTTTTAAAATTTTTTTGAGTAATATATTTAGTTGTTAACTTGGTAGTATATGAAGACTTAGAAATAAAAATATTATGGAAGAAAAAAAAACACAACTAGTTTTGTTCGTTGTGAGAAAAGCGGAGGATTTTTCAATTCTGATAGAAAAGATTAAAGATTTGAGTTTTTTTTAAATATAATTTAATATAATAATTTTAAAGTCAATTTTTTTGAATTTGATCAAGGTATTTGGTTTTATTTAGTTGAATTTCCTTAGAGTTTCTTTGATTTATTTACAATTTATCAAATGTACAAAAAGACTGGAAAAGAATTTAAATTATTTTTATTATAATGAATTACTATCGGATATTATCGGATATCGGGCATTGTTATCGGAACGGATACGAAAAATATTTTTGAATATCCGTCGGATATTATCGGATAACCGGTAATCTTATTGGTAACGGATATGGTAGAGGCCATATCCGTTTCAATAGGTACTGTTGACAGCCCTATCCGTACCTATTATAAAGGCGGAATTTTCATTTTAGGAATCATCAAAATTGAGTGTATGTCTCTAACATTGGAAATATAATTAAGGGTGAAACAGGAAAAAACATAGAAATGTATAAAATCCAGAAAGTTTCTTAATCTAAGAGCTTTTGTCTATTCTGCCTATATATGTGGTATGGAGGGAGTATTACATTATCTCTCTTTCTTTTGGTCAATATATGACCCAAGCAAAGAGTTACATGTGGACATCTCTTGTCCATACAACTTTTACTACAAACAGATGCATATTGTCATGACTAAAACAGATACATTGTCATGACATTAAACAGAACATTACATTAACTCTCAACAATCTCCTCCTTAATGTGATGTTCTTCTACTCCTATTAGTTCACGGAAATGTTGAAATTTACCTTTGGGAAGTGCCTTGGTGAATATGTCCGCCAATTGGAATTCCGTCTTGCAATACTTGAGTTCTATCTCACCATCTTCAACCGCTTCTCGAATGAAATGGTACTTGAGTTTAATGTGCCTTGCTCTACAATGCTCAACCGAATTTTTGGACATAGCTATTGCTGATTTGTTGTCACAAAAAATTACGGTGCTTTCTTCTTGCTTCTCTTGAATGTCTTCCATTCTTCTTCTTAGCCATACAACATGAGATGTAGCTATTGATGCCGAAATGTACTCCGCTTCCGCCGTGGATTGAGCTACGGTTTCTTTCTTCTTCGATGCCCATGTGAATATACCCGAACCAAGAGAAAAAACATACCCCGATGTACTCTTCATGTCATCAATACATCCTCCCAAGTCGCTATCACAATAGCCAACTAATTTGACATCCAAATTTCTTGAATACATGATTCCAAAATTCATAGTTCCTTGAATATACCTTAACAACCTCTTTGCCGCGCCAAGATGTAGATGACTAGGTGAACTCATGAACCTAGAAAGCATACTTGAAGCAAACATAATATCGGGTCTTGTGTGTGTAAGGTATAACAAGTTTCCAATAAGACCTCTATAGTAAGACTCATCAACTTTTCTTCCTCCATCATCTTTCTTGAGTTTCTTATTCACTACAAGTGGTGTAGATGTGGGGTTACAACCAAGCATACCAAATTTCTTCAACACCTTTTCGGCATACTTGCTTTGAGAAATGAACACTCCATCTTCACTTTGATGAACTTCAATACCAAGGAAGTACTTGAGCAAACCCATGTCACTCATCTCATATTTCATCATCATTTCTCTCTTGAATTGTTCAATCATATGAACATCATTACCCGTAAAGATAAGATCATTAACATACAAGGCAACAATGAGAATAGACGTACCTTTTGTTTTCACATATAGTGTAGGATCACTCTTGCTTTTGTTGAAGTTTTGCCTTTTGATGTATCCATCTATCTCACTATACCAAGCTCTTGGTGCTTGCTTTAGGCCATACAAAGCTTTCTTCAACTTGTACACCTTATCTTCTTCTCCTTTCACCATAAAACCTTATGGTTGTTCTACATAGACATCTTCATGGAGTTTTCCATTCAAAAATGCCGATTTGACATCAAGTTGATAAAGTAACCAACATTTTTGGGAAGCCATAGCAATCACGGCTCTAATGGTGTCAAGACGAGCAACCGGTGCAAAAGTCTCATTGTAGTCGATGCCGGGTTGTTGTGAGTATCCCTTTGCCACCAACCTTTATTTGTGCCTTTGGACCGATCCATCCGCATTGTACTTCACCTTGTAGATCCATTTAACACCAATAACTTCTTTGTCACTTGGCCTTGCTACCTTCTCCCATGTATCGTTCTCGTCGATGACAAAAACTTCTTCTTCCATAGCTTTTATCCAAACCGGTTCTTTTGATGCTTCTTCAAAATTTTCCGGTTCGACAGTACAAAAGTTGCATCTTTCATACACTTCACTCAACCTTCGCATCTTCTTTGGTACCGACGGTGATGATGTTGATGCACTAGTACTTGGAGATGCTCCTTGTCTTGTATTTGGAGGTGTTTGAGGTAGTTCTTCCTCATTTTCTTCACCTTCTTCAACTTCATTTGTTGCTGAATTTTCTTGCTCTTCATCAACAATAATGGTTCTCTTCTCAATTTTACTTCTTCCCAATTCCATGAAGCTCATTCATCAAACAAGACATCACGGCTTGTGATCATTATGTTGTTCTTCAAACTAAACAACCTATAACCTTTTGATTGGAGGCTATAACCACTACACCATTTTAAGGGATTTGTAACCCAGTTTTGCAACGGCAGTAGGGCCGTTGCGAAATTTCTGTTGCGAATCCTCGTTGCTTTTTTTCCGCAACAGAGGACTGCCGTTGCGAATTTTGCAACTTCACAGGCAAGGTTGCGAATTGCAACTGCTCTGGGTTCAAGCGTGTGAACCACATGCGTGGTCGGGAACACTAGAACTTATAAACACACCCCAGTCAAACTTCGATCAAGACTTTTTTTTTCCACCCTTAATCCCAATCTAGGGTATATCCTGCCCTAAATCGAGTTCCATCTTCATTTTTTCTCCGCCAAACCACAGAGACTCAGGCTCTCCTCCCTCTCCTCTCATCTCCTTTCCTCTCCATCTTCATCTCCATCTCTATCTCGATCTGCTTAGCTGAATTCTGTATTTTATTCTCAATCTCTAAACTCTATCATCGTGTAGAACTCTATCATCAGGTATAATTTTTGACATATTTTTTAGGGTTTATAGATTTCGATATCTAGGGTTTCAGTTGTGATTTTTAGGATTCAGAGACTTTGATTTCTAGGATTTAGAGATTTTGATTTAAGTTTATCGAATCCTAGGGTTTCATTTAAGTTTTTCGGTTTTAGGGTTTGATCTTTGATTTCAGTTTTTCGATTTCACTTGTGAATATGATTCTTTCGATTTCAGTTTTTCTATTTCTTTGTTTTTCTTTCCATTTTATGGTTTGTTGTTTATTTGAATCTAATACCCTTTTTTTTCCATGTTAGGGCTTGTCAAGATTGAAGAACTGAAGTTCAGTTCATTAGAGTTTGAAGAAGAACTGGTCAGAGTTGGTTTAGGAATAACTAAGAAGGTATATCCAACTATGAAATTGTTTTGATTATTTTGGTTCCTTTTATATTTTCTTTCCAATTTATGGTTTGTTGTTTATCTGAATCTAATGCCCTTTTTTTTTCCATGTTAGGGTTTGTCAAGATTGAAGAACTGAAGTTCAGTTCATTAGAGTTTGAAGAAGTACTGGTTTAGGAAAACTAAGAAGGTATATCCAACTATGAAATTGTTTTGATTATTTTGGTTCCTTTTATATTGTTTAGCTGAAGTTTGATGATAATAGCATCTCAGTGAGCATGATAAAAATGGTTCTAGTGGTGTACTTAAAGAAATTTTGTATAATTTCTTAACTTAGAAAATTTTATAAGTTGTATGGTCTGGACTTAAGAATTTTTATAAGTTTGTATGGACTGCACTTATAAATTTTGTATAATTTCTGAACTTAGAGATTTTTATAAGTTTGTATGGACTGAACTTAATAATTTTTGTAAGTCTGATTCTCTCTTGTTGAGAGGATCAGACTAATTGAGAGGATGTTTCTCAGTGAGCATGATAAAAATGGTCCTAGTGGTGAATCGCAAAAGCTACTTGTAGCTCATTCTCTCTTGTTGAGAGGATGTTTCTGTCGTTAACCTAAGGGCTTCGGCAACCCTACCGTTGGGACTCAGTTGAAGCTACATGTTAGAATTGAAGGGGATATATCAAATTCATGATATACACTTGAATTCTAACATGTAGCTTTAATTGCATAGAAAGTATATGTTTTTATGGTTTGGATAACCAATTAGCTTTATTGTTTGGTTGTATTCATTTGTTGTTAGAAATGTATACTCGGTTTATAATTGAATTAGATATATCAATTTCGTGGAATGGATTTAGTATAGTTTTAACTGATAGTATTTTTTTTTTCATTAAACTGATGCAGTGTGCATATCAAATTCATAGGTACATGTTAGAATTGTAGTAGATATCATATCAAAAAATGCTGCTGATTTTGTATTGATTTAGTGTACATATACTGTCTGAATTTTAACATAGATACTGTCTTTAGGGTATGTCATCTATGGTTGATAAGGGATGGATGAAATGTCCTTGTAAGTCTGCTTAGTACATAGAAGGTGTTAGGTCATTTATAGAGTTTGTTAATAGAAATGGTGGCGGAAATACCTTATTCTCATGCCCTTGTAGTAGATGTAAGAATGGTAAAGGATTGGGGCCACTTAGTGAAATTTCATTGCATTTGCTTAAGTATGGTATTCTTTCTACATACACGACATGGCGTTTTCATGGGGGAAAGTTATAAGTAGAAGCACGGTCACAGCGTATATAATGCTCGATAATCACTCTATTAACAACACATATGCGCAAGTATCTTTTTTTGCTTATATATGTTCACACTTTTGTACATGTGCTTAGCATGCTAACATGTAGATTCTTATGCAGTTGTGCATAAGGAAGACTCTCAGGCAGTTGTGCTTTATTTATTTTTGCTTTTTTTGAAACACTTTTGTACATGTGCTTAGAATGCTAGCATATAAATTCTTATGCAGTTGTGCATAAGGAAGACTCTCAGGCAGATTCTTATGTAGTTGTGCATAAGGAAGACTCTCAGGAAGTTGTGCTTAAAAAACTTTGAATCGTAATGTATCTATGTGAACCGGCAGTATTAATATAATCAGTTTTTCTTTATGGATGTGTGTGGTTTTGGTTCTGTTGTATTTTGTTGCACAGGTGACTGCAGTGCAGGTCAATTGAAGCGGTAGTAGCCACCCGGGGGAATTTCAATCCCTGGTAAGTACACTTCATTTGCTTATGCTTATCATATTGAGTTCAAACTTATGGATATTAATCTTTATTATGTAATCACTTTTGAGGTACTATGTTGTTCGTGCTGTTGCTACGGACTATGTTGTTGGTGACCTTACTCCGGTAAATATTTATTGTGATCTTCGTTACATTATCATTTGCATTTTATTCATTAAGCCATTGGGTCTGGTGGGTCTTCATAACAGCTGTCTTAACTTATATGGTCTTTTTTGTTCTATTTGTGCAGTTCACACTTTTGTCAGACCCGGAACCATCTCTCAAAGCTCTTAAAGAAAAGCTCTTGACTAAAAATGTGCATTGACTATGTAATGAGCATTGGTTGTTAATTGGTAAAGATAGTTCCAGGGCATTGACTGTGTTACATTCTAACTTTTTGGCCAATATTGTGAATGTGTGAATTACTTTGATAGCAAATTACTTGGCTTTTTTCAGTGGATTGTGAACTCTCTATGGTTGAGCAGACTCATTCATGGAAGCTTCGCTATGGTTATGATCATGTGAATGATGACAAAGATGTTTCCAACATCGAGGCCAAGATGACTGATGGTATGTCATATATCTTAAATTATTTAGTAGTTCACCAGTTCTTAGTTTCGTTTTTAGTATAATCAAGACTCAAGATTTTGGTGAATGTTTTGTACTAAATAGAACAAGAACAATTTTAGGGGATAGTTTTGTGTATTATGCTTACAAGATGCTAGTGCAGACCTAAACAGATATCACAGAATCCAGCATAATTTAGGATTTGGCTGACTTCAGCTGGATTACAAGATGATCCCCAAATTCTGGTGCAGATTCAATGTGTTTACAGAACACCAATTATATGCGCAAGCTTTTGATGTATCATTGTTTTAACTTAGGTCATTGGAAGGAGGATTAGAGACAATGGAAACTTATACAGTTCCCCATATTCATCACTTTCACAGATTTTGCCTGCTTGTACTTATACAACATATTATTTCTTTATTAGTTTTTGACTCAATCTTTATAAGCATATTGGTTATCTGATTGGAAGAATTTGTGATGCTTTGTTCGCAGGTTGATTGAATGATGCTGTGTTATGAGATCATAAATTAAGGTTGGAGAACAAAGCAGCAGCCATTAGGTCTCTTAGCAGCTGCAAGATTTGTAAGTTTATGTAGTATCTCCTTATAGTAATTTAAGTTAGAAGAACTTAGGAATTTCGTAACTTTCCATGAACTGAACTTAGGAACCAAGTATGTTTCTAATGTGTACACTAGTTTGTTGTGATACTTGGAATACATTTGTATCAAATACTCATACTTTTTGTTAACATCAATTGAAGAATCAATTTTTCATAATATGATACAGTTTTGTATGTTGAATGAATGAATGACATAGTTTGTATATCTGTGGAAATGATGAATATGGGAACTGGGTAACTGCAGGGGGGGAAATGGATTTTGACCAGGTCAATGAAGACTTGACCTTTTTTTTTATGTTGCAAAATATTAGCAATGTCTTTGATCTGTTGCTAAATTAGAACCAGAACCAATAAATTAGAACCAGAACCAATAACATTTAGTTCCGGGTAGGGGTATTTCTGTAATTAAAAACAGCTTAGCAACGGAAGATCTCGGTTGCGAATAAACAAAGTAGCAACGGCACGTGCCGTTGCGAATCCCCGTTGCTGACCAAGAGTCGCAACGGAGCTTATGCCGTTGCGAAAAAATGCAACACCGTGTTTTGCAACAGCGATCTTCCGTTGCGACCCCAGTCAGCAACAACCAGGGTCCGTTGCTAATCCCTAAAAATGGTGTAGTGAGCCGAGAAATACACATTTCTCACTTTATTCATCAAGCTTTGTTCTCTTCTCTTTAGGAATTTGAGAATAACACACACTACCAAAGACTTTAAGATGCCTTACCGATGGTTTTCTTCCACCTCATGCTTCAATTGGAGTTTTATCCCATACGGCTTTTTTTGGACACTTATTCATCAAGTAGACAGCGGTGTTAACGGCTTCGGCCCAAAACACTTTAGGCATACCCTTCTCATGAAGCATGGACTTCGCCATCTCCATAACGGTTTGGTTCTTTCTCTCGGAAATACCATTTTGTTGAGGAGTATAACCCACGGTTAGTTGCCTTTTTAAGCCTTCATCTTCACAAAATTTATCAAACTCTTTGTTGTTGTACTCTTTGCCTCTATCACTTCTCAAAACTTTGATGTAGTGACCACTTTGCTTTTCAACAAGGCTCTTGAACTTCTTGAAAATGCTAAAAACTTCGGATTTTTGCCTCATGAAGTACACCCAAGTCATACGACTAAAATCATCAATAAATAAGATAAAGTATCTATTACCTCCATGAGTTGGTGTATTCATTGGTCCACACACATCGGTATGTACCAAACCAAGAAGTTCTTTTTCTCTCCATGCTACACCTTTTGGAAATAGTTGGCGATGTCGTTTCCCAAGTGCACAACTTTCACATACTCCATCCTTATGGTTGATATGTTGTGGAAGTCCTTGCACCATGTTCTTGTTGGAAAGCACCTTGAGACTATTGAAATTCAAATGCCCAAGTCTTTTATGCCATAACCATGTTTCATCAATGGTTTCTATCCTCAATGCAACATTCTTCTCCTTTTCAAATACAATTGGAAAGCTTCTATTCTTCTCCATCTTGATACTCTTCATCACTTGTCTCTTGTCCTTGTGTTTCTTGTCATAAATGGTGCAATATCCATCTTCAAAATGAACCGCGTACCCAAGCTCCACAAGTTGACCAACACTAAGAAAATTTTGTGCCAAGTCCGGAACATATAACACATCTCTAATGTATTTTGCTCCATTGATAGTTTGCACGCAAATTGTATCTCTTCCGTTAGCTTGAACCATGTTTCCATCCCCCATCTTCACTAGAGAATTTACGGATGTATCTGTATCCACAAACAAGCTTTTCTCACCGGACATATGAGTTGTACAACCACTATCTACAAACCACACTTCGCTTTTAGAAGTTTCTACGGCACTTTGACAAGCATAAAACAAGTTTTGTTTTCCTTTTTCTTCTTTCTCTCCCGCTCTACCGGCATGTTCATCTCCTTTGTATCTACAATCCTCCTCCAAATGTCCATACTTTTTGCAATGATGACATTGAGGTTTTCCTTTGTTCCAACAATTCTTCTCCAAATGACCATTCTTCTTACAAAAATTGCATTTTGGTACTTGTTGAGAATCACCCTTTTGGTAGTTGTTGGAGCTTGCTCCTCCTTTCTTCCATTTTCCCTTTCCTTTGAAGTCAGATGAAGCATCACCCTTGTACTCATTTTTCTTCATTGAGTTCAAGTTCATTTTTGACTGAAATGCACTTTCAATCGACTTCTCGGCGTGTCGAGACACTCTTTCTTCATAGACTTTCAATTGAGCCCATAACTCTTGTGACTCCAATGTAGAGAGATCTTTTGTTGCTTCCAAAACGGCCGCAATGGGTTCAATTTATTCCGGTAAGCAATTTAAAATCTTCTCATAAATTCTTTTTTCTTCTAGTTTTTCACCACACATCAATATTTGATTAACAATTTCAAAAACTCTAGAAGAAAACTCATTCAATGTTTCATTATCTTTCATATGTGGATTTTCAAAATCTCTTCTATATGATTGAAGTTTCAACTCTTTTACCTTCTTGTTTCCTCCATACTCCTTTTGAAGAGTATCCCCAGCTTCTTTAGCTTTAGGAAAATGAATTACTCTTGGTAGAATAGTGTCTCCAACTCCTTGTTGAATGTACATGGATGCTTTAGCATTCTTCTTCCTACTCTCCTTAAGTAAATCCTTTTGGGTTTGATCTAGAGTTGATGTATCTTCAATTTCATCATACCCATTTAGTACAATCTCCCACACATCTTGTGACATAAACAAGGTCTTCATTTTGATAGACCAAAAATCATAGTTTTCACCATGAAAAATTGGAATTGAAGGTTGTTGAATGTAAAGGTTTGAGTTGCTAGAACTTGCCATTGATTGGGTTGAAGATTGATTGAAGAAATTGGGTTTTCTCTTTTCTAAATCTAGTTTTTGAGAACTTTGAATCTTGCTGATTTTTGATTGATTGGGTATTGATTGAATTTTTTTTTACTACCAAGATCAGATTTGATTGATCTTGGCTCTGATACCAACTGTTGTTTGTTTTCGGTGATTAAAAGAGACGTTTTGAGATGATTTTTGTTAATGGAGAAGTGGGAACTATATTAGTTCTTCTCACTCTCTCTAATTTCTTTTTCCTGGAAGATAATGCATTATCTCTCTTTCTTTTGGTCAATATATGACCCAAGCAAAGAGTTACATGTGCACATCTCTTGTCCATACAACTTCTACTACAAACAGATGCATACTATCATGACTAAAACAGATACATTGTCATGACATTAAACAGAACATTACATTAACTCTCAACAATTCAAATTCCAATACCTGTATGTCTGTATTACAAAGCTAACATTCGAACACCACCTTTGGTATTCTTGATATCCAGATATACTTGTGTATTCGCCCAGTGGCGGAATAGCAAAGGAAGACAAACTGGACGTACAATTCTAAACATATTATGAGATATATATTACTTGATTCAAACATGAGATTGATATCTCGTGTCCCCGAGTACGTTGTGTCGTATTATTTTTCATTTTTTCTCTTCTGATGTTTTTAGAATTTGGCCGAATGATATTTACTTTGTTGTTTCCCAACCTTTTTTTTTCTGAAAATGTTTGGCCCAAGTATTCTTAATTTCATATGTACAGGTTAAGAAAATGACCCTCTGCGCTGTTGACAGAGCATTGAATCTTCTGGAATGGCATTTCAAGGTTCCAAACGGCAGATGCACCAGCAATTGTGCTTGGCAGCTTTCTCCTAAGCTACGAAGAATATGCGAAGCAAATATTAATCCAAAGGCAGAACCTAGCGAAGAAGACATGCATGCCGCAATAATTGAAATACCGAAAGAAGTAGATTTCGAGAAGACACCTTTTGATGATATTTTCCAACAGCTAGGAAGCCATTTTGGTGTAGATCTAATGTGTAAAAGGATGGAGGTGAAGGGCTTGGCGCCTTGCTGCCTAGCGCCTCGCACAACATAATGATGCCTATACATATGGTGACTTCTCTGGGTCACTTTGTTCAACATTTTTCTTGATAAACAAGAATATACTAATTAAGTTTTGAGATATATGCGTATCTTCATGCCAAGGTAGAAAATATCCGTATGGGATCTTATTTCCGTTATTTTCTTAAAACTGCAAAATATATTAATTTTCCTTGAATTTGCATTAAATGTGTTATGTTACAGAAATTCTCCTCCAAACTTGGTTCCATACAAAACTGTCACCTTCTCATGCAAGTCCTGCTGATCTTCAACTACAAGGAGGTTTTGATATTTTCACTCTCGTTTACCTTCTCAATCTGCCCTAGGTTGCAAGTTGGTATCCAAAACATACAAAAAGCTTCCATCGTCTCTATGATTCCGGTAAGTTGGATCAACAACTCTCTATCCCCTTTCATGATGCCAATTATGCTTTTCACTAGCTATGCATCAATTTCACTGGTGATTTCGGATGCCGTCAATAAAGCCATATCTTATTCGCTGCTCTGAACAAAAGAAGCTTTGAAACCCAAATCCCGGAATCAGCAACAACAAAAAAAAGGCTATCTTGTTCCCGGTAAATGATAGCAATAACCTTTTTGGTTGATTCCGGGATTTGACCGATTTAGTAAATGTATATTTTTGTTTCTAATTTTTCTCTCGAAGTAATCCGAGGCTAAAAGCTGATCTCTTACAGCAGCATGACTCTAAAAAATATTCAAATAGATGAGGGTTGTTTTGATTTTGTTAAACTAACTTAGAGGACTATTGCTTACTTTTAATGTTGCAGGCAGTTGGACAATTACCCGCAACAGCTGAGATTTATGGAGCTTTCACGCGTTGCTGGGTGGGATAGCACGCCTTTGTTGTTGCTGAATGTTGGTCTGGCGATCTATGTTTAAAGGGTCTGGATGTACTATTGGTTCACTCAAGGCTGTATTTTATGCTTTGGTAGTAGAAGGTAGATCAAATTTTATGGTTGTCGTTTCCATTAACAAAGAATTGATTAGCGTAATAGAGAAGGACCAAGTTTTTAGTAGAAAATCTCCAACAGTAGGCTTTAGATGCGATTTCTTGGTTAAATCCTCATTATATTACAAATTTGTAAACCATTTTGTTTGTCTTTTTAAATGGTTTGATTGATTTGAGCTGTCATTGCTGCTGCAGGAATCTGTCTGATGTTTTATGGGAAGCAATGGAGCGGAAACAAATCCATTGGCAGAAAGCAAACTTGAATGCTTTTGCTGCAGGGGCTTGCGATCTCATGGTGACACGCAATATAGTCGTCCAATGAGGTTTCTTCTATTTAAAGCATGGTTTAAAGGTATAGCCAAAAACTTATGCTGGAACAAAATTTGTAGCGCAGGTGCTATTACATTTCGGCACGGATACTAATCACTTCACTGTGAAATCAATTCTACAGCCACCATTTTGCAAAGATCAAAATATTGCATTTTGTCGATAACATCAGTAGAGTTTATTAGCATTTATTTATAATTTGTTATATTTAATTTAAGTTTTATTAACATTGTATGATTACTATTGTGTCTCCAGATTCGTTCAAGGAGAAAATGGATTGACAAACAGCACATACAACGTTTACGAGTCTTGAAGATGAAGTTGAAGAACATATGTTTGCTGAGAAATTGATTAGATATTATAGAAACACATAGATAGGTATAGGTAAAGAGAGAATTAAACTAGTCATCAATGAAAAAGAAATGAATTTTGACGAAGAGCTAGAAGATTAAAAGTTTGGATTTTCACGACTCATCTCGATCAACAAAAAACTGTAGACGTAAAATCTTACTAAAGTTTGGAGTTCATCTTTCTACGGCTAGATTTTCGTCGTTTGCCATAGATTAGTATTTTTTTGTTTTGTTGTTGTTTACGGCTGGAAAGTGATGGCAGATTTCTTGTCGTAAGTCTAAAAATTAGAAGAAGGAGAAAATTGTAAACAAAATTATTAATATAATCTAATCATCTTAGATGATAATTACTACCTCTGTTTCAGAATAATAAGCAGATTTGTGTGTAAATTACAAACCTGCCTATTATTCATTAGTTAATTAGTTGAGATTATTTATTCGTTAACTAAATTAGTGAGATAAGAGATTTTGGAAATTATTATTTCATAATCCTTTTCCCCCTTATTCAGTCCTCGATTGTCCCCAATGCAGTCCCCATAATAGATTATTCTTTTTAAGCACATAAACCAAATTGAATTTATTAGTTTATCTAATTTTCCAAATGCCTGACAAAATTACTAATAAGTGTACCGAATTATTGCCAAATTACATATATGACAAAATAGTTATTGTCCTCGGGGTATACCAAAAAAAACATATATGACAAAATAGTTATTGTGCAAATTGGCACCCCATTAGCAGCCTTGATATTTGATGTGAATGTGAAATAGCCATCAATCGCACAACCTTTTCCACGGCACTCCTTTGCTGGCATATTACAAATTGCACAATTTAGAAGGCTGATAAGGGCGTCTGGAAAACACAGCAAGGGTGACCAGTTTCAATTTTTTCGTTGCGTGTCATTAGAACACCTCTTCTTCGACTGTTACAAGTTTTTCCATTGCCTCTAGAGATGGAAGTAGATGAGATCCATTTACTTGAATCATGACATCGCAGGATTTCTTCTTCTCCTCGATCGGTCACTTCTTCCTTTTGAATCTCAACAAGGAGGCTTCGTAACAATCCAAGAAGATGAATCCTACCCGGATCCAGATGAATTTACACTTAGATAATACATCGAATCTTGGTGTGCTCACCTCCTAATGTGAAGATCCATCATTATCATGAGAAGAAGATGCAGAAAGAAGATCAATAATCAGATGATGCAGGTAACTGTGATTCAATTAGTTCCAAATGTGTAGTTTGTGGAAAATATATAGAATCATAATTAGTTCGTGCAAATGATACAGAACGGTCAGAATTCAATTTGCTTTGCTTTCATCATAGAAAAAGAAACAAACAGTAATATTAGTCGATTGTCTGTCTTTCTTATTTCTGTTGACTTCATTTTTAGAGGTCACATTGTATTGAGTTCCACTCTTAAAGATGAAGTGAAAGGAGATCAATTCTTCTAATGAGCAAAATTCTTCGGGGTAGCATAGAGATAATTGTTTTATTAGTTGCCAATAAGAAGATATAGGCTCAGCAGGGAACAAGTAAGAAATGAACCAACACCTGCCCAACAATCTCACCAAACTGCAATTTATTGTTGATATTCCTGTACTCCTAGGATGTACTCATGTCCAGGAAATATATATGTTGGTAATCAGAGAGTTTGACGGGGAAAGATTCTCTATCTTTTGCACAAACCGTGTATATTTCTGTGATAAATTTGGTATGCAGTTGATTCCGCTTCATGTTAGATTAAGAGGTTCTTGGATAGCTAGCCCATTTGCTTAATTTCCATGAAGAACTGCATTAATATCAGAGTTGATGCAAATAGATGGTTGTAAAACAGGTTATGCGAGTCATTGCTAAGATTTGTCTGTCTATCTTAGAAGCTCAATAAGTTTTTTTTTTTTTTTGTGCTTCTCTTCTAGGATATCCAGGAATTAATGTTTTTCCTCTGCTATTGCACTGGAGATGCTGTTAACGCTCTGAATGACCTGATTTTATGGCTGAGTTATTCGGTGAGTTCTTTAATGACACACAATGCTTTGTTGATTTCTCCAACTTCACACCCCCAATTTCGTGTATTGCTATTAATTCAGTTAATATGTCTGTTATGATCTCTCTAGGGTGTTGTCAAATTTATATCGTCAGGTGTGCATATTAGAAAACAAGGTGTGTTTGACTAAGCACCCCAATAGATGAACCTGACCTATGAGCTCCTATAAATGTATCTTGTTACTGATCGTCTTAAAACTTCAATCAAATTGCAGCATAAAAATGGGAGGATGGGGTAGTGGTCATATTCCTATTTCCAGAGTAGGGAGATGAGTTTAGTAAGTCAGCTAGTAAGGGGAAACATAAAGCTTCAACTTAATGGTAAGAACCATATGAATTTATGCTTGGTGATCCTATGTCCTCTTAAAATGGAGTAACTGCTATGTCGATCCTGAGCTGTTTATGTACTATGTAGTTGCAAAGTTTAAATGACGAGAGGCGGTATCTCTCTTCATGATATGATTTAAATTTCTCTAATCATCCCTCTTTGACTATGGCAAAAAGTGCGATTTTGACACATTTTAAATTCCAATTTAAGTACAAATTCAAGGTGTATAAGCTCTCAAGATTTGGTGTTCATCGTGGTGACAAAGACAAGTTTATCTGGTCACATGAGGAACTAACTCACCCTTCTATAGTTTACCTGCTCCTTCTGTAGCTAATTCTTTTTCTCAAGGAGCAGGTAGACTATAGAAGGGCGAGTTTAGTTCCTCATGTATCTCACTATATGTATCCGACAAGACACACTTTCAAGCTAATTTAAGTACAACTTCAAGGGGTATAGATTTGGTGTTTATCGGAGACAAGTTTATCTGGTCACATGAGGAACAAACTCACCCTTCTCTTTTGTCGCTAATTTTTTTTCTTCTGTAGGAGCAGGTAGACTACAGAAGAGCGAGTTTAGTTCCTCATGTATCTGACTACAAGTATCTGCCTTAGAAGCAAACAATTCCACTCTTCAATTGAATTCAAAGGAACAAGAATGGGAGGCAAGATCTTCTGGAAACAGATGGAAACAGTATCTGGAGAAAAATGTTTCCAACTTAGAAGCTGAAAGTTCCAATCTTAAAGAGAGGAATGTAAAGAACACCATTTGTTTTGTTTCAAAGAAGAAATTTAATAATATTAGAGCTGGTACAGATGAGTTGCTGATGGGTGTAAAAGAGGTTATACGCGGGAGTGATAAAAAAACATCATTAGTATGATTCTATATGACACGGTAACTCAATCTCAGAAATCAGTAGATCTCTCTCTTTATGCTTTTCTTTTCCTTTGTGCCACTACATGTAGACAATTGACACCTGAACGACCCGAGTCTTAGATATACATCATGCTTTCTTACTCACCTCTATCTCTTAGTATGTGCGTGCTATCTCAGACGAAATTATCTAAAGGCAAATGATTTCCACTGATTCTATGTTATTATGTTAAACCTGTTCATTCAAAACAAAATTGACATTCAGTCCAATGCAGCTAAAAACATTTAAAGTAAATTGACATAGTAGGAACTAAAGATAGTACACTGCCTTAGTCTAAGGATAAGGATAATAGATAGAGAAGAGGAAATTCAATATCTAAATCTCCTGATATTTTTGTTATGAAAATGAATGTGGCAGTAGTGTGGGACAGTTGTAGTTATGTATCGGGCATTGCTCTAACTTTATCCAACTATGCAGAGAACTATGCCGGAGCTAAGTGCATCTTTGTCGGAGGAAGGAGTAGAGAAGAAATACAAAGGAAAGCAGCTTCACAGACGATCAAGGTGGGCGAAAGATTTAATTCTGCAGATGATTCAAATTGAGGGCGACAACTTAAAAGTTCTTGAAGCTACTAGGAGGGAAGTAAGAATTTTCGGAAAAACTACTCAACTAGGTTGCAACACAGTCAATTTCATTTTGAGTATGAGAGGAATTAACACTCTAACTATAGTTCCTGCTCTTGAAAATAGTGTGACCTCGTAGTTTAGCGGCGCTATGTATGGCAAGTGTTGGTCCGGTAATTCCTTTTTGAACTCTCTGAATTACTTGTCGGAAGGACATGAACACCAGAATCATCATATGCAACTTCAGGGACTCACATCACCCCCTTGGTATCTGGGCACGATCTCTCATAGGCACCAATTTACCAGGAAGTGTACTAAAATTTTGTGTCTGGCATAACGTTGGGTAATTTTTGTCTGACACGAAATTACCAGATTTATATAGTTTTTGTGTATGACACGAAAATCGCTTAATTTTGTGAACACGGCTGTGATATTTCGACCAAGTATTTTCGTGTATAGCTTGTCATGTCAATGCATAAGTTAGAACTTAGAAGTGTCTTGTCTCTTGACTTTTGGTACACTTCTAATCCGGTACCCAATGTTAACATTTTCAATGCTGAGAATTCCTCCCAAGAATTTGTCATGTTGACGAAAAAAGAAAATCAAGCAGCTGACAAAACCAGATTAACGCCAGGGATTGGAGCCCTCTTAGAAAACCGACTTAGAAAACCGACTTCTTGCCTTTAAAGGAAAAAAGAAGTTATCTGAGATTTTCTCCGATATGTTTCCGAAGAATCTCAGAATGTTTCTATTAATGTTGTGATTTTGATTTTTCAGGTGAGTCGGCTGAGCAGCGTTACAGAAAAAAAGTAAAAATTAAATTAAATTTGTAGAATGAGTATGAGACTGAAATTAATTTTTTTCATTAGATTACGAGATTGAATCTTCATAACTCCACACATACAACAGAGAGAGAGAAATCAAAAATTAAAAATGAGAAATTTATAAAAAAAGAAGAAGAAAAAAAGTGGAAAAATCTTTAAATTATTTTTTTATTTTTCTGGTTGAATTAGACCTTGAGGATTTTAGCAGGTCTAACAACAGGATTTTCTCTAGCAATAGCTTCTCTACCATGAGCTTTATAATCGTAACTACAATCATGACGATCTGAATATCTATGTTCCGGACAAAATAATTCACCACATCTGCATCTAAATCCTGTTAATCCGACCTTTTTTCGACAACCTGAACACCGATTAATATCCCGGACAATTTTCTTCTCCACCGGCTTCTTTTCATCGATTTTACTAATCAAATCATCGCTTTTACGAATTTTAACCAGCAGATCTGAATCATCTGGTGTCTTAATTGAGCTAGATCTGAATTTTTCTGAAGATGAGAAAGTCAGACTCTGAACAACAACGACTTTCTTCGATAGTTTCCCTTCCTCTTGTTGTACAATCAAATCAGAATCATTTGGAGACTGGATCGAGCTGGATTTCGTATTTGTTGTTGAGATTTTGATTTTTGATGATGATTCGAAGCATGTTTGACACATATTTTTGGTCGATGGATTGCCGTAAACACCACAATTGTTGATACAAAGTGTCAAGGATTCGATCATCTTCAATTTGGTTTCTTCTTTATCTCTTTGAGCCATTCTTTTTCTTCTTTTTTCTGGAAATGAAATGAAATTCGAGAGTTTCGAAAACAGACGGAGGAAATGAAATGAAATGAAGAAGAAGGAGAAAAGGATGAGATTTTTGAGTTGGAGATGATGTATTTGATGGAGTATTTTTTTAATTATTTTTGGGTTTTCGAGAAAGAATTATTCAATGGTCCGCAGTGGCGATGAATGTACACCTTTGATGACCTTCAGTTTGTATGTCGAATTTACAAAGTTATCCTTAGTGGGAGTTTGTTGAGAGTTGTATAGGTTGACAGAGACCAATACCTTTTGTTTGCCTTTATGTTTTTGGCATATTATACTTCAGAAAGAGTTCCAGGGTTTATCATATTTTAACCCAACTTGGCCGAATCAAGGGACGTGCATGATCTAGACAGACAGTTTGATAACCAGGCTAGTTTGGGGTTTATAATAATTATTTGAGGTCTGTTATTTTCTTCTTCTAATTTATTTATACAAACAGCTGTGGTGCACTAATTTGTGTAAAAAGTGATTTTTTTTTAGTGGGCGGGCAAAAATAAATCCGAGGAGTGCAAAAATCGTGGTTGACTCATTAACTAGGACCAGTTTTATATATTTGCATGAGTCGGACAAAGTTACCCTTAGTGACCATAGAAATTCTTCACACGTTTGGCAGAGAATGAATCAACCTAATCCTCTCGTCACCTGCAACACCCACTTGTATCCTAACCCTAATCTTCAAAAACCTTAAATTGAAGTTTTACGTGAGAAGAAAAAATCTTTGTTCCTTTTTATAGGCTAAAGCCGACCTAGGCCCCTACCCAAATCCATCCAGTTGGACTAGCCCCACTGTTAAACCCAACCCCGCCAAACCCCTCTATACAACTAATTTAAATACAAACCTTTACCACGGTGGGGATCGAACCCTTGACTTCCTCCTTATTGGAGTTGATCAATTGTTAAGAAACCAATTTGTAGTAGTTTGAAAAGATCACCCAAAACTACTAATCATCCGTCGACTATAACTACAAACACTAGATTTTTTTTTTGATTGCCACAAATACCGGATAGTTCCTTAGTTAGTTACCAGTGAACCAGATTGAGCTAAGTTATTAAAGACAAGAACAAAAGAGAGAGATAGTGTTTGGTGATGAATCTGTTAAGGATAAGAAAATTCTTCCACTTGTTTTTAGCAAATCGATCCTTCTTTTCATTTTCTGTTCACGAAGGATTTGGAAGAACTTTTAAAGGTAGAGATTTAAGTAGAGTTAGAAATGCTATACGGGAGATCAAGTTAATCTTGTTATAGATTTTTCATTGTTAAATTAAAACAACCATTAATCTTCACGGGGTTTGATTGTTTGTTAAAATTTAAGAGTTGAAAATTGCAAACAGGATTGCGGGGAAGAAGAGGGGCCGAGGGGGTTAGGTTAATTGAATGTCAAGA
The DNA here is from genome assembly GCA_023531105.1 of Papaver atlanticum. Taxonomy (NCBI): domain Eukaryota; kingdom Viridiplantae; phylum Streptophyta; class Magnoliopsida; order Ranunculales; family Papaveraceae; genus Papaver; species Papaver atlanticum. Next base: position 305,384 of record JAJJMB010010755.1, on the reverse strand, counting down.
GTGTGTGAAAATCATGTGATGTTAGTAAGGGTAACTATGTCCGAGTCATACAAATATATAGAACCGCACCTAGTTAATGAGTCAACCACGGTTTTTGCTCTCCTCAGATCTATTTATGCTCTCCTTTAACAAAATTCAAAATAATACCAATTTAGCCTCAAATCTTAGAGCATCTCCAATAAAGGTTGAAATTTTTATTTTTCACACATAGGATTTTAGATCCCCATTTAACGAAAACCCATCTCCAATAGTTAGGTCCTAGAAATTAGGAAAGATGAAATACTAAATATGGAGGAGTTAAAGAAAGTCTTAACTACACCTTCGGATGCACCTCCACGTCATTAATGTTATTTAAATATATTCATATTTAATATGGAGTTGTTAAAGAAACGGGTACCTAGCTCAGTTGGTCATCCCCGTTCCCTAAAGTTTCATGCGTTCCAGGAGGTCCCAGGTTCGAGTCCCCAATGGAGTAATATTGTAGAAATTAATATGAAAGGTAGAGTTAGTTTACCCCCCTTGTGACACAATTTCAGCCCCCACTCGCTTCGGCTCCCTTGGCTAGGTTACCCATGAGGCTCGCTGATAGGCTAGCACAGCAACCTGTTCAATTAATGTATTAGTATGTTGTTGGAGGTTAGCTTGTTAGGCTTTGAACTAGTTAATGTAATACTCTTTATCCAATAATAAAAAAAATAAAAAAAATAAAATTATTTTTATCTAAATATAAAATACATGGTATAACCTTTAACTATTGGAGATGAGATTTAAGATAAAGGTCTTATTTGGACCAAAGTACGAAAACCCTCGATAAATGGAGGTTTAACAATAACCTCGGCATTGGATTTTTTGGACCCACTATTGGATATGCTCTTACTAATATAAAGAAGAAAAAGTCTTTTCACTCGTTTACAGTGAACTTCCTGAAATACCTCTGTGATTTTTTTCCCTTCTTCACGCTTTTCGTCGATTTTAACAAATCCAAGGGTTATTCTGTTTCTTCTCTCAGATAACTCATTGCCAAGAAAAGAAAAAAAAACACAAACACCCAAGAACTCAAAACCCCAGTTCCATCGAGCTGCTGCTTCTAAAATTCTTTCTCAACTGATAAAAACTAATTGTTTATATCGAACTGTATCGCAGTCACGAAGAACAAAACTGGGATTCTGAAACTCAATTTTAAAATCATGTTATTATTCCCCAAATCAAAACCAAAATCAAGTCTTTCTTCTCCTCTCTTAATCACATTATTCTTCCCCAAATTGATGCGTATATAAACTCTTCAATCACATTGCCCATTCGAAAATACCCGTCGATTATTATCTTCAAAAGCAGTTTATGTGGTCAGAATGTTCAAAAGCAGTTCGTGTGTGCATGTAGTTTTGTTAAGAAGCAATGGAGTACCATAATAAATGACTTCCAAGTGTCCATTATTTTCTTACTCTCTCCAATTTGTTTATTTTACAATTATTTTTTTATGTTTGTAGGTAGAAGTCTTTCATTAGTGACTTGCACATAGTAAAAGATGAAAAAACAAGGTACGACATTTTCTATCTCTGTTTTATTTGTTCATTTTCTTCGTCCATTCTCATGTACATGCTTACTGTAATTTGATCGTGATCTTGCTCACTTTGTTAGATCTTCTTGATATTTAGGTTTATAGTTAGTACATTGCTCTGTAATTTGTTAGGGATTTCGATTGTGCTTTCTAAGTGTTTGACGAAATGTGTCAAAGAGTGTAGGAGACTTTTTTAAAACAATAATGTTCGTAATGAGTTTCATTTGACATCTAAACTTCTACCACATAAAATGTAGTTTCATAATGAGTTTCTTTTGAGTTTCAAGCTGTTTTCACCTATTTATTATAGGTGCAAACAATTGACAACATCCAAAGAATGTAAATGATTACGCAATCTTCCAATCAATTACATAGAGTAGTAGTGGTAGTGGTTTGACTGATGAGTTTGCAATAACATACTCTTACAGTTAACTTTTAATTCCCTCTATCATGGGTTCATCATCTGATTCCTTAATCAAATTAGTTTTGATTCGTTTGAACTTACTATCACAGCAAAACAAATGCACCGTTGTGGTACCTTTTTTTTTAAGGTTCGAAACCAAAATCAAATAGGACAAACCTAAACTACGATATTAGCCGTTCCGTCCTACTTCGGTCACGAGGAGAGGAAGATGGATTGATCTTAGGGGAGGGAAGCAGAAAAGTTTTGAGAAAATGGCAATGGTATTGAATTGTGTGTTTTGGGTATTGAAAACTATGAAGAATAACATAGATTTTGGGTATGAAAGCTTTGTTCAGTCTTCTGAATAGGCTAATGATAGGTGTAGAATTCACCATATTTATTATCTATTGTTTATGCTTTCTTTGCTACTTTTCTTGTGAATTATGTATTTTACGCGTGTTTTTAAGTTATTAGGTACTTTGGAGTCATGCGGGAGAAAAGAAAAAGAGATCATCCAAAATTGAGCAAGAAGGGTAAAATCATCATTTCATAGGCAATCATTATTGGGACCAAGGTAGTCAATATCGTTTGTACCGGCCAACATTATGGGTTTTTATCGTGTATCGGAAAAAAACCTTTACGATATCTAAAATATTGACGATACAAGGTTTGAACGATAAAAACGCCCATATCGGCTGATACAAACCGATATTCGTGTTTACCGATACACTAGTAATATGGGTAAGGGAAATTTGGTAGAATAAATTATTTAGATCTCAAAATTTGTAAACAAAACCCTTCTTCCTAATCATCTTCTTCATTTGTATCCTTGAAAACTCAATCCGATTCATTAAAGAAATTTCCAACTATTTCATCTTTCCTAGTGAGTTTCTTATCCTTGTGGGAAGATTACGTGTTTTGCACTCTTCAATCTCCAACGGTCCATTATTTATTCATGAGAACCTTACTAACAGTGAATCATGTAGGTCTATATCAACTGATAGGGTAGAATTTAAATGCAAGAAGTAATTTGCAGCACAAGCTATTCCGATGTGGGTAAAAATTAGCTAAGACGATGTTGAAAGTTAAGGGAAAATTATTGGGAATATAAAATGGAAAGAGATTGAATTTATACAGTGAAGCTTTTAATCTTGAGAATTCATGCATCATATGATACCAAATTTTTCAGATTGAAACATTTATAAATATTTAAAATTCTAGTTTTAATAATGTATCACCGATAAAAACCGATATAATCTTTTGTATATGTGTTTCGGTCCTGACCGATACGATACCGATACACGATATTAACTACTTTGATTGGGAACCCAGCCACATGTTAAGGGATAGCCAGGTTTGTGGTTATTAGAGAAGCGCTAAATCCAGGGTGTCCCTAATCCTCTAAATGGGTGTGAATAACTGTTCCACTACATATGCCAGCTTATCCAAATCGTTGGGTGTTACAATTCTGAAAAAGCGGGGTCTAACAACCTCACCCAATATTTCGTTTTGGCAATCTGTATGGACAAACTCCAATATAATTCCAAGAGAAACAACTAGACAGTCAGACTCGATCAATGGAAATATATCCAAGAGTTGTATCTCTGTTTCACAATGTAATCAACAAATCAAACAGATAAAAATCCGTGAGCCCGATTATTATGTGAAACAACTTGAACGGTACCAAAGACCAATGTTCAAGTGTCAATCAATTGATATCGACAACCAAAGGTTGGATTATCTAATTGATTGAACTACGCACAACCTGTGATATTTCAATTATATAGAAAATATAATGCGGAAAAGAAATAACACAGAGACCAGAAATTTTGTTAACGAGGAAACCGCAAATGTAGAAAAACCCTGGGACCTAGTCCAGATTTGAACACCACACTGTATTAAGCCGCTACAGACACTAGCCTACTCCAAGTTAACTTCAGACTGGAATGTAGTTGAGCCCTAACAAATCTCACACTGATCAAGGTACAGTCGCGTTCCTTACGTCTCTGAATCCCAGCAGGACTCTACGCATTTGATTCCCTTAGCTGATCCCACCCACAACTAAGAGTTGCTACGACCCAAAGTCGAAGACTTGATAAACCAATCTGTCTCACACAGAAAAGTCTATTGAATAGATAAATCTGTCTCCCATATAAATACCTATGAGTTTTGTTCCGTCTTTTGATAAATCAAGGTGAACAAGAAAAAATTGATACACCGTACTTATATTCCCGAAGAACATCCTAGTAATATCAATCACCTCACAATAATCTTAATCGTATGGTAGCGAAACAAGATATTGTGGAATCACAAACGATGAGACGAAGATGTTTGTGACTACTTTTTATCTTACCTATCGGAGATTAAATCTCGAGAAAATCTTAAAGAAGATAGTACTCAATACGATAGAAAACAGCAAGATCAGAACACGCAACTAAAGAGAAAATAGTTGGGTCTGGCTTCAGAATCCCAATGAAGTCTTTAAGTCGTTCACCTATAATGGTTTTAGAAAAACCTAAGTTAAAGGAGAATCGACTCTAGTCGCAACTAGTATCACACAGGAGGTGTGGGGATTAGGTTTCCCAGTTGCTAGAGTTCTCCCTTATATAGTCTTCAAATCAGGGTTTGTAATCAATGTTACCTTGGTAACAAAGCATTCAATATTCACCGTTAGATGAAAACCTGATTAGACTCAAGCTAATATCTTTCAACCGTTAGATCGAACTTTGCTTGTTACACACAAATGAAAAGTTACTTCATTTAGATATGGGTAATTGTAGCTAAACGTGTACACCTTGTTGGCTCAACAATAGTTAACCGAAGTTAGCCATATGAACACTTTCATATCAACCTTGTTCATCTTAACACAGCTAGTTCAAATGACTCAAATGAAACTAGTTCTAGAGTTATTCAATTGTTTATATTCTCATATAAGTATACAAGACACAATTGAAGCAAAATCGATTTTGATTCACTCGAATCAATTCATGAACATTATAGCCACGGTTTGCGAAAGATTGCATTCCTTATTATATAAATATATTAGTTCATGAACAAACCGATTTTAGAACATAACCTACTCAAGCATGCACACGGTTACAAATACCTAAGTGGCCGGACTTAGTTTGGGTTCGCCAGTATGCGAACGGGTACGCATACCTTCCAAACTCAGTTGAATTTTCGGACATGAACTTACGCCAATACACATACGGGTATGCATACTAAGTTCCCGTACTTTCATTAAACCAACCTGTACGCATACAGGTATGCATACTATGATTCCCAGACTTGGAATAACTTGAACCAGTTAGCATACAAGTGCGCATATTGTGCTATATCCAATCATGGTAAATTGTTCTAAACTCCTATTTCAATTATTGAAACATTCTTGTAAGACGACAATAGTTGTCTCACACTAACTATTAGCTTCAAAGCAATTTTCAAGTGATCGATAGATCAATACAAACATTCCGAGTCTATATCAAATGACTGTCTCACACAAATCATGTAAGATGTTACCATGCGATTTTCACATGATCATCTTTTGACTTTCGTCAAGAATATAAGATGAACTTGGTTAAAGCGAAAGCTTACCAACACATATTTCGAGAAATATGTAAGCGAGTTAAATTCAGCTCGAAATATCAAATGTGTATAATCGAAGTCTATATAGCTATACGACTTTTGTCTCAAATAGGTGATAGAGTAGATAGACTTTTGAGTGATAGATGAGTTCAAGTCTCCACATACCTTTTGTTGATGAAGTTCCACAAGCTCCCCTTAGTATCTCTCCGTCTTCAATCGATGAACGCCGTGAAGTCTAAAGCTCAACTACACTTTCTATCCTAATACGAGACTTAGCTATAAGTAGAATAGAAATCAAGACTTATAGTTTTGGAAAATAAACTTGACAAACAAGCTTGAGATAGCAATGCTTGCGAGTTCGACCGAGTAGTGCTCTAACAATCTCCCCCTTTGTCAATTTTAGTGACAAAACTATCAATACATATAAATTACAAAATAAATAAACTTTGTAGCTTCTCATCCAAATGCTTGATTTCCTTGGTTCTTCAACATTACTCGAAATCTTCGTCACTTCAAAGTACTCCAGTGATTCTGAACGTGTTCAACTCAGCATCATAGTTGTTGAAGATCCGTAGCTATAACAATAAGAAAACAGTAGCTCTCAATTATTGTTATACAGTGTCATAGTATTATTACACAGTATCAAAGTCCAATTGTATCACAACTTTGACAACAATACTATGGTGATATGTATCACTCCCCCTTAGTCAATACTTCATCTCATAATGAAAATCACTCCCCCTTACATAATGATCCGTAAACCATATGTATTTGTAGTGTGAATACACATTAATTCTCCCCAATTTTGTCAATATAAATTGGCAAAGGTACGAAAACTAGTGGGATCATAATGAAATTCTCATAGAGACTCTTCATGACTAAAAGAGAACATATCAACTTTTTTTTGATGATTTCACATAGTCGAAACTTAGTGTATTCATCGAGGAGTTTATAAAGATACAAGAAAACTCCTACAATATTCCACAGCCGCACTCCCCACAAAGATTTGGCACTTAAGCACAAGTTCAATTAAGAACTCTCCCCCATAAAATGTCATTCCCGAGAGAACAACAAGAGCGACCTTACTTTTACAAGAAAAGAAGGATTTCTTTGGACATTAACAACTTACATGAAACATGAATTTGTATCTAGAAAACTCAATTAAATTAACCACAAGAGATCCCATGATTAATTTAATCGGAAATGCTCAACATAAGAGAACTTACGGAGCCGCACAATACTTTCACATAGAAGTGGATCAGGGAAAGATCAATACTGCGGAATATATAAAGATTCATTCTATTTTCATCAATATTTTCATAATGATATCATAGACTCAATCTTTGCAATAAAAAGTTCATCATATCTTCCATCAATATTTGCATAATGACACAATAGGCTTAACTTTTGACATATATGGGACAATCATAGTTCACGGACGCAAACACACATATCCCATAACAATTTTTGCAATATATAAAACCAATAAAGATTAATACTGTAAAATCATCTTCCAAATAAACTTTAGAATTTAAATAAATAAATCTAAAAACATTGCAAGATGAAAATTGTTGGCAATAGTTATGTGTAATCACAATATAAGTTATTCCAAACCCTAGTTATCCTTCTTAAAACACAAGAATAAATTCTCGTAAGAAGTTTCCTAAACATCGTAGAGCTTTCTCAGAGCATCTACTGAGAATTCCTTCTCATTATTGAAAAACCCATTGATTATGGGATCCTTCAATTCCTCCAAATCTTCAGAAATATCCGTTAACTCACTAAGTTTTCTTTTTAGTCCACACAAGGTGTTCTTTGTTAGAGACAACATATGTTCATAGTGAGTTATCTTTTCTAAAGAGAAAATGATTTGAGATTTTAAATCATTTCTTTTGTTGATGAAATACTTCACCATAGATCTAAAGTTATCAAAATGACGAACAAACAAGAGGCAGTTAGAGGAAGAACCTTCTTCATCATTTGTAGATCTCTCCTTCTTCTTCCTTGAGGATTTGATTCCTTCACAAAGATACACATTAACTGCTTCAACTGCATCCCTTTTTGTGGTACCTCTAGTTACAGGAGCCATGAAACTGTATCTTTCAAAGAAAAAAAAAGTGAAGGGCATTTTGATCACAAATGAATATAAATAGACCAATGGACAGCCAAACCCTATGAGAACTTTGAAAAAGTCGTTTACGGTTCATGATCCATTATCTATTTTAACTAAGAAGATATTTTCTTAACAAAAAAAAAAGGAAATTAATAATTATACAAAACTTTAGCAACCTTGATGCAATCCTCATTTTCTCAAGTTAAAGATGAGGATGCAGACGTCACTAGTATTAGATACTGACGGAGTGAGCCAAATGCTCACATCTTTTATCACATGGTGACTTATCAAGGTTTGTTGTATAAACAGATTTCTTACCTCGTCTGAATCTGGTTCTTTTAGATTTCTTCTTGGCTTCAGGAGTACCCTGTTGATTACCCAAGGACAGATTCATTCTTTGCATGTCATTTTGAAGTTTGGCAATCCTTTTTTTGTTCCTCTTGAATTTCCAACACTTATTTTGGACATGATTTGCATTTCCACAAAACGAACAAATCAAGGAAGATTTATTGTCTTGCTTATTTGCCTCATGTTTATCACAACATTCATCATCAATTATTCCAAAATCGGTTGGAACAAAAGAGTTGTTTGTGCTCACAGTTTTGCTTTTGAACCCTAAACCATTTGTGTTTCCAAAAGACTTCTGACCGAATAACATTGCTGAGATTTTGTCAGAACTTCCAGACAACCTTTGCAGGTCACACTTAAGAGTATTAATCTCTTTTTCCTTCAGAGATAGGGTCCAGGTGAATTCATCATTAAGACAATCTATCTCAAGATTTTTCACCTGAAGTGATGATTCAAGTTTCTCCAACGAAGCCTTTAGTTGGAGATTTTCTTGGTGAAGTTCTTCACTCTTATCCAAGAATTCAAAAATCTCAGTGTCAGACTCAAACTCTGAATCATAATTTGAGTAAGAAGAAGTTTCTGCTACAAGAGCTGAAAATTCATTGCACACATCGGAAGCATGCAAGATATTGACAACCTGGGATGATTTTTCTTGTATTGAATCATCTGAAGCATTAACCAGAGAGAGATGTTTCTCACATCTTTTGCTTGTTTTTACAATATCCTTGATCTTTTGTGTAATCAATGATTTATCAAAATCAACATGATTGGAACAACATTCATCATCCCAAGACAAGTTAGAAGATTCGCTTGTGTTGGTCATAGCATAAAACGCAGATGTTTTGACTGTGTTCTGATCAAGATCAAGTATTTTTAACTTCCAACAAGAGTATTTCTGGAAAGCGTATCAAGGTTATTTCCTTCAACGATGGAATGTTTCTTAGAATCGTATTTGGCTGGCAACGATCTGAGAATTTTCATCACAATGTCCTTTTCAGGAATAGTCTTACCCAACGCAAAAGATGCATTAACAATTTCAGACACTTTGTGATTAAACTCATCAAATGAATCTTCATCATCCATATGAAGGTTTTCCCAATCATAATTTAGGTTTTGAATCCTACCTTCCTTTTCAGAGGTATTCCTTTCGAATACAGTTTCTAAGATATCCCACGCATCTTTAGACCGAGTGCACGTAGTCACATGGTGATGAAGATCTGGGGTAATTGCATGAATGATAGCATTTAAACCGTCAGAATTTTGCTTTGCAGCGAGAATCTCGTTAGGTTCATATCTACCAATATCCTTTACAATAGAGACACCATCTACTGTAACCATTGGAGGATCATAGCCATTAACAACATAAACCCATGATTGAAAATCTCGCGCTTGAAGAAAGGCACGCATAGAAATTTTCCACCATAAGTAATTTGAGCCATCGAAGACTGGTGGTACGTTTACTGAGATAACACTTCTGTCCATAGAGTCAGATCACTACAAACACAGACTTATAAGGTGTTAAACATGTTTGCCTGTTCTGATACCAATTGAAAAAGAGGTGGTCTAACAACCTCACCCCGGGCATCTGGGCCACCACCGAGTAAGCCCCGAGAAAATGGTGCGAGTGTACTTAACAATAATGCACGAACGAGCACCCAAATGCACGAACGAGCATTCAAAATATGAACGAACGAGAAAACCTATGCAAAATAGGGAAGAAAAATAATAAAGAGGCGCTGATAGACGCATTTATGTGTCTATTTTCATCTCTTTTATGTATAGTGTTAGTACCCATTTTTGTACTAATTTTGGTATTTTATCCCTTGTAGGTGTATTTTGGAGGAATAGGCTTTTGCGGGAAAATTGGCTCGAAAAGTTGCTAAAGGCTCCTGGGAGGACATTTGATATTCGGACTCTCACCTTGGATAAGGGGTAACCCATTTCCAGGCAGCTGCTAAGCACAGACCGGGTTTGGATAAGGGGAGGTCATCCCCTTCGTTTGAAATTTCGTTTTGGCGGGAAAAAAAAAAAGTCACCTGCGTAACTTCCTGGCAAGTTTTGGATTGATTTTTGGAAGTGTTTTATCGTGATTCAATTGCCAAACTAAGTTGGGATGGACTTGAATGGAGTAAACAAGGTTGGTACATCTGTTTATATCGATTAGAATGGGCTGAATGATCGGGTTTTGATAAAACAGGAAAAATAAAAATAAAAATGGAAACAGACAAAAGTTTCGAATTATATTTAGAAGTTACATGTTATATTTTGCAAGGATTTGTCTGTAGAAGCATAAGAGGATAGTTTGGATAATTCAGGAAGGAGGTGAAGTGATTAAACAGGTTAGAAATAACAAAAATTGGCCGAGAAAAAAAAATTATTTTTGGGAAGAAAAAAAGAGATTTTGATCGAGTTTAAACCGAGCTGTGAGGTATATATAAGCTCTAGAGAGGCTAAGGAAGGGTTACGAACACTTTGGAGAAGTTTAGAGCCTTAGAAAAGCGAAAAAAAATCAACTGGAGTCGAGTTCAGAAACTTTTCTGCTGCTGCTGCGAAGAAGAACACGAAGAACATAAGACCCTCAGAGTCAGTTGCAGAGACAGACTTATTTTCAGTGACAACGATTTACGGTCGCATCTTCCTGCAGTCACCGAAGCTTTTCAGCAACAATTCCGACTTCTGTTTTAGACCTTCAGCAACTGCAGAATCCGTTGTTTTAACACTTTTCTCCCTTTTAATCAACTTTTGAGCCATAAACATGTATTTTGAGATTATGATTAATATGAGGAGCTAAACCCCATTGCTGAGGCGATAGAGGAAGCTATTTTTCCAACAAAAAGTGGTATATTCTATTTTATTTATTTTATAGCAATTATTTAATGATTATCTGCCTTGATTGAAAATTGTTTGAGTGATTTTTATTGAGCAATTGTTATTTCTTTTGATAGAGCATTCTTGGACCTAGGTTTTTGATGTTTTATGCTTCGGATTTACACTTGTTATTTTGAAAATCTACATGTTGCATTAGTTTAGAATCAAATTAAACGAGAAAATTGCATGAATATAAATACTAGATTAAATCACTTTGAACTTGGAAATTAGTGGAATCTCAGCCTCAGTGTTCTTTTATTATTGATATCAACTTTGTCAGTGTTTGCTATAATTTTTAGTGATTTTTCTGTTTAGTTTTGAATTTAAGTCTAAAGTTATCCTTCACAAGTTCGAGAATCGAATCCTATTACCACCACTTTCACTACAATTAAAACTCACATCAGGCGCCTAGGCACCGGGCCCACCGGCCAGTCCCACGCCTCTTCCTTTTATTTTATTTTATTATTTTTTATAATCTCATGAAAACTCCTTCATTCGAGCAAACTTCCTCGTTCGAGCAAAACTCTTAGTTTCTCCATATTTCCTCACACGATGAAAAATAATATATAAAATAGGGAAAAGTGTCATGGGACCGGGCCTACTAATCGGCCAGCCATGCCCTATCCGTGGCCAGTCCCACACTTCTCTAAGTCCTTATTTTATTATTATTATTTTCCCTAATCTCATGAAATTCCCTCGTTTGAGCAAAAAACCTAATTTTCTTATATTTCTCCAGTTTTGCTCAAACGTCCAAAATGCCAAAGAGTCAAATGGTCACACGACCGTCCGGGCTCCTCACGGAAAATATTAAAATGTCATTATTTTAATACTCTCAAAATATTGATCGCACAAGCAAAGTACTACTTGCTCATTCGAGCAAATTGAGAGTTTCAGTCAAGATCAAACTCTTCTAAAAATCCAAAATATTGCTCGAACGCGCGTCATAAAATATCAAAACTCTCATAATTGAGCCAGGAGAAACATGGTGACACGGGCATATTACCTTGGCCGACCTAGGTCGTTCCTTTGGCTTACAAGGAGCCGGTCCAACACATCTTCATAATTTTGACCTAATTAATCTTCAACAATTCATATTAGGTTCAAACTCCTTCCAAACAACTTGGAATTTGATCAAACGACCATCAGTTGGTCCAAAGACCACCAAGGTCCAGTTTCATACCCCTTGGTCGGTCTCTCATCTCTCCATAATTAGGTTTTATTACCCAATACTCAGACGAGCACTATTTTAATAAATGATTAAACCAGCATTTAATCATCCTTTCACCAGCTAGTCTGCAAAGGACTTTGGTTTCGCTCATTCGAGCATTTGGGCGCTACATTATCGGCCATCACCCCATGTAGCCGGTCCCCCTCACTCATTGATTGATTTTCAGTAAATCATCAATCGATCAAAATTAGGGTTTTGAACCAAATGCTCTGCAAAGCGTAATTCTGAACAGGTTCAAACAAATATATTTTATGTTGATTCAGCAATCAACATTTTAATTAATTATATTCAGCCCAGCTGCCAATATTTTAAATTAATATTTTATTTGGTCATGCTACCAATAATCATCAGACGAGCAATATTTGCTCAAACTAACAATATTGATTCAACTATCAATATTTAATTCTTCAAACGAGTAATATTTACACAGATTAGCAATATTTGCTCAGGCCATCAATATTGATTCAACTATCAATATTCAGTAATCTATCAAATGAGTAATATTTGCTCAGACGAGATTGATAATATTGATTCAACTATCAATATTTAATATTCATCAAATGAGCAATATTTGCTCAGACGAGTAATATTTGCTCAGACTATCAATATTCATCATGTTGATTCAACCATCAACATTATACATCTGTCTCAACAGACATGCTCAATCCATAAATCATAGAGTATTTGTCAATCATGCTCGACTCAACAATACTAAGACTCATCGTCTAATCAAGTCAACAACTGACTAATTAAATACACGTCTGCCTTGCACACTCCACAATCATGAGACATCAATCATGTCATCATGGGGGATATTTACTAGGGTTTTGGTCTGGCGGCCTATAACACGTTTTTTAATCCACGATGAGAAATGTGAGTAAGTCGTGCAAGCGGTTGAGGAAGTTAGCAAAGTAGTGGGTGGACGATCAACCAAGTCTCCGCACGACATGGAACTAGTTTAACCACGATTTCCCACTTTCCCACTCTTTCACTCGAGCAACCGTCACACTTACTGGAGATCAATGTGTCTACATTCTGGCAATAAAAATAAGTTTCTGAATTCATGATTAAAACAAGGACAGATATAAGGGAATTATCACAAAAATTCTCATCTGAACAATCACTCTCAACAGAGCAGAATTCGAACTTATTCGAACTCAACAGTTCATCAATTTGAAGAAACCTACAACACATTCACAATCCTTTGATCATCATTGATCTCACACACTTTTCAGCTTCCCTCCTACAAATCGACCCATCCTCTCTTATGACCGAATTGACTCTGGAACGACCATTTTCTTGGTTTAGGCCGGAGTCCTACAGATTGATCTCTCGAACTCAAAGCACTCCAGTGCAGTGCATCTATTTGCAAAAGGTTAAAGCAATTTGCTCGTTTGAGGAATCAACCCTCGTCTCATCACTTTTCCTCAAAAACCAGTAAATCGTTTTCTCCCATAAACATCAGGATACAAATTCATGTGATTTGTTAATGTCCAACAAAATTCTTCTTTTTACAAAAGTAAGGTACCTCGTGTTGTTCTATTGGGAATGACATCAAATGGGGGAGAGTTCTTAAGTGAACTTGTGCTTAATTGTTATATCTTTGTGGGGTGTGTGGCTGTGGAATTTAGAGGGGATGCTTGTATCTTAAATCTCCTAGATGAGCGCTAATTATTTTATACTCTGTGATATCATCTAAATAAAAGTTGATATGTAATTCCTTTCAATCTTGAAGTATCTTTTGGTTGAATTCATTTACGATCCCATTGTTTTCGTATCTTTGCCAATTTTTATTGACAGAAAGGGGGAGAATTAATTAGTAGCACTACATACATATGGTTTACGGATCATTATATAAGGGGAGTGAATCAATATTTATAGGTTTCACCGATTATGCAAAAGATGTAAGTACTGATTAAGGGAGAGAAACATATCACCGTAGTATTACTTCGAAGTTGTGATACAATTGAACTTTGGAGAAGATAATAATACTATATTTGTTTATAACGACAATTGAGAATATTTTTTTCAAAGTTGTTATCGCTACGGATCTTCAACAACAAGGATGCTGAGTTGAACACATTCAGAATCATTGCAACTTGAAGTAACAATGAAACCAAGGAAATCAAGCATGATGGATTCAAGGAGTTTTTGAAGCTTTATTATTTAGATCCATATGTATTGATAGTTTTTCACTAAAATTGACAAAGGGGAAGATTGTTAGCGCATTGCTCGGTCGAACTCACAAGTGTTGCTATATCAAGCTTGTTGTCAAATTTAGTTGATCAAAACTATGTCTTGATTTCTAGTCTACAATTAGTCAAGTCTCGGATTAGGATTGTAGATGGGGAAAAACGATTTGCTGGTTTTAGGGAAGTGAAGAGACGACGATTCAGACGAGACTCCTCAACCGAGCAAACTGCTTAACCTCACACAGATGCACTGCACGGGAGTGCTTTGAGTTCGTGAGATCAATCTGTAGGACTCTGGCATAAACCAAGTCAATGGCCGTTCCAGGGTCAATTCGGTCACAAAGAGGGAGATGGGTTGATCTGTAGGAGGGAAGCTGAGAATTGTGGGATCAATGATGATCAAGGATTGTGGATGTGTTAAAGGTTTCTGCAAGTATGTGAACTGTATAAATAAGTTTCGATCGAGAGAATTGTTGTCCCTTCAGTCATCGATTTTGGACTTATTTATATTGTCAGAATAGTAAACACATTGATCCCAGTAAGCGTGACGGTTTCTTGAGTGAAAGAGTGGGAAAGTGGAAGATCGTGGTAAAATCAGTTTCATGTCATGTGGAGATTTGGTTGATTTTCCACCCACTACTTTGCTAACTCCCTCAACCGCTTGCACGACTTACTCACATTTATCATCGTGGATGAACACACGTGTTATAGGCCGCCAGACCAAAACCCTAATTGATATCCCCCATGTGACGTGATTGATATCTCACGAACATGGAGTCTGCAAAGCAGACGTATATTTGATTAGTCAGTCATTGACTTGATTAGACAGTGAGTCTAAGTTTTGTTGAATTGAGCATGATTGACGAATGCTCGGTGATTCATGGATTGAACATGTCAGACATATAGTTCTTGAATGAATGATGTTGATATTGCTCATCTGAGCAAATATTGTAAATTCAATGAATTGTTGAATATTGAGTTGAATCAATATTCGACGGTAAATTACTGAATATTGATAGTCAGATCAATATTCGAGTATTTGAGCGGGTATTGCTCATTCGACAAATTACTGAATATTGATAGTTGAATCAATATTCGAGCAACTGAGCAAGTATTGCTCAATTCGATAAATTACTGAATATTGATAGTTGAATCAATATTCGAGCAACTGAGCAAGTATTGCTCAATTCGATAAATTACTGAATATTGATAGTTGGATCAATATTCGAGCAACTGAGCAAGTATTGCTCAATTCGATAAATTACTGAATATTGATAGTTGAATCAATATTCGAGCAACTGAGCAAGTATTTCTCAATTCGATAAATTATTGAATATTGATAGTTGAATCAACATTCGAGCAACTGAGCAAATATTGCTCATTCGATGAATTATTGGTAATGTGACCCAATAAAATATTAATTACAATATTGGTAGCCTACCAAATATTATATAATTAATCCAGATGTTGATTGCTAGGTCAACATAAATTTATTAGTGTTTGAAATTGCTCAAAATCATGATTTGCAGAGCATTTGTTCGAAACCGTAATTTTGATCAATTGTTCATCAATTGATGATTTATTGAAAATAAGACACTGAGTGAATGAGTGATCGGATACATGGGATGATGGATGACCATGTAGCGCCCAAGTGCTCGAGCGAGCGCACCAAAGTCCTTTGTTGACTGGTTGGTGAAAAGGTTGATTAAATGCTGGTTTAATCACTTATTAGAATAGTGCTCGTCTAAGCATTAGGTGATAAAAACTAATTATGGAGAAGTGAGGGACCAACCAAGGGAGCATAGAACCGGCCCTTGGTGGTGTGGGACCAGCTGACGGTCGATTGAGCAAATTCCAAGTTGGTTGGAAAGAGTTTGGACCCAATATGAGCAATTGAGCAAATTAGGTCAGAATTATAAAGATGTGTGGTACCAGCTCCTTGCAAGCCTTAGGTCCGGCCTTGGTCAGTCAAGGGAGCATGCCTGTGTCACCATAGAGTCTGTATCTCAGTCCTGAGAGTTTCGGTATTTTCTGGTGTGCGTTTGAGCAATATTTTGGATTTTCAGAAGAGTTTGATCTTTGATTGAAATTCTTGATTTTGCTCGAATGAGCAAGTAGAACTTTGCGCATTTGATCAATACTTTGAGAATATTAAAATAATATTTTAATATTTTTCGTGAGTAGTCTAGTCGGTCATGTGAACATTTGACTTTTTAGCTTTTTCATCGTTTGAGCGATATTTGAGAAAATATGAAGAAACCAGGGGTTTGCTCAAACGGGGGAGTTTCATGAGATGGGGAAAATAATAATAATGAAAACAAGGGATTACAAGGTGTGGGACCGGCCATGGCTAGGGCATGGCCGTCCGGCTAGGTAGCCCGGTCCCGTGACACCTTCCCTTATTTTTATTATTTTTCATCATTTGAGGGAAAAATATGGAGAAACCGTGAGTTTTGCTCAAACAAGGAAAGTTGCTCGAATGAAGGAGTCTTCATGAGATCATGAAAATAATAAAATAATAAAAAATTCAGGAAGAGGCGTGGGGGACCGGCTGGACGGTGGGGCCGGTCCCTAGGCGCCTCTTATTATTTTTTATTATTATTTTCTCTCTCCTATTTTGTGTGGGTTTCCTCGTTTGTCCATATTTTTGAATGCTTGTTCGTGCATTTGGGTGCTCGTTCATGCATCATCGTTGAGTACACTTGCACCATTTTCCTGGGGCTTACTCGGTGATAGTCCAGATTCCCGATTGTTGAGTAATTATTACTAATTCATGAAATTCAGCGAAGAATGATTCATGAAACGGAGTAATAAAAATGAATTGTGTATCTATTACTTATCCATGGAATTCAGCCGGGGAATTCAAGGAACGGAGTAATGAGATAAAGTGGTTATCTATTACTAATCCATGGAATCTATCTGGGGATAGCCGTGGAACGGAGTAATGAGATATAATAGATTATTTTCTAGGAATTCAGCTGGCGAATGACACTAGAGTTAATCTATGTGCAGAATCAAGATATGAGATAGGTGAAGCATCATATTCGTTATGAGGGGTGTATAGTCATGGAACAACGAACGACGTGTGTCCATAAGGCATTCAGCTCTCTAACAAACAATTATGTCTAGAGAACCGCCCAATCATCAATATTCTATACACGGTCTCTCTACATAGTCAGGGAACAACGTGCAGCGTAACGTACTGAAGGCGTTCAGCTCTCTAACAAACAATTATGTCTAGAGAACCGCCCAATCATTAAGATTAAACATAGAGGTGATGATGAAATGTGTGAAGCATCGAACGCTCAGCCGGGGAGGCCTTTCGAGAAACATATTCATCATAGCTCTGAGAGGAACGTTCACTCAATCACAGATCGTGAAACGGTTCATGGATCGTAAAATATGAATCATCACATGCGTTCCTGAATCCGGGTCAGAAACATGCAGTATCATGATTTTATGATTTAGACCTTTGTCGAAAATCCACCATCAACAAGGATAGAAGTGTGTAGTTGAGAATCGGGCATCACCGCGTTCTACCATTTTAAGGCGAAGATCAACCAAAGATTTTGGAGAACTTCTTCAACAAAAGGTAAGTGAAGACTGAACCACCTATTTCTCAAGTTATATTCATCTTTCTATCTATGAGACGTTGTCGCATAACTAATTAGACTATCATAAGCATATCAAGAATTTCGAGTCAAGTTTAGCTTGGTAATTCGTTCTGGAAATATATATGACTAGGCTTAATGAACATTTGTTCATACTTGATGAATTTCGGTTAAAAATAATGTATTGTTCATAATCTAAATCGTGATTCAATATTATCATTCGAAAATAGCCTGGAACAGTGATATTTGTCGTTGATGTTATTTGGGAATGTTTCGAATTGATTTAGAGATACATATAGAACTACTGTAAATCTTGATATAGGACAGTATGCATACCAGTTTCACATACTGGGAGAACTGTTATAGGTTTGGAGCCACAGTATATGTACCCAGTACACGTACCGGCGTAGCTATAGTTCGGCAGCAATTTTTTGGTACGCATACCCGGAATCCATACCATAAAAAGTTTGTTGCTCGTGAACCAGGAATGGTACGCATACCTAGTATGCATAGCGTAAAGAAATTGTTGGTTTTTAAACCGGTGTGGTATCCATACCCGGTACGCAAATCGAAAAAATTCTGTGAATTCCATATTTCATTTTTGTCTAAAGGGTTCACATACCCGGTACATGTACCATGACAAAAATGGTCACGAACAAGGTATAGTACACCTACCTGGTACATGTACTTGCCCTGTCGAATATTTTCAGATGTACAAAAATTATTTCCTAAAAACACTATATAGACATGTTGATCACATTATAACCTATGGTTGTGACTCAAGCCTAAAGTCTTAAGTCTTATATGAAAATGGTTAAGCTTATGGTTCAATCGGCTAGTTTCGGCTAACCGTCCATAAAAAATTCTTTGTACATGGTTTGGTTACGGTTCATTCTAAGCAGAGTGTATATCTTGGTATGTTAATCTTGTTAGAGCATTGCTCGGTCGAACTCGCAAGCATTGCTATCTCAAGCTTGTTTGTCAAGTTTAGTTGCCAAAACTATAAGTCTTTATTTCTAATCTACTTATAGCTAAGTCTCGAACTAGGATAGAAAGTGTAGTTGAGCTCTAGACTCCATGGCGTTCATCATGCAAAGAAGAAGAACTACTCAAGGAACTGGTGGATCTTCATCAACTAAAAGGTATGTGGAGACTTAAACTTATCTATCACTCAAAAGTCTATCTACTCTATCTCCTATCTTGAGACAAAAGTCGTATTGCTATATAGACTTCGATTATACACATTTGCTATTTCGAGCCGAGTTTATCTCGCTTATCTATTTCTCGAAATATGTGTTGGTTATTTCAATATCTTGAAAATTGCTTTGATGAAGAATAGTGTGTGTGTGAATAACCTCTATTTAACATCCTCTAAGAATGTTTCAATGATTGAAATGAGAGTTTAGAATATATAACCTTGAATGGATATAAACATTGTATGTGAACTCATACGTGTGAGAGTCCAAAATCCTTGAACCAAAGTATGCGTACTTTGCTGTTCAGGATAACCGGAACTAAAGTCCGCGTACCAATACACGTACTGCCGGAAGTACATGTCCCGTGAATTTCTGCTGGAGTTTGTGAACTGAAAACAAACTGAAACCGGGTACTTAAGTATGCGTACCGGTATGCATACTTGAGTGGGTTATTTTCTAAAAACAGTTTATTCGTGAACTTAAACTTATATAAACTAAGGAATGCATATTTGCAAACCGTGGCTATAAAGTTCATGAATTGATTCGAGTGAATCAAAATCGTTTTTGTTTCGATTGTGTCTTATATACTTCTATGAGATCTAATCAATTGAATAACTCTCTAACTAGTTCTTTTGAGTCATTTGAACTAGTTATGGTGAAGATGAATAAGGTTGATATGAAAGTGCTCATATGGCTAACCATTTGGTTAACTACTGTTGAACCAACTAGGTGTACACGTTTAGGTACGGTTATACAAACCTAAATGAACGTGCATTTCATTTATGTATAACAAGCTAAGTTCGATCTAACGGTTGAAAGATATTAGCTTGAATCTAATCAGGTTTTCATCTAACGGTGAATATTGAATGCTTTGTTACCAAGGTAACGTAGATTGCAAACCCTGATTTGGAGACTATATAAAGGGGAACTCTAGCAACTGGGAAAGCTAATCCCCACACCTTCTATGTGATACTAGTTGTATAAGCTAGAGTCGATTCTTCTTTAACCTTAGGTTTCTATCGAGACCCTGTAGGTTAACGACTTAAAGACTTCATTGGGATTGTGAAGCCAGACCCAACTATTTTCTCTGTATTTGCGTGATCTGATCTTGCTGTTTCTATCGTGATTGAGTGCAATCGTAAGATTAGCTTGATATTAGTTTCTCCGATAGGCAAGATAGAAAAGTAGTCACAAACATCTTCGTCTCATCGTTTGTGATTCAACAATATCTTGTTTCGCTAGTCGATTAAGATTATTGTGAGATGATTGATATTTCTAGGCTGTTCTTCGGGAATATAAGTCCGGTATATCAATTGGTTCTTGTTCACCTTGATTTATCAAAAGACGGAACAAAACTCGTAGGTATTTCTGTGGGAGACAGATTTATCTATTCCTGTAGACTTTTCTGTTTGATACAGATTTGTTTATTAAACTCTTCGACTTTGGTCGTAGCAACTCTTAGTTGTGGGTGAGATCAACTAAGGGAATCAAGTGAGTAGTATCCTGCTGGGATCAGAGATGTAAGGAGCGCAACTGTACCTTGGATCAGTGTGAGATTGATTGGGGTTCAACTACAGTCCAGACCGAAGTTAGTTTGGAGTAGGCTAGTGTCTGTAGCGGCTTAATACAGTGTGTGTTCAATCTGGACTAGGTCCTGGGGGTTTTCTGCATTTGCGGTTTCCTCGTTAACAAAACTTCTGGTGTCTGTGTTATTTCTTTTCAGCATTATATTTTATTATATAATTGAAATATCACAGGTTGTGCGTTAAGATCAATCAATTAGAATATCCAACCTTTGGTTGTTGATTTAAATTGATTGACACTTGAACATTGGTCTTTGGTACCGTTCAAGTTGTTTCACATAATAATCAGGCTTGCAGATTTCTACTTGTTTGATTTGCTGATTACATTGTGAAATAGAGATATTAAACTCTTTGATATACTTTACTCTAGATTGAGTCTGACTGTCTAGTTGATTCTCTAGAAAGAATATTGGAGTAAGTCCTTTCAGATTTCCAAACGAATTGTTGGGTGTGGTTGTTAGACTCCCGCTTTTTCAAATATCATTTCAAAGATTCATCTAACGGTGGGTATTGTTTGCTTGGTTCCAAAGCTATCTTAGCTTAAACCTAAAGCAACATATACTTTGAAAGTCTATATAAGGGATAACCTCAAGCAACTGGGATTTTTGAATCCCCGACACTATCTTTGTGTGTCCTAGTTGTAAACTAGAGTCGTCCTCTCCCTCAAACCCTTTTAGGGTTTAGCGACTAAAAAGACTTCACCTAGGAATTCGTGAATCCAGGTCCAACTATCTTTATCTTGATAGGTTGAGTATCCTGATCTTGTTTTGATTGTTAAGCTGCTAACTCAAACAAGATAAATAGGAATCGCAAAGTTATCTCCGTCTCAGATGGTGTGATTCCACAGGTTTAATACTTGTGAGGTGAATAAGAATATAGGATGCTCTTAGGGAGACATAAGACCGGATTTTGAGGTTATCTAGACTTTGTCTATTGCTATCGATTTCCAGTTTCACCTTGATCTACGATTAAAAAGGAAATCACATATAGGCTTATCTATGGGAGGCAGATTGGTTTAAAGTCTTCAATTGAGTTGAAGCAACTCTTAGGCGGTAAAGGACATCAGCTAAGGGAATCAATTGCGCGGAGTCTTGCTGGGATTCAAGAGGCGTAAGGAGCGCGACTGTAACTAAATTGTTGTGAGGGTTTAATTCCGTCTCAACTACATTCCAGTCCAAAGTTATTTGTAGTAGGATAGAGTCTGTAGCGGTTTAATACAGTTTGGTGTTCAATATGGACTAGGTCCATAGGTTTTTCTATATTCGCGGTTTCCTCGTTAACAAAATTTCTGGTGTCTGTGTTATTTCTTTTCCGCATTATGTTGTTTATATTTATAATTGAAATATTATGGGTTGTACGGAAATCAATCAAAGTAGATACATCTATTCTTGTTTTTTGGATACGACTTAATTGATTCTTGGATATTGATCTTTGGAATCGTCCAAGTACACTCACACGTAAATCAAGTTCTGTAAACTTGAGATTATGGGAGAAAGAGATATAACTCTAAATATTATTCCTTGATTGAGATTCATTAAGTTGAACTCTCGGAATTGTATTTAAGTTTGTCCATAGGGGTTGCCTAAGAAAAAGTTGGTGGTGTATTTTGGTACCCCCGCGTTTTCAACAATATTTCTGAAATCTCTCACAAAAAAATTCTATTATTAGTTTAGCACATTAACTAATAATCCTTTTCAATGGTAGATGCTTTAATTGCTGGTAATTAAAATATATAAAATCTAAAATCATAATTAAATGCTTTTCAATATTTCGGTTTGGGATCACCTTGAGCATCAAGGAATATCTTTGAACAATTAATGATAAGAGTTATGCACATGTTCAAATAATGTCGACATCTCGAAGTTTCCTATCTTAGCAAACCCTAATTCCAAATTCACACACAACATAAAGAAATATGTGAATATTGGAAACTCGGTTTTGCTCTTCGGACCGGTTATACCATGACTCCCAAACTAAGTTAGGACCGGTTATACCATGACTCTCAATATAGGTTATGACCGGTTATACCTTGCTTACCAATACTAGGTAGGATCGGTTATACCATGTCACTAGATATAAGTTATAACCGGTTATACCATGCTTCCTAAAATTAGTTAGGATCGGTTATACCATGTCACACAATATAGGCTATGACCTGTTCTTCCTTGATTTTTAACATGAGTTAAGATCGGTTCTACCTTGTCACATAATATAGGGTATGACCGGTTCTACCTTGATTTTCAACATAAGTTAAGATCGGTTCTACCTTGTCATCTTGCATTGGTCATCCAAATATTATTCAGTGAAAAGCCGGTCCAACACACTTACGATTTCCCTTTCGATTATGAAACAAGTTCATACATCTACTTTCTTAAACCAATGTAATAATACATAGTTTCCTGGGATGAAATCACACCTATATCCCACACATAATCAAATAACTATACATATAGATTATGTTGATGTCGTATTTACGAAGTTCAAAAGTAAGCGTTATACTTTGTAATTAAATATAATTCCTTGATACTTTGATCATAATGTTATGACCAAGTCTAATCACTAGAGTGTTTTAAATATAGCTTCGCATGTTATGTTTTCAATATAAATCGACTTGAAAGATATGAATAAATTAAGCCAGTATTACTAACCTCAAGTGGAAGGATGATGTCTTCGTTGCAGTCGTTACTTCTTCTCATTCTTCAGGTCTTCGGAGTAATACTTGTAAGTCTCAACATTCCTAGACTTTCTAGTCTAACCTAAACGAAGTTGACTTTAGTAATTAATCAAGCGACTCTAGATGAGTTTTGATACTAAAATATGACAACCAAACTTGACATACCAACGCTTGGTGGGTTCAACCGAGCTATGCTCTAACATTTGTATTGACAACATTCTTATACTTTATCATTTGTCTCTTCCGAAGAAGTGACTGAACTTGTATGGTAAGAGGAATTTCAGTAGTAAATTGGCCTGCCGCTTGGACCACTCGGTCATTTCAACTATGCACAAACTTCTCAACCGCAAGAGGAATTTCCTTACCCATTCGATTAGTCGTTTCCAAGACTTGGCTAAATCTTGGATACCTATTAGTTAGTATTTTCATTTATTATGATAAATAGTTGTTTTATTTGGATTGTTATGTTTTATAAGAATAATATATTCTCTTAGGTTATTTTAGTAACATTTGGATTTCCTAGGTTTTATCTTTAGTTTCTATATAAGCCATATGTATTGTAACTTTAGAATTATGTTGTGGACTCGTTATTATTTGATTAATGAAACTATTAAGTTACTAGGTGGTGCGCCAGTGCAAAATTGCACTAATTAACATGAAGATCAAACTACGACAGCTGAGTTTTCAATGCTCCTGTGTCAATATACTTCTCTGAGCTTGGAATAACAATTTCAGCTTTTAACTGTTTAATCCATGACCTTGCAAGGGGTTTGACTTTTGAGAACAAAAGTATCGTCCCACTCCCAATGAGCTTGAAAACGTGGGGGTACCAAAATACACAACCAACTTTTTCTTAGGCATCCTTTATAGACAAACTTAAAGACAATTTCGAGAGTTCAAGTTAATGAATCTCAATCAAGGAATAATATTTAGAGTTATATCTCTTTCTCTCACAATCCAAAAGTGTACCGAGACAAGTCCGTGAACCTGATTTGCGTGTGAGAGTACTTGGAAGATTCCAAAGATCAATATCGAAGAATCAATCAAGTCATATCCAACAAAAAAGAATGGATGTATCTACTTTGATTAATTAACGTACAACTTATGATATTTCAATTATAAATATAAACAATATAATGCGGAAACAGAAATAACACAGACACCATAAATTTTGTTAACGAGGAAACCGCAAATGCAGAAAACCCCCAGGAACTAGTCCAGATTGAACACCAAATTGTATTAACCCGCTACAGACACTAGCCTACTACCAATTAACTTCGGACTGGAATGTAGTTGAGAACGAATTAAACCCTCATAGCAATTCAGTTACAGTCGTGATCCTTACGCCTCTTGAATTCCAGCAGGACTCACCGTAATTGATTCCCTTAGCTAACGTCCTTTACATCCTAAGAGTTGCTTCAACTCAATTGAAGACTTTAAACCAATCTGCCTCTCATAAATAAGCCTATATGTGTGATTTCCTTTTTGATCGTAGATCAAGGTGAGACTGGAAATAGATAGCAATAGACAAAGTCTATCTAACCTCAAAATTCGGACTTATGCTTCCCGAAGAGCAACCTAGATAATTAGTCACCTCACAAGTATTAAACTTGTGGAATCAACAAAGTCTGAGACGAAGAGAACTTTGTGATTTCTATCTATCTTGATTGATGAAGCAAGCTCAACAATCAAACAAGATCAGGATAGTCGAGATATCAAGATAAAAGATAGTTGGACATGGCTTCACGAATCCCTATGAAGTCTTTTTAGTCGTTAAACCCTAAAAGAGTTTTAGGAAGAGGACGACTCTAGTTTATAACTAGGACACACAAAGATAGTGTCGGGATTCAAAGATCCCAGTTCTTTGATATTCCCCTTTTATAGACTTTCAAAGTATATGTTGCTTTAGGTTTAAGCTAAGATAGCTTTGGAACCAAGCAAACAATATCCATCGTCAAATGAATCTTTGAAATGTGATTGATATATCAATATATACACTCTGGTTAGGATGACCCACAACCGAACCGTGTACAAAGACGTTGTTCATAAACGGTTAGCCAAAACTAGCCGATTGAACTATAAGCTTAATCATTTTCATAAACACTTAAGAATTTTAAGTTTGAGTCACAACCATAGGTTATAATGTGATCAATCATGTCTATATAATGTTCATACAGATTTATTCAAATGCTAATTATCTCATAGAAATAATTTTATGTGTATGAAAATATTCGACAGGGTAAGTACTTGTACTTCAACCTTGTTCGTCACTATATTTTCTCATGGTACATGTACTGGGTATGTGTAACCTTAAGGAAAATATAAGTTCCGGAACATACATAACTTTTTCGGTTTACGTACCGGGTATGGATACCACACAGGTTTCAGAACCAACAGTTCTTTTTCGGTATGCATACTAGGTATGCGTACCATTCCGGGTTCACGAGTTCACAGACTTTTTGTGGTATGGATACCAGGTATGCGTACCACTAAGTCGCTGCCGAACTATAGCTACGCCGGTACGTGTACTGGGTACATATACTACGGTTTCGGATCTATAACAGTTTTCCCAGTTTGTGAAACTAGTATGCATATTGTCATGTATCCTGATTTTCAGTAGTTTTATATTTCTCTCTAGATCAATTTGAAACATTCCCAAATAACATCAATGTCACATATCACTATTCCAGGCTATTTTCGAATGATAATCTTGAATCGTAATTTAGATTATGAAAAATAAATTGTCCTTAACCGAAATTCATCAAGTATGAACAAATGTTTCATTAAGCTTAGTCATATATATTTCGATAACTAATTACCAAGATAAACTTGACTCAAAATTCTTGATATGCTTAAGATAGTTTTATTAGTTATGCGACAATGTATCATAGATAGAAAGATGAATATAACTTGAGAAATATGTGGTTCAGTCATCACTTACCTTTTGTTGAAGAAGTTCTCCAAAAGCTTCGGTTGATCTTCTTCTTCAAACGGTAGAACGCAATGATGTCGTGATGTCCGTTTCTCAACTACGCTTTTATCCTAATCCGAGACTTACTAATTGTAGACTAGAAATCACGATATAGTTTTGATCAACTAAATTTGACAACAAGCTTGAGATAGCAACACTTGTGAGTTCGACCGAGCAATGCTCTAACAATCTCCCCCTTTGTCAATTTTAGTGACAAAACTATCAGTACATATGGATAAAAAATAAAGCTTCAAAAACTCCTTGAATCCATCATGCTTGATTTCCTTGGTTTCTTCAACTCCTTGAATTCTTCGTTACTTCAAGTTGCAATGATTCTGAACGTGTTCAACTCAGTATCGTTGTTGTTGAAGATCCGTAGCAATAACAACTTTGAAAACAAATATTCTTAATCGTCATTATACAGAAACATAGTATTATTATCTTCTCCAAAGTTCAATTGTATCACAACTTTGAAGTAATATTACGGTGAAATGTTTGTCCCCCTTAATCAATACTTACATCTTTTGCATAATAGGTGAAACCTATAGATATTGATTCACTCCCCCTTACATAATGATCCGTAAATCATATGTATGTAGTGCGAAAAATTGATTCTCTCCATTTTTTTCAATAAAAATTGGCAAAGGTACGAAAATCATGGGATCGTAATGAGTTCAACCAAAAAAATCTTCAAGATTTAAGGAAGTTAGAGATAATACATAATAACATAGTTAATACGTAACTCTTTATATCAACTTTATTTAGATGATATCACATAGTATGAAACACTTAGCGCTCATCTAGGAGATTTAAGATACAAGCATCCCCTGTAAATTCCACAGCCACACACCCCACAAACATATAGCAATTAAGCACAAGTTCATTTAAGAACTCTCCCCCACTTGGTGTCATTCCCAAGAGAACAACATGAGTGACCTTTCTTTAATGAAAACTAAGGATTTTGTCGGACATTAACAAATCACACGGATTTGTATCCTGAACATCGATTTAAATTAATCTCAACGCCAGTTACGAACAAAGAAATAATTTTTATCGGTATGACTCAACATAAGAAAATCTTACGAGTGTATAGTGCAGTAATAACACAGAAGTGTGATCACGAGTAGATCGATACTGCGAGAAAATTCTTAAAGAGTTTGTTCTATTTTTAATTTATAAAAAACATAATAAATTTAACTTCTGAGCATAAATGAGATACCAGTTCAACCTACAAGAGGTAAATGACACATATATCTTATATGATTACATACTGCAAGTTCTTCTTCCAAAAACTCTAGAATTTAAATAAATAAATCTAAAAACATGCAAGATGAAAATCGTTTGAAATAGCTTGTGTAATCACAATATTTTCTATACCAAACCCTAGTTATCCTTCTCAAAATCAAGAATAAATTCTCACAAGAAGTAAATGACACATATATCTCATATGACTTTGCAATATATTAAACCAATAATGATTACATACTGCAAGCTCATCTTCCAAAAAACTCTAGAATTTAAATAAATAAATCTAAAAACATGCAAGATGAAAATCGTTGGAAATAGCTTGTGTAATCACAATATTTTTTTATACCAAACCCTAGTTATCCTTCTCAAAAGCAAGAATAAATTCTCATAAGAAGTTTCCTAGAAAAAAATGAACCAAAAGAGTTTACTCTGAGATCCTAGATTGTTCTCCTAGTTTTTGTATTCATCAAGTTCCTTCAATAAGGTCCAAGCTGGATTCAACAAGTTCTATGTTCTCCTCAAGCTTTTTTGTAGAGGATTGTAGTTCATAGCTTAATGCTCAAACTTGTTCTAGAATAAGGTTCAATTTGAGAGATAACTCATCAAATTGAGAACCTGGCAGATTGTCACAAGGTGTGGTTTCATACTTTTCTTGACATGAATCACTCTCTGATGATTCAAACCGTATTTTCCTTGTGGGAAATTGCACACTCCTTACTTCATCCTCCTTGCTTGAAAAACTTGACAAAGACATGGTTACCGTACCCTAAATTGATAATTTTGAAGGAAGGAACTTTTGTGAAACCGGTTATGAAACCTAGAGATCATATATATTAGAAGAACTAGTAATTCATGTTTTAGCCTTTACCCTAGACGTGATGTGTTTCACACATGCTGTGTCAAAATTGCATGATCATGTGGCATACAAGTATTTGTCATAAGCTTCCCTTTACTTAGCTCAATAAATTAATTCAGAGCACAAGAAGTATCAGACAAGTTATTTCATGGATTTTTTTTAGGGAGAAAAGCTCAACCTTTTTACAATTAAATACTATGCTCACAGATGATACAATGGATTTGACACCCATCCCTTTTTAGAGTTGTTGTTATCATCCAAGGGAGAGATGAGAACCAACTGGAGAGTTATTGCATATGATAATTCCTTCCACATTGTGGAGGATCCGGTGGCTTTTCAGGAACATATTTTCTTAACTTAGGTCTTCTATTTATAGAATCGAGAGTTTGAGAGACAAGAGGTGAGTCTGTTACC
This sequence comes from Papaver atlanticum, assembly GCA_023531105.1. Lineage (NCBI taxonomy): Eukaryota > Viridiplantae > Streptophyta > Magnoliopsida > Ranunculales > Papaveraceae > Papaver > Papaver atlanticum. Next base: position 276,536 of record JAJJMB010010755.1, on the reverse strand, counting down.
TTTGAAATCCGCAATTTTTTCTTGAAACTTTTGATTGATCTTCACAATTTGTGAATCATTTTGTTCAACTCTCTTGAGAGTTATGTCTCTTCCCCTTTTTGAGCTTTCTTCTGTTTCTAACACAATGTAGTTTTAGAAGAGTTAGATTTTGAATCACATTTATCCTTCGTATGATCTCGATTTTTACATAGGTACCATTGAGATACACATGCTGTCTCTTCGTTACCAGTCTGAGATTTCTCTTGTTTGGAAGAGTTGTTGAAGACTTTAAAATATCGAGAGTTGTGGTGATTGTTCTTACAATAATTTCTCGGAAAAGAACGTTTCTTCTTTTTATGAACATGAGGATCCTGCGAAGGACACATCTCTTTTTGTTCCTGTTTCAACTTAACCAGTTCACATTCCAGACTCTCAATCTTTTTAGTCCACATGTCCTTTTTCAGTTGAAATTCAGCCTTCATTGAACGAATTTCTTCACTCAAGAGGTCAATCCTTTTTTTATGAGGAAGACATATTTTTCCATGTGGAATGGCTTGAATTGTTTGAATCATGAACCTGTTCATTATCAACACATGTGAAAAAAACTGCATTGCCTGATTCATCCTCGGGACAATAGTCTAAGGTTTCCATCCAAGCTTTAGTTTTCTCACAATAATCCTTGTTGGGACATAAGGACATATGATGACCATGACCAAGACATTTGGGACAGACTAGAGAATCTTTGTCTTTTTGAACCTTTTTATCCTTATTCTTAATTGATGGTTCTTTATGATTTTTCCCTTTTCTCTGTCTAAGAGTTTTCTTCATCTGTTGTATAAACAGTGACAAAGTACAATTAAGGATATTTTCATATTTTTCATCAATTTGTTTAGGACTTAGAGATTTGTCATTAATATTTCTTCCCACATTCGAAATGTAATGGTTGTCTCTTTTACTGAGTTCTAGATCAAAGATTTTTAACTTTCCAACTAGAGTATTTCTGGAAAGAGTTTTAAGGTTGTTTCCTTCCATGATGACATGTTTCTTAGACTCGTATCTTTCCTGTAAAGATCGAAGAATTTTCATCACAATGTCCTTTTGGGAAATGGTCTTCCCTAATGCAAAACAAGCATTAACAATTCCAGACACTTTTTGATTAAACTCATCAAACGATTCTTTATTAGACATACGAAGATTTTCCCAGTCAGAATTTAGGTTTTGAAGCCTAGCTTCTTTCTCTGAGGTATCTCCTTCGAATACGGTTTCTAAGATATCCCAAGCATCTTTGTACCTAGTGGATGAAGTCACATGGTGCTGAAGAAATGTGCTTATGGCGTGGATAATAGCGTCTAACCCATCAGAATTATGCTTTACAACACTTATCTCGGTATTACTATATACTCATAATGGCTTCGCGACAGTGGTTTCGTCTCTAGCAACTGTCGGCGCATCGTATCTAATAACTACAAGTTACCATGTCTCAAAGTCACGGGCTTGTAAAAAAGAACGCATAGAAATTTTCCACAATAAGTAATTCGATCCATCAAATACTGGCAGTACGTTTATCGAGATTCTACTCTTGTCCATATAGTAAGATTGCTTCAAACACAGACTTATTGGGTCTTAAACGTGTTTGCCTGCTCTGATATCAATTGAAAACGTGGGGGGTACCAAAATACACCACCAACTTTTTCTTGGGTAACCTGTATAAAAAAAACTTAAATATAATTCTGAGAGTTCTAGTTAATGAATCTCAATCAAGGAATAATATTTAGAGTTATATCTCTTTCTCTCACAATCAGAAAGTTTACATAGACAAGTCCGTGAACCTGATTTGCGTGTGAGAGTACTTGGACGACTCCAAAGATCAATAACCAAAAATAATCAAGTAATATCCAACAAACAAGGATTGATGTATCTACTTTGATTGATTAATGTACAACCTGTGATATTTTAATTATAAAGATAAACAATTGTATAATACAGAAAAAGAAATAACACATACACCATAAATTTTGTTAACAAGGAAACCACAAATGCAGAAAAACCCCGGGACCTAGTCCAGATTGAACACCAAACTGTATTAAGCCGCTACAGACACTAGCCTACTACCAATTAACTTCGGAATTGAGACCGAATTAAACCATCACGGCAATTCAGTTACAGTCGCGCTACTTACGCCTCTTGAATCCCAGCAGGACTCTGCGCAATTGATTCCCTTAGATGATGTCCTTTACAGCCTAAGAGTTGCTTCAAGCCTTCAACTCAAGACTTTAAACCAATATGCTTCCCACAGATAAGCCTATATGTGTGATTTCCTTTTTGATCGTAGATCAAGGTGAGACTGGAAATCGATAGTAATAGACAAAGTCTAGCTAACCTCAAAATTCGGACTTATGCTTCCCGAAGAGCAGCCTAGATTATTATTCACCTCACAAGTATTAAACTTATAGAATCAACAAAGTCTGAGACGAAGAGAACTTTGTGATTTCTATCTATCTTGATTGATGGAGCAAGCTCAACAATCAAACAAGATAAGGATACTCGAGATATCAAGATAAAACATAGTTGGACCTATCTTCATGAATCCTTTTGAATTCTTTTTAGTCCCTAAGATAGCTTTGGAACCAAGCAAACAATATCCACCGTTACATAAATCTTCTAAATGTGATTGACATATCAAGATATACACTCTGGTTAGGATGAACCGTAACCGAACCGTGTACAAAGACATTTTTCATAAACGGTTAGCCGAAACTAGCCGATTGAACTATAAGCTTAATCATTTTCATAAACACTTAAGACTTTTAAGTTTGAGTCACAACCATGGGTTATAATATGATCAGTCATGTCTATATAGTGTTCTTAGAGATTTATTCAAATGCTAATTATCTCACAGAAATAATTTTATGTGCATCTGAAAATATTCGACAGGGTAAGTACGTGTATCAGGTACATGTACTTCAACCTTGTTCGTGACTATATTTTTTCATGGTACATGTACCGGGTATGTGTACCCTTAAGACAAATATAAGTTCTGGAACATATATAACTTTTTCGGTTTGCGTACCGGGTATGGATACCACACCGGTTTGAGAACCAATAGTTCTTTTTCGGTATGCATACTAGGTATGTGTACCATTCCAGGTTCACGAGTTCACAGATTTTTTTGGGTATGGATACCGGGTATGCGTACCACTAATTCGCTGCCGAACTATAACCGTTTTCCCAGTTTGTGAAACTAGTATGCATACTGTCCTGTATCCAGATTTTCAATAGTTCTATATTTCTCTCTAGATAAATTCGAAACATTCCCAAATAACACCAATGACACACATCACTGTTCCAGGCTATTTTCGAATGATAATCTTGAATCATAATTTAGATTATGAACAATAAATTGTCCTTAACAAAAATTCATCAAGTATGAACAAATGTTCATTAAGCCTAGTCATATATATTTCGAGGACTAATTACCAAAATAAACTTGACTCGAAATTCTTGATATGCTTATGATAGTCTAATTAGTTATGCGACAACGTCTCATAGATAGAAAGATGAATATAACTTGAGAAATAGGTGGTTCAGTCTTCACTTACCTTTTGTTGAAGAAGTTCTCCAAAAGCTTCGGTTGATATTCGCCTTCAAATGGTAGAACGCAATGATGACTGCTGTGATGTCCGTTTCTCAACTACACTTCTATCATAATCCGAGACTTATCTAATTGTAGACTAGAAATCAAGATTTAGTTTTGACAACTAAATTTGACAACTAGCTTGAGATAGCAACACTTGTGAGTTCGACCGAGCAATGCTCTAACAGAGCCATTTCACGTTGCAAACTTATTAGTATGATATATTTTTATATTAAAATATATACCCAAGAACCTCTTAATTAAGAATAAATATATATACGTGAGTGATTATATGTATTATGTATATGTGGGACATGTGGTATCACATATAACGCAAAATAAATCTTTCTTGTTGTCTATATTAGCTTCATAATAAATTATGAGTATCAAGGGATTACCTATTAAAGGCAAAATGAAACTAAGGCGAGATTTAACATGGTTCGCTCATTATCAACTTACATCCACATACGAAACTCTGAAGCATGAAATATTTTTTTTTATCAATATAACAAAGAATTTTATAGATGAATGAAAGAATATACAGAAGTAGCCAAGGGGATCCCAAAGGGAATCAACACCCTAGCAAAAGGAGAACAAACCCGCCATATTAAACAAAGGTGAGAACAAACAACAGCAAAACCAACCTAAAGGAACAAAGGTTAGTGGAACCTATCACTACAAGAGCCCAATTTTAATGAAGATTTTGGTAGGTGATTCCTCTGAAAGACACATTGTTAGAGTTCCAGTAAAGCAGCAGTGACTTGATCTTCCTTATAAGATTATCTAGCGAGTATTCCTCATCTTGGAAGATGCAAGTGTTTCTTCGTTTCCACACACTCCAAACAAAAGCAAAAGGTAGAAGTTCCCACATTAACAAACCATTCTCACTAAGTTGCATCCATTAGCCTATGAAAATATTAGTAATATTGTTTGATACCCGGTCCCGTGAGAATTCATGCATGAAAAACATCCAAACCATATTGATAATAAGGCAGTGCATAAACAGGTGGTTAATAGTTTCAGCTTCTTTTTTGCAGAAAACACACCTATTTACCAATACCCGTCCCCTTCTCGCAAGATTTTCTTGGGTTAGGATAGCACCATGATGAATAAGCCAACCGAAAAAAGCAATTTTTGTAGGGACTTTAGTATTCCAAACTTTTGAATAAGGGAAAGCATTACCTGATCTTTGTTGAATCCCCTTGTAGCATGACTGAACTGTGAGTACTCCCTTTAGATATCATCTCCAAGATCTAGAGTCTACTGTAGAATTTAAATTAACGCCGTCAATGAGAGAATAAAGAGCAGCAATTTTACTAGTTTCTTCATCTGTCAGGCGTCGTCTTCTAAGATATAAATCCCACGCATTTCCAAAGTCATCGTTTAGGATAGCCAAATCCCTGGCCCATCCTTGTTGTTTCCTAGAAATGTTGAATAATCTTGGAAACCTCTTCATTAAGACCTCATCTCCAAGCCATCTGTCAGTCCAAAACTTTTTCCTCCTGCCATCCCCTACTTTGTAAAAAATTCCAAGTTTGAACTTGTCCATTCTATTGCAGATGCCCCTCCATAGACTCATGCCATACGAAAGAGTTGTTTGTTTGGCGTCCCACCCATTCTTGTCACAACCATGCTTGCCTTTATTTATTCTCCTCCAAAGGGATTCAGTTTTCGTGGAAAAACGTCAAAGCCACTTACAAATGAGATCTTCATTCATTATAGATAAATCTTTGATCCCCAAGCCTCCTTCTTGTTTACTAAGGCATATTTTATCCCATGCTACTAGAGCAATCCTGTTTCTCCCATTACTAGCACCCCATAAGAAGTTTCTTATGATACTTTGAATCTTCTTTGCTACAGGAGGAGGAATGGAAAAGGCAAACATAAGATAGATAGCTAATGAACAAAGGACACTCTGAAGCATGAAATATTGTAATTGATCACCAGATTTGATAATACTAGGATGATTACAAATTACAATTACATTGAGACTCTCTATTTATAAAGTGAATAGAATAATAACTAAGATACTACCTTATTTTTTTAAGATATATCATAATTATTTAAAATAAGATACTTGACTTATCTTGGAAACTACCTAAAATGCATTTTTAAAAAATATTCGTAAACTTGATTGATCTCCGTCGATCTTTTTATTACTTGAGTCTTGATGACTTCATCTTATTCTTAACATATTGAGCTTGACCATCTTGATATTTACCCCGGTCTATATATTCTAGCAGCTTCAGGTGATATTTATTAGAACAAAACATCATATTTATTACCAAATCCGAAATGCTAGCTTAAGTCAAAAAGAAACAAATTGATGTTATAAGTTTTACTTATATATATATATATTTATTTTATTTTTTTCATATTCTAATATATATCATCTACGTTATTTTTTCCTATGAAAAAAAGAAACAAATTGATGGTAGAAGTTTTACTTTTACATAATTGTTTTTATTTACATAGCTCTCTGTGGATGTGCTTCCCGGTTGCAAAATTGATAAAATTGCATGGAGATCAAGAATTGTGTCTTCACAAAGATCAAGACACTAATCTAAGGCTCGGTTTTGACGTCGATCAAGTTTTTTTCCGATTTTGTTTTTGATAGCAGTACAACTTGAAGCCGAACTCTTCACAATGTCAACAATATGACTAATAATTGCAGAGATTAGTTCAGTTATCGGCTTTGTCTTCAAACTGCCAGAGAATAAAGAAGTAAGGGTAGATTCGTAAAGTTGTGGGTATAAAGTCCCTCCATAGTTGAAGTTTGCAGCTTCTACATGTTCATCATGAACGTGTATTAATGGTGAAAAAGTAGATGATCTGGAGATGATGACATTGTCAATTTTCTTGGCGATGGGTTTGTTTGTTTTTGATGAAAGTAGTAAGACAAAAAGAGATAAGACTGCTAATATTGATAACAAAACCTTCATGAATTGCATCTAATTTTATTATTCTTAAGAGCCTTCTATTCTGACAATAAAATCACTCAAACTAGATCAAGAGATTAGAGGTAGTTCAAATCTTTCTTTAGATCTGACGTTGACTTGTGATCATCCATTGTTAACAGACTTCGATCTATGCGTGATCAATCATAAGTTGGAATAAAGTTTTTCATTGTACAAGTACAGAAGAAGACTTTGAAGATATTATTGGTTTCGTATCTTTTTGATTTGCTTCGCGCACAAACTTGATCGTCTGGGATCCAACCAGATCTCGTTTATCTTTGATAGGCGGTTGATTTACTAGTCGTATTTAGATCAAAAAGCTATCAATTGGTGGTACTCTTCATTATCTAAATCTGATAATTATGTTTGACTTGTTCTGGTTAACTTGGTATACGGATGATTTACAATCACTGAGAAAGGATATATGTGCTGAAAACTATATATCTAACGAAAGAGTAAAGCATTGACTAAAAGGGAGAAACATATCATCAGGTTGTGTAGTATTTCATACTACAAAAGAAGAATACCAAATAGGTTCAAATTGAATATTTACCTTACTTTGTTTTAGGGGGAGTAAAGCTTCTGTTATCCAAATGCGTCAATAACAACATTTATTAATATTTACAGGTTATTGTGCTGTTGAATCTTGGAATCAAGCGTATGGAGAATGAGTTAAGAGAATGTTACGTAGTGTAATATCTTTATATTTTAATTCGTGTATTTTCCATATGTAACAGAGTTTTGTCACTAAAATTGACAAAAGGGGAGATTGTTAGAGCACTGCTCGTCAAACTCGACAAGCGTTGGTATGTTAAGGTTGGTTGTCATATTTTAGTATCAAAACTCATAAGTCAATTGATTAGATTACTAGAGTCAACTTTGTTAGGTAGACTAGGAATTCTAGAAATATATAGACATACAAGTATTACTCTGAAGACCTGACAAATCCGAAGACATATTGGCATCAACGAAGACATCATCCTTCCACTTGAGGTTAGTAATACATGACTTGACTTTTTTCCATTTCTATATCGTTGCTTTCAAGTCATTTTTGATTGAAGACATAACATGCCAAGTTATATACATGAAACTCTAGTATTAGAGGTTTGATCATCTTATTATGATCAAAGTGTCAAGGAAGAATATGTCAATAGTTGTGAATGCTTTACATTGGTATATTCGTGGTAATTGCGACATCAACATAATCTTTGGAACTTTTTACTTGATTTCATGCCTAGAAAACTGTGTTTAATTACATGAGTTTAAGGAAGTAGACTTACGAACTTGTTTCATAGTTGAAAAAAATCAATAGGATTGAAGTTTCGATTTTCATTGAAGATCTAAGGTTGGACCGGTCCTAACCTATATAGGGAATCAAGGTAGAACCGTTCCTAACTTATGTTGGGAGTCAAGGTAGAACCGATCCCTACCTATATTGGTAGTTAAGGTAGAACCGATCCCTACCAACATTGGGAGTCATGGTAGAGCCGGTCCCAATATGAAAAAACAGATTTCTTTAGTCACGTACACTTTAGGGTTTGTGTGATTTTGGAAATTGGGTTTGCAAATCAGGAAAGTTCAAGATGTCGATATAATGTATAATTTAAACATGTGCTGAAATCTTATAATTTATTGTTCAAAGATATTCCTTGATACTCAAGGTGAGATCCCAAACCGGAATGTTTGAAGAATCTTTTTGAGATTTTTTAATGTATATGTTTTCGTTTTACCAGCAAGCAAAACATATCTCTAAAAAGATATATTAGTTAAGTGCTAGCTAATATTGAGTTGTCCATGAGAGATTTTGGTTATACAGTTGGATATTGGTTGGAATTAGATAAACCGAATTTAGATGCTTTATTGCATATCTTGAGAATATTTTCGTTGATGGATATTCCTTGGTGTCCAAACTACCTTGGTCTATAAATAGTGAAGTTTATTCTTCTTACAAACTTATTCTGAGGCAGGCACTTCGATTCGTAGTTATTGTTGTAGCTGACTAATAGTATTACTACTTGTAATATTATTTTGGAGAGGAGAGTAACCTAATGAGGCGAAATCTCTTACGTCCGCTAGTTTAAAGACTTCTTTGGCGTCAAGAAACGTCTAGATAGTACCGTTGGTGAGAAACTAGAATTGTATTGTTATTTTAGTTTCGATTATTGATTTGATTGACTAACAGTTGTTAACTCTTGATTGCACCTTATTTGATTATTCTTGAGAGCCTTCTCTTCTGACATAAGGTCACTCAAACTAGATCAAGAGATAAGTGATAGTTCATATATATTTTTAGATATGATGTTGACTTATAATCATCCATTGTTAATAAACTCTGCTTTGTGCATGATCGATCATAAGTTGGAATCAAGTTTGTTATTTTGCAGGTACAGAAGAAGACTTTGATGACAAAAAGATTTTTTCATATTGGTTTCTTATCTTTATGATTTGCTTCGTGTACAAACTTGATCTGATGGGATCCGACTAGATCTCGTTTATCTTTGATAAGAGATTGATTGACTAGTTGTATTTAGATCGACAAGCTATCATTTCGTGGTACTCTTCATTATCCGAATCTAATAGTTATATTTGACTTTGTTAGAGCATAGCTCGGTTGAACTCACCAAGCGTTGGTATGTCAAGTTTGGTTGTCATATTTTAGTGTGTCAAAACTCATCTAGAGTCGCTTGATTAAATACTAGAGTCAACTTCATTTAGGTTAGACTAGAAAGTCTAGGAATGTTGAGACATACAAGTATTACTCCGAAGACCTGAAGAATGTGAAGAAGTAGTGAACTACAATGATGACATCATCCTTCCACTTGAGGTTAGTAATATTGACCTGAACTGTTTCATTCCTAACGTATCTTTCAAGTCGTGCTATATTGAAAAAATAACTGCGAAGCTGTATATACTGAACATATTGTATAATACTCTAGTGATGTGACATGATCATAATAGTATGATCATAGTATTAGGGAATTAGACTATGAAGTATAACGCTTATCTTTTGAACTTCATAGATATGACATAGACATAATCTTGTATATATTGTTATGATTATGTGAATGGGTTATGGTGAAGATTTCATCATAGGAAACAATGTTTTACATTTGTTTAAAGGAAGTACATTCATGAAACTTGTTTCGTGAATAAAAAGGGAAATCATTAGACTTATTGGTCCGGCTATTCATTGCAAATCTTTGGATGACCAATTAATATGTGTGAGATGGTAGAACCGATCTTAACTTATGTTATGTATCTTGGTATAACTAATCATAATGCCTGACTTATGATTTGGTATGACTGGTTTATATTAATTGGTGTAACTGATCCTAAGTAATCACCATGTGATGGTATGATCGATCCTTGTAATTGGTATGACCGATCCTAGTAAATTGTGTGACCGATCACGAGTGCTGTGTAATCGATCCTTGTAATTGGTAACCGGTCCTGGTAACTGGTGTGACCGATCACAAGAAATACCATGTGTAGATGGAACCGATCCTTATAACTGGTGTAACTGATCCTAGTGACTGGTGTGACCGATCACAAGTATTTCTGATAATTAGGTATAACCGATCCTAGTGATTGGTAGAACCGATTGAACCCATGTATGTGATTTTGTATTTGATCAATCACATAGTAGCCTTGGAATACAGGTGAACCAATTCTAAACTTGTTTGGAAGTGTGGTATAATCGATTCCAAGAATGCAAATCCATGTAAATATAAAATAAGGATTTGCGGTGAAATGATGTCAATATACTTTGAACACGAACAATAACTCCTATCATTTATTGTTCAAAGATATTCCTTAGTACTCAAGGTGATCATGTGCCGAAATAAATTGAGAATCTTTTAATTAAGGTTTTTTGTTTTATATGCTTTAATTATCAGCAATTAAATGCATATCTCTAGAGAATAAAAATTAGTAATGTGCATTTACTAATTGGAGATTTTCTATTGAGAGATTTCGGAAATATTGGACAAGCATTTATTGGAATTAGGAAAACCGAATTTTCCATTCATTGCATATCTTGAGAATATCTTCGGTTTTGGAAATTCCTTGGTGTCAAAACATCCTTGGTCTATAAATACCTAAGTTTGCATTTCCATCAAACTATCCTAAGAGCCAGGCAAACTTCATTTCTTGTTGTTTCTGGTGGAGCCGTTTATTCGGAGAGGAAAGTATCCTAATTAGGTGAAATCTCTTACGACCGCTCGTTTAAAGACTTATATGGGATCAAGAAGCTCTACGAGTACCATTGGTGGTAAACTAGATAATTGCAGTGTTATTAGTTTTCGATTGATTTGATTGACTATCGGTTGTTGAAACTTTGATTGCACCTAGTTTTTTTATTCTTGAGAATCTTCTCTTCTGATATAAGATTCACTCAAACTAGATCGACTTATCGATTGGATCTTTAGAACTGTTTGTATATTTAAAGACATCTTGTGATAATCCATTGTTAACAGACTCCGTTATGTGCGTGATTGATCACAAGAGATTCAAGTGTTGTTGTGCAGGTTATTGAAGATTAAACAAGATTTGAAGACGAATAAGATTTCTTATTGGTTTTCGTATCTTGTGAATTTGTGTGCACAAACCTTGATCAGCTGGGATCCAACTAGAATCGGATTTATTCGTATAATTAGTTGTGTGAGATCGGCATTCTCAATATATTTCTTTGAGATTTATTTTGATTGAGTGTGAATCTATACTTGACTATTTCGATAGTTAAAGTAAGATTGATCTAACCAGACAAAGGTGTTTATTAGATTAAACGAAAGAGCCTTTGTCAATGACTCATATAAATCTTATAGCAAAGATTGATTAGAGTGGTTACCAAACAGATCGTTCCTTTGCTGTTTTGAATACGATCCAAATAACTTGCTATTCACGTGCGTGTCTCTTGAATTCGAAGGCGCAGGGATACTGAGGAAACTAAGTAGCTCCGGGAGTCTGCTTGGTCTCAACTATACGAAGTTCGTTTAGATTTGTATAACGGCTCAATTATGAGAATATTCAAAACTGGACTAGGTCCCGGGGGTTTTCAGCATTTGCGGTTTTGTCGTTAACAAAATCTTGATGTGTCATTTACTTTACTTTTCCGAAATTATATTTGTTTATATAATTTAATAAAGTAAATACACTTGTACGTTAACTCCGTTATACTTGATAGTGATACTATAGAGTTTGGTTATTACCGAACCTATTATCAAGTATCACACTTTGATTTTTGTATTGTATCGATCTCGTATCCATAGACGATCACACAAAGTGTGAATACCGAAGTTGTTATATTGTCCCGACTTTGTCCATAGACGATCACACTTGGTAAGAGGACTTATAGGTTGAAACAAAAAGATTGTGGTGTATTTGGGTACCCTCGTCTTTTCAATTGGTATCTGAGCAGGCAAACATGAAAAGATCTAACAATATGTGTTTGGTGCGATCCAACCTATAAGATTTGAATCCATGGCTGATTCGGTTAACGTAGTAGCATGATTTGACTATTTCAAAGACTCGTGGTGGAAGACACGAATGAAGTATATGATACTCTTGTTCCTAAATTTGTTAGGAATTGGGACTATGTCTATGTATGTATTGGTTGACTTACATAATCCCTCGGTTATCATAGAAGTGTATCTCATGGTATTGAATACTAACAAGTTTAGTAACAATGATACGATATTCTATGTGACATGTTTTATCTTGAAAAAGCATAAGATTCCACATAAGATTTTTGTATATATGAACCATGACTATTTTGTTCTTGAAAAATCTGGGATCTTAAATATATTTTGGATTGGTTACCCAAATATATATGTGTACATTTTCAGATCTAATACTGTCAGTGTATCGCTGATTAGGATGTGATTTCGGAATCTTTGTGATTATACAAAGACTGATTTTTCAGTTAATAATTCTATTAACAATGGATTTCTTCATACACCCCACAACTATTTTAATGAAGCAAGTAATATTTTAAAGTATTACTGGATTTGTGATTCTAAAGATATTTTTTATAAATATCTTGTTATGTTCAAATATGTTATTGTATACTCTATTGGAAAATTCTTGAGTGAATTTCAAAAATTATCAAGTTCTGGTAATTATAGAGTTAACAAATACTTGGACATAAATATAGAATTGATCCATAATACAGATTTGGTCCAAGAAAAATCGGTTTTCTAAAAGAAAGACCCTAGATGCAAAATCGGATTTGTTTCCCCATAAATTAAGGTTTTCGATTTTGAAAGGATTTCCTAAAACTAGTTATTTCCGGAAATTGATATCTTCACTCCCTATAAAAGAAGATTATTTTGTGTTGTTTTTACAAACATCCTGGGAGAAATTGTTCGGAACCGTATCTAGGGTTTATCATATATATGAAAATATGAGAAAGAGGAAATCAAGAAATAACAAATCTTGTGATGATCGTGTTAGATACGATGAGATTGAAAGGATTAGATTTCCTTACAAAATAGAAGATAAACATGAACTCACCTCCTTTGTTGATAGTTCATGTTTTGAGAAATACAAAACTCTCAAAAGAATAGAGTTTACTGTTGAAAAGAGATTTGATCCAGAAGTCCAAGATAATGATTATGTGAAGTTTGTTCAAGATCGAAACTGGGGAAAACTTTCTGATTTTGAAAAATATTCACCTGACTTGGTAAGAATTTTCTATGCTAATATTTATAATATTGATCAAGAAAAACTTACCTTTGTTACTCTTGTTGGTTGTGGTATTTACTATGTCGATCTTAAGACTTTCAAACATCATCAAGTACAATGTGGAATGTAATCACATGATTATCGGAGTTGAAATTGAACATGATACCATTTCAACATGTCTCATTGGAAAAAAGATTGACTGGTAAGAAGGTAGATTACCAACCAAAAATATACCTTTTTACTTAAGGGTTTTCGGAAAACTTGCTATAGCAACTCTATTTGCAAGTACAAGAGATAAGTGGGTTTGGAATAAGGATTTCGTAGAACTTGTCCACTTTCTGTTGAAAGGAGATTCGCAAATCGATCTTTGTGGAATCATTATCAGTCAAATAATCAAGATATCAGATTCTATTTCATCTCCAAGAATCAAGAGGAATCTCGGTTTTCCATGTATAATTACCAAAATCTGTGAAGTAATATGGGAGATGACTTTGATGACATGAGAAGCACTAATGCTGTCTCTAAAAAGACCATAAGTCAGATGGTTAGAGGTCAAACCAGAAAACAAATCGTTGAAGGAAAATCACAGATTTCTAACAAGTCTAAAAATCTTCTGGTTCATCTTAAAAGTCTTGGTAGACAATTAGGCTGTATTCAGAAACAGCTAGCCTTTGCTGCTCGACAAGATCCAGAAACTCTGAAAGGTATTATGAACATTGATGCAGAGTTTTGGAAGGGCGAAGGTAACCAAGAATCAGAAATTGAAAAAGAATGTCAAAAATGGCTTGAAGACAAGGAGTGTTCTACTTCTTAGATCTCAAATAGAAAATAGACATCAATGTTTTGATTATTGTATAAGGTCTATTTTTGAATAAAACTATCATTATCTATGAATAAAATTATTATTTTATAAAAAAAAATTCTTGTGATAGTTACCGATTACATAGCCTGTGAATGAATGTTTATATTTTTGTTATGTGTATTCGGTTTATGGGATGTCTGATTTCGGTTTTCATTAACCTTAATATTCGATCTCATATAATGTGACCCTTATGGTTTGTGTGACTTTTTGATTTAGCTGGATTAAGTTCTAGCCCTATTGGTAGGCTTTATCAAAGGATCATAAGGTGTTCCGATTGAAACTCATATGTGAAAAGTCACTATATGTTGAATCAATTTGTGTTTACATGAGTTGTGTTTAACATAACATATGTGTTTCGGGTTTTCAAATTTTGCTATTGGCACGCATTAGTTAAAACCGATTCAACCTTTCTCTAGTAAAGGTTGCTTTTTTTGTTATTCTTTTGTTCTTGCGAGAGGATGACAACACACTGGGGGAGAATTCTTATTTGAACTTGCGCTTAATGATATATCTTTATGGGGAGAAGAGGCTGCGGAATTTGAGGTATCAAATTTGTTAGTTAATCGTTTTCCTTTTTAAAAAAAGCCTGTTTATATTGCATATATTTTGCTTTTGCTTAACAAAATTTCGGTACAATTGATATGTTCCATTATATTGTGTATGGGTGTGTGTGTAATTCAATTGTTTCCGGTTAAGAAAAACTGTGTCAATTTATTTGACTTGTTGTTTGGTATCTTCTTTATTGTTGGGTATCAAGTGTTTTTGCTTAACAAAATTCAGTGCAATTGCGGTGTTATAATGTTTATGTTTGTTTCAATTGCTTCCGGTTAAGAAAATAATTGTGCAAATCAATTTATTTTGGTTTGAATTGTTTAGGCTTAACAAAAATACGAGATCATTTGTTTAGTCCAATTGATTCCGGATAAGAGAAACTAAGTTAATTCTGATCTTAGTTAGACTTATCAAATTGGAGGATTCGGTTATTCAAGTCTAATCGAATGCCTTGACAAGAAAGACTAGTTAACTAACCTAGTGTTTGTCTTGTCTAAAGAGAAAGTTCTAAGTTATTGTCTGAATAAATTGAGCCTGATGAGAGAAATAAAGTTAATTCCGATCTTTATTTTGGTCTTATCGAAATAAGCGATTGTGCATACGCAATCGGTTTAAAAAGGGAATTAAGTTTCTTAGTCGATTTGTTAAATTATTAGGGAAAATTGCTTTGGGCGATTGTTTCCTTGATAACATATTGAAACTAAATTACTTTGTAGTTTCGGTTTTAATATTGGTTATCTAAAGTGGTATGAGAAACCTTCGTGCTTAACTCTTATAGGTTGTTTACAAGTCTTTTAGATTTCTAAGATCCTTTCGGCTTGTCCTTTATTTGCTCGAACCTTTGTCATTTTGTGACAAAAAGGGGGAGCAATATATGGAGTAACAAGTGATTTTTCATCACTAAGGAAAGGAAATTGTGCTTAAACGTTATATCTAACGAAAGAGTAAAGCATTGACTAAGGGGGAGAAACATATCATATTGCTGAGTCGTAATTCTTACTACAAAAGGGGAATAACAAAGATGTTCGGATTGAATATTTACCTAGCTTATCTTTTGGGGAAGTAAAAGATTTTTTATTCAAATGTCAACAACGACATTTATTGATTGAATATATGCAGGTTATTGTGCTGTTGAAACTTGGAATCAAGCGTATGTAAAATGAATTCTTTTGTAATTTGTTTATCCATATGTAATAAGAGTTTTGTCACTAAAATTGACAAAGGGGGAGATTGTTAGAGTATAACTCGGTTGAACTCACCAAGCGTTGGTATGTCAAGTTTGGTTGTCATATTTTAGTGTGTCAAAACTCATCTAGATTCGCTTGATTAAATACTAGAGTCAACTTCGTTTAAGTTAGACTAGAAAGTTTAGGAATGTTGAGGCATACAAGTATTACTCCGAAGACCTGAAGAATGTGAAGAAGTAGCGAACTACAATGACGACATCATCCTTCCACTTGAGGTTAGTAATATTGACTTAAACTGTTTCATTCCCAACGTATCTTTCAAGTCGTGCTATATTGAAAACATAACTGCGAAGCTGTATATACTGAACATATTGTATAATACTCTAGTGATGTGACATGATCATAATAGTATGATTATAGTATTAGGGAATTATACTACGAAGTATAACGCTTATCTTTTGAACTTCGTAGATATGATATCGACATAGTCTTGTATATATGGTTATGATTATGTGAATGGGTTATGGTGAAGATTTCATCATAGGAAACAATGTTTACATTTGTTTAAAGGAATTACATTCATGAAACTTGTTTCGTGAATCGAAAGGGAAATCATTAGACTTATTGGTCCGTCTATTCATTGCAAATCTTTGGATGACCAATATGTGTGAGATGGTAGAACCGATCTTAACTTATGTTATGTAAATTGGTATATCTAATCACAATGCCTGACTTATGATTTGGTATGACTGGTTTTTATTAATTGGTGTAACCGATCCTAAGTAATCACCATGTGATGGTATGATCGATTCTTGTAATTGGTGACCGATCCTAGTAATTTGTGTGACCAATCACGAGTGTTGTGTAATCGATCCTTGTAATTGGTAACAGGTACTGGTAACTGGTGTGATCGATAACAAGAAATACCATGTGTAGATGGAACCGATCCTTGTAACTGGTGTAACCGATCCTAGTGACTGGTGTGACCGATCACAAGTATTTCCATAATTAGGTATAACCGATCCTAGTGATTTGTAGAACCGATTAAACCCATGTATGTGAGTTGGTATTTGATCAATCACATAGTAGTCTTGGAATATAGGTGAACCAATTCTAAACTTGTTTCGAAGTATGGTATAATCAATTCCAAGAATGTAAATCCATGTAAATATGAAATAATGATTTGCAATGAAAAGATGTCAACATACTTTGAACAAGAACAGTAACTCCTATCATTTATTGTTCAAAGATATTCCTTAGTTTTCAAGGTGATCCTGTGCCGAAATAAATTGAGAATCTTTTAATTAAGGTTTTTGGTTTTATATGCTTTAATTACCAGCAATTAAATGCACATCTTCAGAGAATAAAAATTAGTAATGTGCATTTACTAATTGGAGATCTTCTATTGAGAGATTTCGGAAATATTGGAAAAGCATTTAATGGAATTAGGAAAACCGAATTTCCCATTCATTGCATATCTTGATAATATCTTCGGTTTTGGAAATTCCTTGGTGTCCAAATATCCTTGGCCTATAAATACCTAAGTTTGCATTTCTAGCAAACTATCCTAAGAGCCAGGAAAACTTCATTTCTTGTTATTTCTGGTGGAGCCATCTATTCGGAGAGGAAAGTATCCTAATTAGGTGAAATCTCTTACGACCGCTCGTTTAAAGACTTATGTGGGATCAAGAAGCTCTACAAGTACCGTTGGTGGCAAACTAGATAATTGCAGTGTTATTAGTTTTCGTTTGACTAACGGTTGTTGAAACTTTGATTGCACCTAGTTTGTTTATTCTTGAGAATCTTCACTTCTGATATAAGATTCACTCAAACTAGATCGAAGTATTGACGGGATCTTTAGAACTGTTTGTAGATCTAAAGACATCTTGTGATAATCCGTTTTTAACAGACTCTGATCTATGCGTGATTGATAACAAGAGATTCAAGTGGTGTTGTGCAGGTTATTGAAGATTAAAGAAGATTTGAAGACGAATAAGATTTCTTATTGGTTTTCGTATCTTGTGAATTTGTGTCCACAAACCTTGATCGGCTGGGATCCAATTAGAATCAGATTTATTCGATTGATTAGTTGCGTGAGATCAGCATTCATAATATATCTCTTTGAGATTTTATTTTGATTAAGTGCGAGTTTATACTTGACTATTTCGATAGTTAAAGTAAGATTGATCTAACTAGACAAAGGATTTTATTAGATTAAACTGAAAAGCCTTTGTCAACGACTCATCTAAATCTTATAGAAAAGATTGATTAGAGTGGTTACCAACAGATTGTTCCTTTGCTGTTTGGAATATGATCCAAATGACTTGCTATTCACGTGCGTGACTCTAGAAGTCGAAGGCGCAGGGATACTGAGGGAACTAAGTAGCTCCGGGAGTCTACTTGGTCTCAACTATACGAAGTTGGTTTAGATTTTTTTGTAGCGGCTTAATTCTGAGAGTATTCAAAACTTGACTAGGTCCTGGGGTTTTTATGCATTTGCGGTTTCCTTGTTAACAAAATCTTGTTGTGTCATTTACTTTACTTTTCCGTAATTATATTTGTTTATGTAATTTAAAGTAAATACAGTTGGACGTTAACTCCGTTATACTTAATAGTGATCCTATAGAGTTTGGTTATTACCGAACCTATTATCAAGTATCACACTTTGATTGTTGTATTGTCTCTATCTCGTATCCATAGACGATCACACAAAGTGTGAATACCGAAGTTGTTGTATTGTCTCGAATTTCTCCATAGACGGTCACACTTGGTAAGAGGACTTATAGGTTGAAACAAAAAGATTGTGGTGTATTTGGGTACCCTCGTCTTTTCAGACTTGATCCCAGATCTTGGAAGATCTAACCCGACAAAGGAGTTTATTGATTTAAACAGAAAATCCTTTGTCCATCTCAACTATAATATCTCTGATTAACTTTTTGAGATAAGAAGAGTGTTTACCAAACATATTAGTCCTTTATTGTTCGGAAGACGATCGAAAGGTTGAGCGCTTCAGGTTTTCACAACGGGTGAAGCAACTTAATATAGTTGACTCTAACTTAGGATTCACGTGCGTTGGACAAATTGGTTGTAGGCCATAAGCACAGGGATACTGAGGATAGGTAAATATGGGTTGTTTAGTTGGTCTCAACTGTACGAAGGTGGTAGTGGTCTTTGTGTAGCGGCTTAATTCTGAGAGTATTCAAAACAGGACTAGGTCCCAGGGTTTTTCCTGCATTTGCGGTTTCCTCATTAACAAAATTTTGTTGTGTCTTTACTTTTACTTTCCGTAATTATAATTATTGTTTTAGTTATAATTAAAAGTAAATACACTATACGTTAATCCAATACTTGGGTTGATCCCTATAATTGTGTTCAGTTTCGAACCAATACTATATACCAAGTATATACCTTGTTTTTGCTATCTTCTTGACAATCTCTGTCTATATTAGATCATGCAAGGTATCTGACTTATAGGTTGATATCGAAAAGATTATGATGTACTTGATACCCTCGTCATTTCATATATGACAGAGGACGATAATACCTTAATTTGACATAAGCCCTCTGTATTAGGAAGTATCTATTAAATCTAATCTTTATCAATCAGTTGTCTCCTGAAATCATAAATTTATCTCCCTCGTTTCTCTTTCTCGCGATAAGAGACCAGAAAATTCTAAACCATCGTCGTTTCAGATCTGCTCCTATGAGAGTGGATCTGAGCCTATCTTTTCCTTAAATCTCTCTACCATCTTCTCATTCATTCGAGGTTATTTGTTGTTACTACATATTTCGTTTTCTAGCTTTCGATTTACTTTTCCTGTTTCTTTAGATTTTAACTATAACTTGTAGGGCTTGATTTATCATTTCCAATTGGATTTCAGTTATGGTATTTAGGTTTATTAATTCCGTTTTCAATTTGGATTTTCTATTTTTGGGTTATTATTTGTTCATCTTCATTCAACATAAGAGTTAGCTCAAGTGGAGAAAAATCACTATGGGCAACAAAGAATAACAACTCAAGCTACAAAATCAAAAACAACAATAAGTACATCAAGATTATCATTACGTTCTTATACCACAACAACTGTCAACAAATCTCCCAAGATGATTCATACCGATTGGTTTTGATTCAAACCTTTAACAATCGATTCGGATAACCTATACTACGTTAGATAATGTTATTGCTGCCAGTGTTACTTGAAACTCTGTTATACCCCTAATTGTACTAGGAAATTTTACTTTAAAAACTTCAGTTCATGTTATTTACATGTTCTGGCAAACATTGGGTTGGATCTGATCCAATCATTGCTTTGTGGAGTGATACATACTGATTTTGATTCAAAATCATTTTGTCCTTTTGATGATGTTTGGTCTTCTCACTTTCTTTGGAAACAGTGAGAGAAAAGGATTTTTGAAATGATATTTATGTTTGTAGGAATTGAATTGTTAGTCGAGAATTTGGGGAGGTACTATAACGTGAATGACTATATGATGATCTTTAAATAAATATATAGGTTGATGCTCGTCTCTTTTCTGGAAATAAAATAAATACATAGCAATTAGTATCACCAACGCAACCATATTGTGTTTGTATTTGTATCTTTTTGTTGTTGTTGAAGGAACAGGAGTAAGAACTCCAAATTTCATGTATTCTGTGGAAGAGTTACATCAATCAAATACATCATAATAGAAATACATGAAAAAATACAGACACAGAAACAAAGTATTAAATACACATACTCCATTTGAGGAAATCCATTTGAACAAAGTACGAAACTTCCGATTCCAGCATTTGACTATTAGTTCTTCAGTGAAACAATTTCTTCTTCTTCTTCTTGAAGAGATGCTCCATCGAGGATTAATTTGCACATAAAATCGAAATTGCAATTACATCTAGTAGTCATGGATCTTCATGTGAATGCAGATCTACGTCACGCTAGTGAAATCTCCCTTGAATAGATGCTTGAAACGATTGTATCAATCGACAGAAACTCTTTGAAGGCTATATGAAACTGAATAATCATTAAAATAATATTAGGTTTTATTCTAGATATTATTATTATTATTATATTTATAAACCTTAAATTATGCCCATATCTTTAGATAGATTTAATGAAGACCCGTGCAGAAACTAAACTGAAAAAAATATTAGATGCAAAGAAAGATTTCCAATCTGGTTTCTGATTTTTTTTGGAGAAGAAGCAACATGGTTATGCAGAGCCGTGTTGTATTTGTATTTGTGAGGGGATACAATATCGATATCCAAAATTCTACCCCCTTTCTCTCTTCTCTCTCCCTTTTCTCTTTGAACCAAAGGAAAGAAAAAACTACTTTCTTCAAAACTTAGATCTTTGATATACCCGGTTTTGGTTTGACTTTTCAGATCTACCAGACAGATCGAGTTTGTTTCCTTGTACATATTTATCTTCCAATAAAAGGTATTGTTTCCAAACAATTTTTATGGTTTATTGTCAGTTTGATGGTTTCACAATACTAATATGACTTGTTTTCATATATCCTTATTAGGATATTTTTTTGGTGGATTTGCATTTTTATCAAGCATGTTCTGGATGAAAACGATCTACTTCGTCAGACACAGAGATCGTTTATGAAGAAATTAATTTTGGGCAGCATCTAATATCATCTATCATGAATAAAAAACAAAATAGTTTGCAAACATTATGAGGGTATCCAATCTTTCAAGTGCTGCAGAAGTTTATTTATCTCTCGAAATATTTTTGCCTCTCTCCTATTGCTCTCCATAACTGAATATCCCATAAAATTCAAACTATTTCTTCTTCTTCTTCTTCTTCATCAATATCTTTTACAAAACTTCAATTACATATCAATTTTTTATTAAATTATTGTGTGTTGCCTAAATTTACTTTAATATTAATTAGGGTAAATTTGGGTAACATTTAAATTAGGTTTTTATGCTTTCAATAAAACTTATCTTTGTTCAACAGGGATTTTAGATTCAGGTTTTGTATATATTTCTCCTGATCGTCTTCTAATGGCTGACTATTGTCATTATGAAGAATAATAATAACCTTAATGGCACTTTATTCTCATGTGATGGTATATTCATGTATATCGTTGACGATGATTTCCTCCGGCATGACGTAGGTCTCAGTAACTCGATACAAGATCCATGACTACCGGTTCTAATCGTGATTATGATGTTGTGTGCGTATTACTCCTTACCATGGGAGCATCAAGATTTGAAGAAGTTGTCCAAATGGTTGGAAAGAGTTCCAAAAACTATCAGATGTTTTCTATTTAAATATGTACTCGATACTTTTAATGTATCTTAGATCTTCTGTATTAAGGAATCTCATTAAATGTATTTTTTACTATTCTTTGTTGATGATATATGAATTTCTGCCACTTGTTGACATTTATTTAATATATAATTAGTTTAGGAGCTCTGTGTAGCCCCTTGTTCTTTCAACAACAACAAAAAATCAAAAAAAAAAAATCGCATTATCCATTTTACACGTGTAGAATATTACTTTCCACTTGTTTTACAAAACTCCACGTTACCAAAGAATAACCAAAGATAAAATCAAAGTCGAATATACAAAACCGACTTCTTCCTTCAAATTGTCTCCTGAATAGGAAGAAAAAACAGATAATCTAAAATTCGTTCGAAAAGTCTCACTAATTAGAGAAAGAAAGAAAAGGAATATATTTTTTTCTTCTAGGGTTTCTTCGAAAGATATAGTAAATTTTTTTAGGGTTTTTGATTAGAGAGATGGAAGTAGGAGGAGGAAGTAGTAATGGAGGTTTGTTATATCATGAAGTACAGGAATCAAAACTATGTGCCGTACATTGTGTAAACACAGTATTACAAGGACCATACTTTTCTGAATTCGATTTAGCTGCACTTGCTTCTGATCTTGATTCCAAAGAAAGACAGATGATGCTTGAAGGTGAATCAGTTACTGAAGATTTTCTTAGATTTGATTCTGAAGAATCTCATAATGTTTCAATGGATGGTGATTTTAGTATTCAGGTATCTTCTCTTTCAATTCAAGATTGGTCTTTTTTCGAATTCTCTTATTGAATTAGATTAGGGCTAACGTAGAATCTATACTTGGGTTAGATAATTTCGAACAAAGGTAGATAATTTGAATTTGAAAGATTTGAAATTAAATTAGGGTTAATCAAGATTCAGAAGGTTAAGATAAGTTTTAACTTAGTTCAATAGTAACTTAGTTTAATAGGTTTGTCATGGTTATCAATCTAATAGAATCCCTTCAGATAAGGTAAGTTAATCTAGGGTATTAGGGTTATAGGTTTATTCTTGAGGTGTTGTTAACAAGTATTTGTGTTTCCGGTGATGGGTGTACACTTTTGTTCGACTCTATTTAGGAATTAGTAATTTGATCAATTTTTAGAATTAAGGAACCATGGTTTAATGTGATTTAGGATTGAAGAGCCTCGATGGTAATAATAATAGTACGGGGTTCCTTGTCAAGACACACAATAGATCCTGGCTTTGTGTTACTAAGTTTATATGATAATCCTTTAAATGCTAATCATTGGATTTTTATATATTTTTTACTGGCGTATCTTTGTCACTCAAGATTCAGCCTATAGAGCTTAAATTCAACCATTATATAAATTTGTTCTTTGTTGACGTATTGCTCTGTATTTGTGTGATTAGGCTACTTACCCAAACACTTCTTATCTAAATGTTGGTAATGTTAAATTTATATACTTGCTGGTGTTAGTCGTCAAATTACTTATACTGAATCACTTATTATCTAGGGTGCAGGTAAATAATATGATGTTGTTTATTATATCATGCTATATTTGTTTATATTAGTTTATGCAAAATTTTATAAGTATTTTTTGGATTCATGTTCTGTAATGTTTTGCACCAATTATAGCAATTATTTTATCATTTATTGACCATTACATTGACGAATTTTGTGTTCTCCTTGCAATTTGCACCTACTAAGGATTAATTCGGGGTTCGGTGGCTTCTTATAGAATTTGCAATAGGAGTATTTGTAGGCTTAAGAGAATTTACCTAAATACAGTAAAATGATTGGTAGTTGCTCTACCACTGCTGCAATTTTCTTTGAAAAAATGCAACTGACCTCGCTCTTGCCATTTATTTGAATTGAGGTGGATATTCATTCAGATGCTTACTTAGTATATTAATTCTTAAGAAATTATGTAGATGCCTTTTTGTTTTTCTTTTATGTTCAGTTGGCGCAAGCTAGTCAGCAGAATAGTTGTTTTGTGAATGTGCAATAATATCTCTTGCTTATTTTATAGTCGGATTCTTACTTATGTACAACTGGTCTATTGCAACATTCTTCCTTCTTTATTCCTCCTTCACGTCCGTATGTCTGATAGGTTAGTTTGTTTTTGCTTGCAGGTTTTACAGAAGGCATTGGAGGTGTGGGATTTGCAAGTCATTCCTCTAAACTGCCCAGTTGCAGAGCCAGCACAAGTTGATCCAGAACTGGAAAATGCCTTCATCTGTCACTTGCAGGACCATTGGTTCTCCATCAGGAAAGTAAACGGAGAGTGGTATAACTTCAATAGTCTTTATGCTGCTCCCGAGCATCTCTCAAGATTCTATCTCTCAGCTTACCTCGACAGTCTCAAAGGATCTGGTTGGAGTATATTCCTTGTCAGAGGGAGCTTCCCGAAAGACTGCTTAATCTCAACTTCAGAGGCTAGTGGTTTTGGACAGTGGCTCACGCCAGAAGATGCCCAGAGGATCACTAAATCCTGCAATACTACCCAGTCTGGGACTCACACGACGAGGACTCCAACTCAGCCCGTTGCTAGTTCTTATCAACCTTTTAGGGAAGAACGAAGCCTTTCAGACATGGAAAATGATGATCTGCAAGCTGCCATTGCAGCTAGTCTGATGGATTCTGCACCCCCTGCTTTCACTGCTGAAAATGTCAATGTTATTCCTCCTACTACTCCTGCTGCCGTTACAGCAAGTTTGGTGGATTCTGGCCCCCCTGCCTTGACTACTGAAAACGTAAATGTTATTCCTCCAGCTCCAGCTGCCAGTGCCACTACCATAACAACTGATGTTATACCTGAAGACAAAGGAGCCAAATAGCAGCTCTATGATAATGGTGCTGAACCAGTAGAAGAAATCTTTCATATTTTTATGGGAGATTGATGGGACAACTGATACCAGCTGCAAATCAATCCATGTTTTTTTTCTTTTTTCGTGTGGATTTTTGTTTCATCAGGTATAGATTAGATTGATTGATATATTCCGAGTGTGCAGACCATATAACTGGTGTATGTGTTTGTCAAAGTGTCAAGTTGCATTCATGTGTTCATTGCTACAATAACGCTTAGTTCAATCTCTTGAGAAGTACACTCCAAGGCACAAACCCATTTGGGATTGCCTTAACAGGATTTGAAATTTTAATAAACATCTTTTAACGGGAATTAAATTTTTTTAATTGTTGTCATATAAGAAATGTAATATAATCTTTTCCAAGTTTTACAAGTTTGTAAACTGGATATCAGGTAAGTTACTAATAACTAAATTCATGGTGAAAATGCAAGACAATTTATCTTTTCGACAGCATGAGTCATAAGGTCGGAACCATTGATTGACTCGAGCAGTTTTGCATTGACCATGAAGAAGTAATCCGCATAGTAAACATTGGTTGATTATTCATTTGTTTGCAAAAGTACGAGTTTCACAACACAACCTGTGAGCCATGGATATATCATAGTAGTTCCTTAAACGTATTGCTAATCCATAGTAGTTCCTTAAACGTATTTCTAATCCATAATTACAGTATACTAGTATAGTACTATCAAATTCTGATTCTAATTTATGTTATACACATACGATATAGAAATTGAGCTTAGCAGCCGCCTCCACCTCCACCTCCACCCCCGCCACCACATCCACCTCCACCCCCACCCCCACCCCCACATCCGCCCCCACCACCACCCCCGCCATCCCCACAATCTCCCCCACCCCCACCACCCCCATCATCCCCCCCACCCCCGCCACCTCCATCCCCAGCCATGTTGATCTCATCAAGGACCACGCGTAGAGCGATAACAAACACATAATCGATGTTCGGGCATACATCGATTGAGAAGGTGTCTTTTCCCAGAACTTTACCTTGGACGGTCTGTTTCTTGTGCATCTGCAACAACATAGTGCACAGATTATTGTGAGAACCAGCTAAGATCCAATAAATAAGATGACTGAGAAACATACGATGAATAATAATGAATTACCTCAGCAATGATGTGTTGTGAATCCCCCTGATAGATAACACAAGATTTTCTGCGATAGTTTTGTTTAATCTTAAAGTCACAAACATCTTCAGCTGTGTTAGATGCCAAGAACACATCCAACTCAGTCTTGAGTTGTATAAATTTAGATCTTTTAACACCAAACAACAAATCTTTTGAGTCTGAGCTGTCTCCTCTATATGCTTTCCATCTATCATGTGCAGAAAACTTCTGAGAAGCACAACCACAAAAACAATATTAAAACCACACACAGATTGTTATTGAAGATGAGATATGTATATCACCTACCTTTTGTTCTAGAGATACGATAGGAACTCCAGCAGCGTCGACAAGGATACGGCGTTTGCCCGTACTCTTAACTTTGAAGATGTTATTGCCATTGATATCAAAAACACCTAAGCTATTACCTTCTGTTACATTTAGAACTTTCCTAGCAACGTAGAGATCTACTTGATGCGGTGTGCAGTAATGAGGTCCGATGACAACGATTGAATTGTTTGCTGATGGTTGATTGCTCGTCATTGGTTGTGGTGGATAATACTGAATGTAGCTTGATAGATTTCATTCTTAGTGTCTTTCATATATATATATGGGGGGGGATACATAGATTTTGTCAGTCAGTGTGAACCTTGGAGGAATTTTCTTATCTAATTCAGAAAGACTTGTATTCTTGATTTCCTTCCTTGAATTGTCTTCCTCTTTCTTTCCAGAAGGTTACAGCAGATATTGTAGCTTCCACGAAGTTGTAAATAGGAATTTGCTAGCTGAAATTAAATTAAATGTTGGAGGTTAAAGACGTGCTGACTTGCCTAATGACCGCCGTTTATTGTTGAATATTTGACTGACTAGGCAATATAATCATCGGAAATGATTTATATCCCACAGGTTTTTTTTTGAACATTGCTTATATTGATACGAAAAAGGATTACACAGGATGATCTAAAATGTTGGTTACCCTTATCTCTTCCACCTGATTAGAGATATTGGTGTCTACCAACATGATGTTATCCCTATTCTGTAAACATAACATAGAAGAACATAAATCCGAAATTAAAACAGAGTTTAAAAACTGAGGCATCAACAACCATTGTTGCTTGTGAATTTCTTGTTTGCGCGCTTCTTTAGCCAAAATATCTGCCGCTTCATTACCTTGCCTATTTGTAAACATAAAGCCCAAAAAATTGTCACATGTCTTCAGAATTTTTACTGCTTCTGAGACTATGCCCTGATTTCTCCAAAAAAATATTACTTTGCTTGTCCTGAGCATAGAAGATTATTCTCTGGCAATCACCTTCCATTCAGAAATCCTTTAAGTTCATACTCTTTGCCCAGATTGAGTATATCCTGCGGGTTGGATCCCTATTGAGTGAGTGTGAGAGAGAGGGGGTGGGACCCACACTTCACTCACCCCTGTTAAACCGCCGAGTCATAAGGGGAATTTTCTTCTCTCTCTTACGGTACACACCACGGGATTCAACGCGCGGTAAGTGTATCACTGCCGTATAATCATGGCATGCACCCATATCGAAGATACTACGACTTGGACCTTGTCTTGACTTTTCTTGTTGTTTTATAAATAGGATCATGTGTCCTGCCAATATTGGTCCGACTCTTTGATGCCTTGAGGGGAAGCAGAGGAGGAGAATGTTCAAAATTTGGCCACAGGTTCTTGATTCGTTGTTTGCTAATGGATGCCGTTGGATTACAATGGAGGGTGCTGGAGACTGGTGAGATTCCTGATAATTTGTTATGGTATCAGGCTGTTTTACTCTGGGCCATAAAAAGTCAATGATATATGTTGACTCTTGTCAAGGTGTAGCTTATGAGTAATTTGGAAGAAGATTTCATCACCTGGGAAAAAACCAAAAACTTCTTGGGAAGAGTCCAATAGAGACGGCCAAAACCAATCTTCCTTGCCACGTAAATGGACAAAAAACACGTTGCACTATGGGTGATTGAGTGGTTAAAAGAGAATCGCACGGTAAGTGGATGGTCATCGGTCACCAACAACTACTCCCTCCATACCACATATATAGGCGGAGGAGACAATTCTCTTAGGCGGACGAGACAATTCTCTTAAATTAAGAAAATTGCTTTGGATTCATAATTTTTCATATCTTTTCTTATTTGTCCCTTTGTCTTATTCTCACTACAATTTTCTATGCACAATAAATAAGAACATTTAGGAGAAAATTTATCTTGGAAATAGGACTCCGCCTATCTAGTGGAACAAATAAAGATCTAAATTCCGCCTATACAATAGGTACGGAGGGAGTACTTACTTTCTTCACTTTTCTCTACTCTTTAAAAATCATTATACTTCACCAAATATATTTCAACAAAAATGTTTCAAATAATTACTAGGAGAACAAGAGATCAAAAACATCCTCAAAATTTCCATCCAGGATAGCAAAATTAACACTGCATTATAAGTTATAATAATACAATTAACAGATACTTCCAACAATATTGCCAAGTTCGCACAACCATTTACACAATTTCCATCAAAGTTGAAAAATAATTACAAATGTTTGATTGATGACCTAGGTGATTAGAGTGGGGAGATTGTCATGCAGAAAAAAAAAAAAACATAAAGTGGTCTTGAGCTGTACCATTTCTTACATGCCACTGAATGGGTTTGAGCCATATCATGCCTTACGAAGCGATCTTGCTTTCATAATAGCCGGCACAACTGCACTAGCAGCATAAAAAATGAATGCGTCAAGTAACCCGTCTGCATTCATTTCAAACATTTCTTTTTAAGTCCTTGAACAGAGTAAACGGGAAACACATAATCCTAAGCCAATAGAGTTTAAAAGTAACGTAAAGAACACTGACCGGTTTCCGTCCGATTTAATAATGTTCGCCTCAGGTACCAACCTTGCCAGAAGTCTGGTGCATCCTAAATCAATCAATATATCAACAGAACAGTTAGGACCAAGCTGGATCTAGGATAATCCAATTTATCTCGTCGTTAGGTACCCTATTGTATAAGTAAATTGAAATATAGCATACCCTGTTTTATTAATAAAATATATTTTACTGGGGTCAACCCTCCAATAGGTTACAGAAATGTGCAAGACAACATGCAATATCGACAATCTTTTACCAGGATAGTTCCGTCACAGGAGGACACGCTATATTGTTACTCCCGCCAATCAAAACTTTAGAGAAAGCTTTACGGATAAAGAAATTTTACATATGGATGTATTTTAGTCCACAAAACTATTAATGAATAACATGAAGAGGAGACCAAACCTGCAAACATTGACAGACGCCGTTCAAGCTCTTTATGAAGTCACGACTTATGTAATGTCCAAGTGAGCGAATATAAAGCATCTCTGATTTGAAGTTGGGTCAGTCCACTTCTCTCTATCTCAAGAGGGGCTACAAAAACAATGTTTCAGCTTTAACAAGGAGTTGAGCACAAGACAAATATTTAACTCTGTTCACATTTAAGCATATAGAGTACAATTCTTCGCATTTGACACTAACTGAAAATGTAGAAACTGCTTTTAACTGACATTTTCTTACTTACCTTCGAGCAAAGCTATTCCTCGCTGGACATCTTCTGGTTATCTTGTGTGAACAAGAGCCCAGGACAACTTGATGATGTTTTCATTCTTAACCTCATTTGGAGAATCATCTCCGGCCTCTGTGATATCTCTATCACAATCCTGTTTATGCATAAGGAAAATTAGAATAACAAACAAACTCGGACCAGCGTCAAATTGATCAGCTTGACAGTTAAACCACCTTGGTAGCGAAGTTAGACAAGAAAGGGCCGTTTTTGTTAAAGTTCAAGCTGGATACGACTTTTAAAGTTCAGGTGGCTGCATACCCAGTTTAGGATGAGTTTAATACTGAAACAAGAAAAAAGAAAAGGCATACAAACAACAATAACCTACTATTACATTTACAGTCTCATAATTCAGCGTCCTAGATTAGCTAAGCCTCCAGCACTGACAAGGCATTTCTCGTACTTAATTCCCTAAAAAAGACTTCCCACTATCAAATTTCTATGACATCAGAATGTAGATTATCATAATTCATGATGACAGTACAAGAATATGTTTTGCTTACCAACTTCAAGGCACGTGTACATATTAAGTGTCAGTAAAAAGACAAGTTAGAAGCAGGAGAAACTCCGCAAGGGTCAGAGGTGGAATAAAGATCCGGTCCAAATTCATTTTGTAAGAAAGAAAAAAACCACATAAACAACGTGGTATAAATGTCACCAGAAACATTCCCCGAAATAGTATTTATCAGACATATGAAAACCCTTGAACTTGATATTTACTCGTGTGTTAAACAGTTAGCCACCTTTAGGAGTATAACACCTCGGCATAAGCAAGATATGTGAAACTAATGGGTCAAAAATGCCACTCATAATATTGATGATCAAACTCTGAAATGATAAATTGATAATAACTTACTTGGTAAACAAAAACTTACAAGAATCATATCACGATAATATTGGTAATCTCCCCCAATGAGAAACCAGAGAACCGATCCGAATTTTTTCTTCAGGGTCAAAGCTTGGTTGAAGTGTGGTGCAATCTGAAAATCATATTAATCCCCCCGTTTATGCACAGTTACGTACTACAACCAGATGCGCATGCCAAGCAATACAATTCACATACAAAAAGAAAAGGGCTCAAGATTCAAGATAAACTAAGATGGTCTTCGGAAGATCGAAGGTTTCATGAAAAATATCAATTCAAAAGTAATTTTACTGCAACCAGAGGTATCGACACCGATGACATATCTATTTTGTGTATGCGGTGTCCCCGCTTCCTCGTTTTTTAAAGTTGTCGTGTCAAAATACCGTAGTGGACACACAACACCGAGCCAATGTCGTTGTAACACAGCTGTTAATGCTCCTACAACACTCTACCAATCTAACTTCAGAAGTCCGCATTAAGATAAAATTTACTGGTGGATGGTTGCTTTTGGTCCGCATAACTAACTCCTAATGGTTAACATAAAGAGGCGGGATATCAAACCTCCAAACACTGGTCCAAGTAAGATAAGCTACTTGCATAGTCACCATCTCTGTAATATCCAACTGCGAGAAGATAAAGCATCTCCCTCTTTTGAAGTAGCCTAAGTTCACCCAATACACCCCTAAGATCACCTACAAAAAGAAATTGACCAGTTTTAACAAGGTAGTGCGCAGTAAAATTAGCAGGGAGCGAGACAAATATTTAAATTTGCTTGATTTAGCATACAAAGTACAGCTATTCACATTGACAGAACTATATATAACTGAAATTCTCTTGTATCCACCTTCAAGCTTTTGTATTCCTTCCTTGATATTTTCTTTGTCTGTTGAGTGAACAAGAGCCCGGCACAACTTCAAGATGCAATCGTTAATAACATCCCATGGAGTCTCCCCTGGGTAGTTCTTGAGATCTTCTTTATAATCCTGTAAATGCATAAGAAAAGTTGGAATACAGTAACACGGTATGATAATTCAGACTCCTACAATAAATTAGCCTTCGTCATTAAAGGCCGAGGTGTGCTATGTGCTGTAAATTTCCCAGATCATGAAAAAGATCTTCTTGACACCACATTGTTTTACGTGAGTCACAGACTTACATCACATACTAGTGTAGTGGTGCTGGTGCTTAAATTGTAAAGATAAAACAAAGTTTTTTATATTTAGCAGGCTTCTGTGTGTCACTTTGATTTTGCTTTGGCGTAAAACCCTAACACTGTTTCCATGAAAGATTATATGGTGATAAACCCTAAGTCAGCGATAATTGTAACTTTAAAAAAGAGAACAACTTACATGAATCATAACATCATATAATGGGAAATTATCTTCCCTGATCAAAAACGCCAGAATCGTGCCGGCGAACCTTCCGACCACCCCTTCCAGGTCCATGAAAGTTTTTCTCACAAGCAGAGCGATTTGAGGAGAGAGAGAAAAAGATAAACTGTATGTATCGAGAAAGAGGCCGATTTATTCCACTCACACGTTGCCTATTCCGACCAACATACTTCAAATATGAACACCGTTGGATTACAATGGGCGGAAGACAAAGCAAATACCACTGCTCTTGGCCCTAGCTCTTGAAAGACAACATATCCAAGCTTAGAAGCAGGAGAAACTTCGCAAGGTCAGAGGTGAAATCAATATCCAGTCCAAACTCATCTTATAAGAAAGAACAAAACCACATAAAACAATGTGGTAAAAAAAGTCACCAGAAACAATGTCCACAATAGTAGTAATAGGCACCTTTATGAGTGTAACACCTCGGCATAAACGAGATACGTGAAAATAATCGATCAAAAATGCCACTCCCATAAATCTATATTTGATGTTTCCAAAATGCGGCTGCTATCCAAGTTTAGACTTTGATCATGAACTCAGAAACACAAATTACAAGTTCAATCAGAGAAAATGATTATCCTTCAAAAACCTAAATACCGCACTGAAAACAGATGGTTGTAGAGCAATCAATTGTTACAGAGTGAACGATTTAAACCGACATTTCTGACCCTCAACTAAAAATTATCAACCTCTTAGCCAGCAAAGGTTTAAAAAAACTATCCGACTAACAGGATACTGTCACCACAAAACTGGGTTTCCGAGGAGTAGACTACAAAACCATTCTCATAGCCATAGTTTACGATCCTTGATATTCATCGCAGTTTTTAGAACACTTTGGCTAAACCAAACAAAAATTCTTGGTAGTTATAATTATTCAATGTGTTCAGGTTAGGTACAACGCCATTTTCCAATATAGTCATAATAGATAGCAAATTTAGATATAAACATAAAAAAGAAAGATCAGATAGAGAGAAACCTTAAATCAGGAAATGGGCCTTAAACTCTGAAATAATAATAACTAAGACAACAAAATAACTTACTAGAATCATATCACGATAATATTGGTGTTCTCCCCCATTGAGAAACCAGAGAACCGATCCAAAAAAATTCTTCAGGGTCAATGCTTGTTTGAAGTGTGGTGCAATCTACAAATCCAAATCAATCATAGTCTTATTAATCCCTCGTTTATGCACACTTACATACGCTAAACACATTGGCATGCCAAGTCATAAAATTCACATACAAAAAGAAAAAGGCTCAAGATTCAAGATAAACTAAGATGCTCTTCAGAAGATCAACGGTGCCATGAAAAAGATCAATTCGAAAGAAGTTTCACTGCAACCAGAGGTGAATATGTTAAGTTCTTATTAAATGCTGTATTTAGGATAGGCTGCGTAAATATTAAGTCTAGCAAGAGAAACTGTATAACTTAAATTTTAAGACAGATGCTGTGTTTGACATACGTAGTTTGGCTGGGGTCAACCCTCTTAACCCATCACAGAAATGTGCAGGGCAACACGCAATGCTGTGTCATTGGACAATTTTGCCGAAGGAGGACGAAATGCATTCCTCCATCACGGCGCAGCAATAGGTAAGAAGAAAACCAGATTCTGATTCACAAAGAACATAGAATAAAGAAGAGTTCCTTAGAAGAAAGACAACTATGAAAGAATTCGATTAATAAAAACTACCTATAAAAGAGTTTCGTAAACTTATTTACACAAGGGTTTCCTAGCTAAAAATCCTAAAGAAATAAACTCTAAGTCATAGCCCATAATCTATAAGAAAATCGCATGATAGACACATGGCGTGTTAACAATTTAATAACTCAAACAAACAAATAAAGAAAAGATAGCTATCTATGCTCCTACATCACTCCACCTTCTAAGGTAAGCATTAGAGATTAAAAGAAAAAATATATATATTTACTGGTGGATGGTTGTTTTTGGTTCACATAACTACTAATGGTTAACATAAAGATGCGGGAGATCAAACCTCCAAACACTGGTCCAAGTAAGATAAGCTAGTTGCATAGTCACCATCTCTGTAATATCCAACCGCGGGAAGATAAAGCATCTCCCTCTTTTGAAGTGGGCTAAGTTCACCCAATACACCCCTACGATCGCCTACAAAAACAAATTTACTAGTTTTAACAAGGTAGTGAACACTGAAATCAGCAGAGAGCGAGAAAGTACAGTTATTCACATTGACAGAAAATGTTGGATCTGTTTATAACTGAAATTTCTCATTTCACCTTCAAGCTTTTGTATTCCTTCCTTGAAATTTTGTTTGTCTGTTGAGTGAACAAGAGCATGGCACAACTTCAGGATGCAATCATTAATGACATCCCTTGGAGTCTCCTCTGGGTAGTTCTTAAGATCTTCTTTATAATCCTGTAAATGCACTAAGAAAGGTTGGAATACATCAACTTATTACACAGTCTGATAATTCAGACTCCTACAATAGATTAACCTTTGCAATTGAAAGTCGAGGTGTGTCATGTGCTGTAAAATTCCCAAATCATCACGACTTATCCCACTTACTAGTGTATTGGTGCATTTAACAGGCTTCTGGGTGTGACAAAACTCAACCCCCTTTGGACAAACACAAACGCTGTTTCCAATACAAATACTTGGCATGCATGTTATTATGTAAGTAAAGAATAAGAAAGATCATATGGTGATGAACCCTAAGTCAGCGACAATCGTAACTTTGAAGAGAGAACAACTTACATAAATCATAACATCATATAATGGGAACTTATCTTCCCTTGTCAAAACCGCCAGAACCGTGCCGGCGAACCTTCCGACCACTCCTTCCAGGTCCATTGAAGTTTTTATCTCAAGCAGAGAGATTGAGGAGAGCGAGAGAGAGAGAGGGGTAACTGAGTGTCGAGAAGGAGGCCGATTTATTCCACTCCTTTCTCAGGTCCCGGCTATGATCGGAACGGTCCTCATACTTTGGTATGAGTCCCTTCCCAAGTTGTGGACACGTTGCCTATTCCGACCACATACTAACTGATTATTTTTGAACAATTTTTTTGGGCACTACTCGAAAATGGAGGGGACTACTCTTCATTTTTTTGGTAGATAGTTGGAGTAATTTTGGGTCACCCCTTATCTAAGTATTTATGTTAATACCAAATTTACCCTTCTTAGTTAAATTAGTTATGGTAA
The DNA here is from genome assembly GCA_023531105.1 of Papaver atlanticum. Lineage (NCBI taxonomy): Eukaryota > Viridiplantae > Streptophyta > Magnoliopsida > Ranunculales > Papaveraceae > Papaver > Papaver atlanticum. Next base: position 241,400 of record JAJJMB010010755.1, on the reverse strand, counting down.
AGATTAGTTAGTGTAAGGATTAGTTAAATAATTAAGTTAAATTAATTAGTGATTAGTGAGGTTAGATTAATTAGTCGGGTGTTTTTAGAAGATTTATTTTCGAGAAGAAGAGGGTTTTTTTTTTTTTTTTTTTTTTTTTAAGATGGTTGATTTCGAAATGAGGGTTTCGGGTACTTTGGTATACTTCAAATTTAGTTAATGTTGCTTGAATTGGCCAAAACTTTTGAAAAAATGAAAAAATTATAAACTGATTTCGACCATGGAAATAAAATTCGGTTACGACATCTGAAGAACAGGTAGTCGAACTCATCTGCAAGTGTAGTTCGGCTAATGTTTCTGAAAACACAGGTAGCCGAACTCATCTTTAATGGAGTTTTTTCTTTCAGAGAAAAGTTCGGTTAAAAGAAAAAAAATTGCGACGTAACCGAACTAACATTTTGGCTGGGGAAAAAAATGAATAAAAGTTGCGACGTAACCGAACTAAAAGTTCGGCTGGGAAAAAAAAATCGACGTAACAGAACTCAATATGTATGTTTTCAAAGAAAAGTTCGGTTAGTAGAAAAAAATTTGCGACGTAACCGAATTAAAAGTTCGACTGGGAAAAAAATGAAAAAAAGTTGCGACGTAACCGAACTAAAAGTTCGGTTGGGATTTTTTTTTACGAGGTAACCGAACTTTTTTCTGAAAGAAAAAACTCATTAAAGCTGAGTTCGGCTAGTTCGACAAACTGTTTCACATAATTCCTAGCCGAACTTCTCTCTGCAACTTCAATTTTCAACTCATTTTGATGATTACTACTCATTTTTTCAATGAAAAGCGAATCACAAGTAATGGGTTTGTGGAAATTTCTTTTAATCGAGACGATGAAGCGGAAAGAAGAGAAGAAAATGAACCCTCTAATAGTAACAGATTTGTGAAAAATTAAAAGCAATGGATTTGTTATAATTTTGATTTTGTTTTGTTAATGATTTAGATTAGGTATATGTATATTTATTAGATTAATTTTAATTTTAATTAGGTTAAGGGTAGGTTAGTCATTTCCACACTTTAAGACACCCCTTATAAATATAGGGTAGATATTCTTATCACTTAGTAGTCCCCCTCCATTTTTGAGTAGTGCCAAAAAAATCGTTTTTACTTTTTGGTTACTTATCTACTTGTTGTCAAAGTTCCGTGGACCGTGGTGAGGTTCCACATAATGGGTTATTATAGCTGGCTGTTTTAGCCGAGGCCCAAACAAAGTCAACCATCTTGGTCGTATATGTTGACTTTGGTCAAGGTGTAGCTTATCAAGTTCTTTTTTTTTTCCCGAAGACATCATAAAAATTTATTTATAAGATGAAACAAGAATACAAAACACAATACACAAACACAAACAGCTTCTTAAGACCAACAAACATAACAACAGTTAACTAAGACTATCAGCATTCTAAATAGTATCCCCTCCTCGACAAACCATAACATACAAATCCTTATGTAGTGCAGGAATGATGACTTTTGGAGGGGTACTATAGGAAAAAAAATCGCTCTAGCAGCGCTAGGACATTTTTGAACTAGCAAATTTATAACCGTAGGATATTATAGATGTGACATCATCTAACCCAAATATTAACCATAGTTATCTTAACTATATACACCATTTTTCTTTCTGAGTTCAACTTTTAATTTGTTGATTCATGGAGAACAGAGCTTTATGGTTTTATATGAAGATGATCGTTTATATTAATACATAATTGAAATCAAAGAAAGAAAGTAATCTTTGAAGATAACCCACGAACCTAAAACCTTTAGGCCGATGGAAGAACTATGTTTCGTAACATTGGCTTCTGATCACGGGAGGGGTTGTTGATGTATTGAGTTTTAATGGCAGCGAATTCTTGATCTGAACCATTCCGTTTTTCCCAAGTAGTCAAATTAGACTTGATGGTAGAAACAATTATAGCAGTAGCAGACTAGCAGCAGCATATACATGTTTCTTTTCTTCTGTTGATTCATTTTGTGAATTCATCATGGACGGGACTTCTTCAATACATGTTGTCGCAACTGGTTCCATAGGATTGGATGTATGTGGTTAATTAAAGCTTCAGCTTCTTCTAGAGTCTTAAAAATCCAACTATAGGATTGTCGCAACTTCTTTAATACATGTTCATCTTCAAAATAATAAATCTTAGTTCAACAGTTTAATTAACTTGTCAAAAATCCAACCATTTAACGATTTGAGATCTTGATAAGGATGACTATTTTGCTTTCAATAAATTATTTATGGACAAAGAGAAACTAGCTATGGTTAATCTTTGGGGTTAGATGACGTCACATCTACTACATCCAACGACTAAAAATCTGCTAGTTATAAAATGCTCTAGCACTGTTAGAGCAGATAATTTTTCGGTACTATGCCAGTGCTGATTACAGAGAGTTCTTCTAGCATGCTTAGCAAGAGCATCAGCCACCTTATTATAGACTCTAGGAGCAAACCTAAGTCCAATATCATACAAACCCTAAAATAAACCTAGACACTCAGATAAGAGATATTTGTCTTCCCATCTGACTTTATCTAGCTGCTTTCGCTGAATAATTTCCATTAAGACCTGATTATCACCTTCAACAACTACTTTACTTAAAGCACAATTCTTGATCCAATGTCCTGCCATTAAAAGAGCTAACGCCTCCGCCTGATCTACATCTCTGACTTTGCTTGTCCAGGCCCTGGCTTCCACAAAGATTCCTGAATGATTGTGAACAACAATAGACAGACCCGCCAAATTAGTATCAGGAATAATTGAAGCATCAATATTAAACTTCTGCCAAGTAACAGGAGGAGAGACCCAATGGTGGTTAAAACTAATGCAATGCAAAGGGTGAGAACTAGTCCTGGGATGAATATGCTTATCCTAAAATCATGACAAAATTTGAAAATATGTTGAATAACAGACGTAGGAGAGTTGAGTTTTCCCTCAAACAGTTGCAAACATCGATTTTTCCACATAAACCACATTGTGATGACTGCCAAATGCAATAACTCCTTTCTGGTTATTGAAACCAGATTGTCACTGTAAAAACCAGGATAGAATCCACTCTTGTATGTTCTGAAAATGAAGAGCTTCCTGCATAATAGATTGAGAAGCCCCAAACCAGACTGCATGAGCAAATCAACATTTAAGCAGAAGATGATCAGTGGTTTCATGTGTGATGATCAGTGCCACACATCACACATTGCGGATTCTCCAGATTAGCCATTCGCTGAAATTTTGCAACAACCGGCAAAATATCTTTAGTAATTTTCCAAAGAAATAACTGGCACTTATAAGGTATTCCCACATATTTCGTTGTTGTGCAGTTGCATCAGAATAGCCATGTAAGTTGATTTAATAGAAAATTCCCCATTTTTTGTCAGAGACCACCGAAGACGATCTACAGCTGGTTGTTGTGGAATTCGAATATTCTGAATTTGTCTAAGTTGAGCACTAGTACATAATTCATGTAATTTATTAACATACGAAGTTCGATTGCCATGATCTATAAAGTCTGCAACTTGAAGATCACCTGGTTGAGAAGTATATACAGGTGGATGATAATCCTTATGAGACACCTCACCAAACCAATTGCCTCTAACAAACTTTATTTTAGTGCCATCACCAATCTCCCAAATATGAAACCTTGGAATCCACTGTAAACCAATTTGAATACCAGCCAAATCCAAGTGCCCTTATGCTTAACTGGTCCATAAATAGGATCAATGTTCCTAAAATATTTGGCTTCTAATAACTGCACCCATTTAGCCTCCCTATTATGAATCAACCTCCATGTTATTTTGGCTAGTAAAGCTTCATTGAAAAACTTTAGCTACTTAAAGCCTAATCCTCCCAACCTTTTAGGCATATTGAGCTGGTCTCATCCAATAATATAGCCACCCCTAGAAGATTTCTTATTACACCGATAATTTCTCTGTAATGTGTCCAACTCAATTTATAATGATCCATAACACCAACCTCTGTCTGAATCTAAGTACTACGATCAACTTGGTTAACCAGCTTCCCCTGCCAAAATATTAATCTAGACTCCATTTGATCCAGAGTGTCCACAAAACAATCATTTTTATTTCTTCCTATGAAGATATGAATACCTAAATATTTCTCCTTTAATGTCATTCTTTGTGAAAAAGCGGGGGTCTAACAACCACACCCAATATTTCGCATAGCAATCTGTATGGACTAACTCCAATATACTTTTAAGAGAATCAACTAGACAGTCAGACTCAATCTTAAAAAAAATATATCAAAGAGTTATATCTCAATTCAATCTGCAATCAAACAAACAGGAATTTGCGAGCCTGATTGAATATAATAAATAACTTGGAAGGTATCAAAAACCAATATCCAAGTGTCAATCAATTTAATCAACAACCAAAGGTTGGATTCCCAATTGATTGAACTTACGCACAACCTGTGATATTTCAATTATATAGAAAATATAATGCAGAAAAGAAATAACACAGACACCAGAAGTTTTGTTAACGAGGAAACTGCAAATGCAGAAAACCCCTGGGACCTAGTCTATATTTGAACACCACACTGTATTAAGCCGCTACAGACACTAGCCTACTCCAAGTTAACTTCGAACTGGAATATAGTTGATCCCTAACCAATCTCACACTGATCAAGGTACAGTCGCATTCCTTACGTCTCTGAATCCCAGCAGGACTCTACGCACTTGATTCCCTTAGCTGATCTCACCCACAACTAAGAGTTGCTACGACCCAAAGTCGAAGACTTGATAAACCAATCTGTCTCACACATAAAAGTCTATTGAATAGATAAATCTGTCTCCCACAGATATACCTATGAGTTTTGTTCCGTCTTTTGATAAATCAAGGTGAACAGGAACCAATTGATATACCGGACTTATATTCCCAAAGAACAGCCTAGAAATATCAATCACCTCACAATAATCTTAATCGTATGGTAGCGAAACAAGATATTGTGGAATCACAAACGATGACACGAAGATGTTTGTGACTACTTTTTATCTTGCACATCGGAGAATAAATCTCGAGCAAATCTTAGAGAAGATAGTACTCAATACGATAGAAAACAACAAGATTAGAACATGCAACTACAGAGAAAATAGTTGGGTCTGGCTTCACAATCCCAATGAAGTCTTCAAGTAGTTAACCTACAGGGTTTCGTGAAAAAGCTAAGGTTAAAGGAGAAACGACTCTAGTCGCAACTAGTATCACACAAGAGGTATGGGGATTAGGTTTCCCAGTTGCTAGAGTTCTCCTTTATATAATCTTCAAATCAGGGTTTGCAATCAATGTTACCTTGGTAACACAGCGTTCAATATTCACCGTTAGATGAAAACCTGATTAGACTCAAGCTAATATCTTTCAACCGTTAGATCGAACTTAGCTTGTTACACACAAATGAAAAGTGACTTCATTTATATATGGGTAACCGTACCTAAACGTGTACACCTTGTTGGCTCAACAATAGTTAACCGAAGTTTTCCATATGAACACTTTCATATCAACCTTATTTATCTTAACCATAACTAGTTCAAATGACTCTCAAATGAAACTAGTTCTAGAGTTGTTCAATTTTTTATATTCTCATAGAAGTATACAAGACACAATTGAAGCAAAATCGATTTTGATTCACTCGAATCAATTCATGAACATTATAGCCACGGTTTTCAAAAGATTGCATCCCATATTATATAAATGTATTAGTTCATGAACAAACCGATTTTAGAACATAACCCACTCAAGTATGCAAACGGGTACACATACCTAAGTGAAGGGACTAAGTTTGGATTCGCCAAGACGTGAACCGGTACGCATACCACCAAACTCAGTTAAGTCCATGAACTTGAACCTCACGCAAGTACGCGTACCGGTATGCGTACTTGGTTCCCGGACCTTGATTAAACCAATCAGTACGCATATGGGTATGCATACCATGGTTCCCGGACTTGGGTTACACATATGCCAGTACGCATACTATGTTTATATCCAATTGTTCTAAACTCCCATTTCAATCATTGAAACATTCTCGGAAGACGACAATAGCTGTCTCACACAAACTATTAGCTTCAAAGCAATTTACAAGTGATCGAATGATCAATACGAAATATTCCGAGTCTACATCAAATGACTGTCTCACACAAATCATGTAAGATGTTACCAGACGATTTTCACATGATCATCTTTTGACTTTCCTCAAGAATATAAGATGAACTTGGTTAAAGCGAAAGCTTACCAACACATATTTCGAGAAATATGTAAGCGAGTTAAACTCAGCTCGAAATATCAAATGTGTATAATTGAAGTCTATATAGCCATACGACTTTTGTCTCAAATAGGAGATAAAGTAGATAGAATTTTAAGTGATAGATAAGTTCAAGTCTCCACATACCTTTTGTTGATGAAGTTCCACAAGCTCCCCTTAGTAGTTCTTCGTCTTTGATCGATGAATGCCGTGAAGTCTAATGCTCAACTACACTTTCTATCCTAATCCAAGACTTAGCTATAAGTAGACTAGAAATCAAGACTTATAGTTTTGGCAACTAAACTTGACAACAAGCTTGAGATAGCAACGCTTGCGAGTTCGACCGAGCAGTGCTCTAACACTTTGCATCTGAACCAAATCTGTAAGATAAAGTTTAACTTATTCACTCACCTTGTTACTAAAATGAATACTAGATTTAGGTAGACTTACCATTTGACCTGAAACCTCACAAAATTGGTGAACAATCTTTATTAAGTCAAGAACTGAAGTTGTTGAGGCTGAGGAGAAAAGGATACAATCGTCAGCAAAAAATAAATGAGAGATTTTAGGGCCACCTCTAACTGGTTGCAATGGCAATATTAATCCATAGGATTCATCTGATTGTAACATTCTACTAAATGCCTTCATACAGAGAATGAATATATAAGGTGACAAAGCATAACCTTTACGAAGTCCTCTAGACGGAGTAAATGAAGTAGTGGGAGAACCATTTAATAAAATATAAATTGAGGAAGCACAGATGCATTAGTTGATAAGCTGACATAATTTAGGGTTGAAACCTAAACATTTCATAATCTTGATGATGAAAACCCATTTCATTCTATCAAACACTTTCGCCATATCTAATTTGATAGCCACTGCACTTGTAGAAATCTTAGTTTTCTTCATGTAATCAATAAGTTCATGAGCTATAATAGTGTTATGTAAGATATTTCTACCAGGCACATACGCAGCTTGCCAAGAAGAGATATGCGAGAAAGATACTTCTTTAATCTATTAGCAAGAGTTTTAGACATTACTTTATATGCTATATTGCAAAGACTAATGGGCCGAAAATCTGAAGGAGTTTCCGCACAATTTTTTTAAGGAATGAGTACCTAATACGTGTAATTCAATTTCTTGAGTAAATACCCTGTCCTGAAAAAAAATGTTGAACCATTGCAACCATATCATTAGCAACCACATCCCAACATGTCTGGTAAAATCCTGCCTGAAAACCATCAGGTCCCGGTGAAGCCCAAGGATTAATTTGACACACCACTTGCCGAATTTCCTCACCTGTAGGAATTCTAGTAAGTTCTTCATTCTCTACTGAAGAGATACATGGAATAATAAGTTGGAAAATGGCTGAATCCTGAGAAGGATTGGTAGAAGTCATAATAGTGCTGAAATGAGAAAGAAGGAGCTGCTGGGTTTCCCCTCTAGACGTATACCAAGTACCATTGGTATCTCTAATGGAATCAATTTGATTACGTATTCTTCGAAAATTGCTTTGGCATGGAAGAACTTCGTATTCTTGTCAAGCTGATGTAAAATTTTATCTCTGGATTGTTGAAATGCAATATCTGCTCTGACTTGATACCAATGTTGAAGTTCTGATTGTTAAAGACTTATATTTTCCTGAAAAACGTTAGAGGATTGTTGAACTGCTTGAAGTTGTTGCTGAACATGTTGTATTCGCTCATCCACATTACCAAAAGTTTGATGTTTCCACTGACGAATTCTCCAACGAGCACAATTCAACTTCTTTGTAAATCTGGCTGTTGGGGACCCCGACTGATCAAATTGCCAAGCTTGATGGATCATTTCCTTGAAAGATTCATGTTTATTCCACGTTTCATATAACCTAAAAGGTTTATACAGTTTTGAAGATGGAGGAGAAGTAGATAATAAAATTGGAGCATGATCAGAGCCCACTGGAACTAGGTTATTAAAGATGGCATCTGGAAAGAAAGAGTGTTTTTCAGTGGAAGCTAATGCTCTATCCAACCTAGTTTGAACAAAATGAATGTCTTTCCGATGGTTGGACCAAGTGAATGAATTACCAGTGAAAGGGATATCATGAAGATCATATTGAGTAACTGTTTGATGGATAATCTGTGGTGTGGAGGGTTTATGAGTGGAAAAGGATTTTCGGTCAAAGCAAGATAAAGTAACACTCAAATCTCCAATAATAACCCATGTTAAATCCATATGACTATCCATGGCTGCTATCAGTTTCCACATTATCATGACATGATGAGGCCGTTTTTTCTACAAAATCCAAGCGACAACGAATTTGAAACTAATTTTTTGGTGACATGTTCCATTTATAAAACTCTACACTCCAACCAAAAATGAGAGCATTATGAGACGTATAAGACTATCATCTAATCATCTATTATATTGAATATCAACCGTTAAAGATTAACAGTTGAAATAAAATTTGTGGATGGTGAAGTTTCGTATTTCAGAATACTCTCATTTTTGGTAGAAATGTAGAGCATTATAAGAGGAACATTGTCACCAAAAGATTAGTTTTAAAAATTCATACCCGTTTGTAGAAAAAATGGTCTCATCATGTCATGATAATGTCAATGTAAGCATGTCATCGAATCCTTCCCCAATTTTATATGTAATTTTATTGTGTTTAATGAATCACAAAATTGGTCAATTAACCCAATAATGACAATTACTGGGTGAAAAAGACATGTAAAATTTGATACTGTTTAAATGGACGAGAATGTAAAAATAGTCAGGATGTAAATAGTTTCATCCTACCCATTTTCAAATACTTTTTCATATTTTTTAATTTACATCAGGATGCATCCAGTTTCACCCTCGCTATTTTTTAAGTTTAAGCCAGGATGAATCCAGATTCATTCTTGCTATTTTTTTGGTGTCCATTTCACCCATACTAATTTTTACTGAACCATGTTTTGAAAATATTTGGGCAATTGACCCAATTTCTCTTAATGAATCAGGTTGGCCTTAAGGGGCAAAAAAAAAAAAAAAAAAAAAAAAAATCCTCCGCAGTCCGAACATGGTAGTCTTACAAACAGAGATACTTGAATGCTTGGTGCTGAATGTGAGATGAAACATCACACGTGATAACAGGTCATGTTTGGAATCTATTCTGATGCCCAGTCAGCACTACCCTAAATTGGACGTACTATTATTGGCTAAAATGAATGGGACCCTATTCTATGATTCTTCAAGGTCCCACACACTTGCACCGCCAAGGTTAATCCAAATCGACCCCTCACCCCCTATCGATTCTAATTCATTTGATGTGATCAGTAAGCCGGATGAATGATATTTGTATCTGGCTTGGTGATTCATGAATGTTTATTATTAAGGATGTGAAACAAAATAAAATAATTTGCCATTTGATTTAGGTGAGTCAGAACCGAATCGGTGAAATCAATTTATAGAAGTTTTTAATCGGGTAAAATGTAAAAAATAAAATATAGAACCAAAGAGGGAAAAACGAAAAAGAGATGTGAATGAGTGGGTTCGACACTTTTTAGGCTGTACACTGAAACAGCCAACTCTACCCCCCACAATTTCAACAAGTTGAAGAGTCCTTTTCTTTTCTTTTTTTATTTCTTTTCTCCTCTTTCTCATTTCTTGCTTTCTCTGAAGCTAGAGCTGGAAAATCAGCTCACAATCTTTACTCTGATGATCCATAATTCAATCGACATCATAAAATCGATCAAATTAGAGTTTAGGTTCGGATTGTAAGATGAATTCTTCGTCCGATCGATTGTTTGGTAGACGAAGGACTATACATGAGCTTCTAGGTGCAGGATTCAGTAAGTTCTATCCATTCTTTATCATATCATGATTCATAAAAAGGACCATCGTTTATTTTCTTATTGCCGGTGCTACAACGGAGTTGCAGAAGAAACTGGATCGAAATTTGGGTAAAAATCTAATGTGTTTCATGTTGTCTATTGCTTAACAGTTGCAGACATAATCCTGTGGAGGCGGCAAAATTTAACTTCTGGATTATTGTTGGTGACATTTGCTGTGTGGGTAGTGTTCGAGAAATCTGGTTATACTCTATTATCGCTTGTGTCTAGTGTTCTCCTTCTACTGGTTGTCATTTTCTTTGTCTGGGCAAAATCTGCTTCCATTCTCAACAGGTAATGCAAGCTTCTAGTTTTGCCCACTTTCTTTCATTAAAAAGCTCAGTATGATTTGGGGCACAATTACCACACTGGGATAACAAGATATCAAAACAAAGTGAACAGAGTATTGCATTTTAACAGCACAGGTGATTGTATTTTCCGGGGTATCTTTGTGGTACACCATTCACTAAATCTGTTATGGTTCTCAATTACAGACCACCTCCACCATTACCGGAATTACATATTTCAGAAGAAGTTATGAATGAAGCAGCAGCTATAATACGAAGTCGGGTAAATGCATTTTGTTCTGTTTCTTTGGATATTGCACTAGGGAAGAACTCGGACCTGTTTTTTAAAGTGGCTGGAGCTCTCCTGCTGCTTTCGATCATTGGTGGCTGGACAGATTTCCTGACATTGGGCTACACCAGTAAGTTTTGTTAGTCTCAATCACGCAATATCCATATCATATCCAACTAGCTCATGAACCATAAAATTTATTAATTTCAAAACTGAACAAAAAATTGAAATTGCTTATGTTTATAGAATTGCATGTCATTCTATTGGTTTATTAGTGTTATGTAACTTATGTTGTTTATCATGCAGGTCTTTTTCTTGTTCTCACGGTACCCGCATTGTATGAGAAATATGAAAATCAAATAGACAGATATGCTATGATAGGATGCAGGTCATTGCAGAGATTGTACACGAAGTTGGATATGAAGTGTTTCAGCACAATCAGAGAATTGGTATTAGAAATAAAAAAACTAGACTGATTCTGTTCTTCCCTGAAAGAGGCTTTAGTAAACCTCTGAGGGTTTTTGCCTGCACTTGGCGTGTGAGCAGAGTTGATTCCCCAAATATTTTTTCTTTTTCTTTTTCTTCTTCATTCAAGTACATACCATGGCTTGCAAGTTTTATCCCTAGAGCCAGTGGTCGTAATTTTGGTGAATTGTTTGTGAGCAATGGGTTTGAGGGAGATGCGGATGATGATGCTTCTTTTGATTTCCTTTTATTGTTTGAGTGGCATAAACAATGTGGTGACATACAGGGTCATAAAAGATATTTTGATTCAAAAATAATGTAAATATACATGATAGTTTTGAATTCTCGAATGCATTCAATAGTCGGTTAGCGAGATTTCCTTCTGTTTCCTCTTTACAGCATAAGGATCATCTCTCTCTATAAATCTAAATATTATAGAAGTTACTTGAAATTAGGACGCAGGTACAACTGTTCTAATTGAATGCAACTATGAACTCTAACACTGGATACGGTCTAAAGGGTCTTCAAAAATCATCAATGGGTGAAAACATTGCAACTGGATGACAAATTTACACCAACTATTGAGTAATCCATACCTTCAAAGTAATTCTTCACTGATTATAAGCTCTTGCGTAACAACTTCAGAACCTTCGATCCCCATCAGTGAGCAACCTGTAAATTCCCAAATTCGGCAGTAAGAACCGAAAGTTTTTTTCATGAATCATACATACAGAATGCAAGTACTAGGTCTAATATATATAGTTCTATACCACAGCCGCAGTCTCTTTGCATAAGGATGATGAAAGAGTCCTTAAGTTTGGGTCGTCCCTGTACTTGTCCCAGACTTCTTCAAACTGTGGGCCCTTGCATCTTGGCAGCACAAGAAAACCCATTAGATGAAATTGCAAAAGAAGCATCAACTAAGCAGAAAACTTCTATGCAGTATCACTTACTTCTGAAGCAAGACCAGAATCTGAAGAACTTGGTTTCGGATTTCTTCACGAGATCTTCTAAGAGCTGCTTCCTTATGGGCAACAGTAAGCTCTTCTACCAATCTGAAGCGAAAGCAAAACATTAATGAGATTCAATAATTAGTTAGAAGTGAACCGGAGATGTCTGTGAGAAAATAGAATGTGTATTTTGACAGCCGAAGTAGTTAAAAGAGAGATTGGAGTCACAAAGTAGCCATGGAGCATAGCTGCTGCAATATTAGTGAATCACTATAACCTACAAAACATTGGTCATGCATAGGTATGTGCAATTATAACCTGCAATTTCAGTCTACCTTTCAGTATAAGGCGTGTTCCTGATCCAGGTCAACTTGATAATTGTCTGAACCATTTCAAGCACCTACAAAATCACAGTAAATGGTTACTATCCAAAGCACTTAAATGATACCCTGATCTTCTAACAAAAATTATGGACACGTTATATTAGTGAATAAATGTGACTTGATCTTACTAGTATAACTGTTCTATCATCATCAGCATGCATCCACTGAAAAAGAAGCGGGAAAATGCGTGTAAAGTGTGCCAATAAGACAATCCCCATGCTGTTAAAAACAGGTTCGATGAGTTCAAGCCATGAATTACGACGATCTTTATGCCTTGGTTGACGCTCCAAATGACTTAACATTTCATTCATCATCTTCTCAAACCTATCAAAACAAGTCCCACCAAAACCATCAGTGTCAGAGAAATAGAAGTTTCTAGTCTGCAAGAACAAGTAAGTCATACCATGAGCTGCGAGGGTTCTTTCGCTGGGTACAAGTCACCATGAGTACCGACATCTCAACCACGTGATGCCATAACTCATCAGTTGAAGCAATGTTTTTACAACAAATATCAAGAATCACATCCTCATAAACACCAAATTCAGCAGCATTCACATTCTTCACCAGATGTATGAAACTCAGCATACCTTGTCCCTGAAACGAAACAAATGATACACAAACATGATCATTAGTTTCGCCTATACAATTAAATTCCATTTCACCAAACAAACTAGTTTGTTAAGTAAACTTACTTTGACTTCAGGCGACCAATGATCTACAGCTGTTAATGCACAAGGTATTACCAAAGAACATAACTTTCCCAAATGTGGATATTCAACCTGGTACAATCAAAATTCATGAGAAATGCTAGCAACGTACTCCTAAAAGTATATCCATGCCACGAGGATACATTTCATCCTGTCTGTTGATCGTAAGACCCACAAGTGTGCATAAGATCACTTTGCTAGTACAGGAATATTAAATTTGAAGAATTTAAGGAACCCTAGTTGGAAAAAAAGAAGAAGAAGGAAGAACTCACCTGAGTGACAAACCATCTAAATTGATAAGCAGCAACAATGGCATAAACAACAGGAGTTCTAGCAGAAGCAGCAGAGATTTCATCACCATCATCACTATAATCTATACAACTTTCTTTCATAATACCTTTTAATTCAGGCAATACATCAGCCATTAATTCCATCACTAATTTCTTCAACCCTAATTCATTTCTCAATTCCTTTTCATTCAACTCCGGGAATTGAATTCTGGGGAGTTCGGACAATGCTTGGTTTGCTAAAACTGTAAGTTCTTTCGGTATCCATGAAAGTAATGGTGATTTATTTTGAACTGTATCAATTGAAGCTAATAAAGCACAGCATAAACAGAAATCTTTAATTTCTGTTTGGATATCTTTCTGGGAGTTGTGATTATTATTAGGTAACAAAGATTCAAGTATTGATTTAATGGAGATGTTTGTTCCTTCCGGTGGTATGTATGGGGTTTTAAGTAGGGTTTGGTTTATTGGTTCAGATAAGTTGATGAGGTTCTGATGGATTTCTGACAAGCCTTTCGCCATTGAAAACTGACTCTCTTCACTTCGCCAGGGATGTACTAGATGACCGCACGTGGAGGGAGGCCGAGGACAGAAACGAACTCGATACAGGAAAACAGTAACAAAAACTAACATGAGATATTGAACAGACATTGCATTCTACCTACAATCATATATATAAGTGAGTAATCTCAGCTGGCTAGAAAATTATTTAAGCGGCTATTATTATCCACTAGCAACCAGTTACTTTTCTATTATCACCTATTTATTCTGAAGAGCTAATACTAATCATACCTGTAGTGCGAACGCAACAACAGCACAATGTCCACAAAGAAGAAACTCCCCCTTAAGTGCTTTGCCAAGTCCCCTGGCACCATATCAATAAAATAGACAGCAAAAATCAATAAGAAACCAGACATTCAAACATGTTATTGTATGCAGAGATATGTACAACAATTGCCATATTTTGGTTGATTTATCTAAAGACAAAATAAAGCAATTATTAGAGGAAAATGACTTTATACTTGAGGAATTGTTTCTGGAACGAATCACTTGCAAGAAAGATACACCTGTACCAGCAAAACTGGAACGGAGCTTTGAACGGAAACAATGAACATACAGTATTATTTTACAAGTTCAATGATTCTAGAATCTAAAGGATGCTTTATCAGCTGACATTGATTCATCTAAAGACTCTATGCAAATAAAACAATTATTATGAGGACCCAATACTCTAAAACCTTATATAACAAACCCACTTATCAAAACCTCTTTAACATGTTAAAAACTGTAGTCAATTTCAAGCAAATTTCTTTAAGCCATTTTATCAAACAGTAATTGAGCATCGTAAAAAAGTGTTAAAGTTTCAAATTTAGGTCACACTATAAAATAGAATGAAGATCTTTAGTTGCAGAAGGTTGTAGTTTAGAAGAAAAGGAAAATAGAGACTTACCCGTCGTCTTCAAACCGTGAAACTATATTTTGCTCTGTTTTTGCAGGCAAACAAATCCAATTTCATCCGTGAGTTTTAACGAAATTGAGTCAACAAAAAGACTAAGTTTTAACGATCGATCTAATGGGTAGTTTCAAGAACTATGAACAGACAGAAGGCTGTTTTTTCATCCCATAGATGGCCTCCCTTTGGTCGGCCGATAAAGGTTTAGAGTTTTTCACCCGGTTGAGTTCAAAGTTGTTCCGACTTAACCGAGTCGGGGGGATGTAAAGTACTACTCCTACTGTGCTGTATTGCAGGCAACCCCCACATTTTGAAATGGTATGGTTTATTTTCATGCTGGAATTAAATTCGCATTATAGGAAATAATATGGTAGGCAAGTTGCACGGAACCACAGTCTCTGGAATGGTATGGTTTACTTTCATACTAGCCATGCCAGGTGACCTGGCAAACTCGCGAAGTCATTATAGGAAATCGTCGGAGCCACATATCACATAGTCCCTATCGAGTGGCAAAGACTATAATGGTAGCGTCAAAGTCAGCATCAATGATAGTAGAGTGTACATCGCTTGGTGGAGGCTCTATCATCAACGGCTCTTTTTGTGTTGTTTATAAATACGTGAACTTTTAATTTTATATTTACATCTACAATTTAATTTTACACAAGAAATTTTAAAACTCAGCAAAAAAGAAAATTCAAGGTGATAGGAAATGCAACTTGATTTTTCCGTAGTCATACTTGAAGTAACAGGATATGTGATGGTTATCAAGAAATAAAGAATGGTAAAAAGCAGATTTTTCCGAAGTCATATTTGAAGTTGTTATTAACAAGATATGTGATGGTTATCAAAAATAAAGAATAGCAAAAGTAAAGAAAATAAACATTCAAGATGTTAACCAAGCCACGTCTACACCTAAAAGGCTGATAAAAATCCAAAGCAGAGAAATTTGAAAGTTAACCATATTGTACTAGACACAAAAACCAAGGAAAATATTTTGAATAGTGCATGATTGGATTTTTTATGTTGGGTGAAGATAAACACGAGGCCAAATATTGTACAAGATTTTTATTGAAATCTTATTATCTAAACTAGATTTGTGCCCGTGCTACGCACCGGGCATTTTATTTTTTTTAATTTGGTGTGTGTGGGGCTTCGCCCCTCCCAGCCCCGTGGAGATGCATTTTTGATTTGGTGTGCGCGGGGCTTCACCCCGCCCCGTGGAGATGCATTTTTGATTTGGTGTGTGCGGGGCTTCGCCCCGGCCCGTGAGGATGCATTTTTGATTTGGTGTGCCCAGGGCTTCGCCCCGTCCTGTGACGATGCATTTTTGATTTGGTGTGCGCGGGGTGAATGGCGATGTATTTTTGATTTGGTGTGGCGGGCAAACACATTAAATAGGTGGAGAATATGTGTATATTTTATTTATTTATTCATTTTATTTTCGCAGAAAATATGTGGATTTTTTTCCGCTTTAGATATTAATTTGGAAAAAAGAGTCCTTATACGGTAGATACTCGATTTCCAAATTGAATTTGGACTTCCATAAAATTCCAAACACGGTAGGTTAGGTTTTCCTTTTGAGTTTGTAATTTTTAAACCAATCATACGTTGCCAAGTGTCCTCGCGAATTCCAAATTGAATTTGATTTCCTTTTTTTTTATTTATCTTTTCCTATTCTTTTTAAACCAATCATACGTTGCCAAATGTCCTCACTAAAACGCTCGTTTCACAAAACTCAAAAAAGGCCTATTTCGGCCAATATAAAGCGAGGGTTTCCTCACCATTCAACATGGGAGCTTTATTTGTGTAGGCCTTTAAGTCTTTAGATTTATGTCTTGTAAAAAGACACAATATTGTTAGTTAATCGAAAATTAAACTTAAAACAAGAAGTAAAGTTACAAATTAGACTTCCATTTTAAATTTATCCGTTATATATATTTAATCAAAATGTACATATAATTAAGAAAAGTTGAAAATTAAGAAATTACACATAATTTTAGGGCTATAATCAAAACTAAAATATCTTAATATATACTTTCATTGAGCTACAGATACCCGAGGAGCAATGGGCAAAAATGGATAGTATTTCTTCAACACCACAAGGATGCGAAAACACCTTAAGAAGCCAAAGATTCTACAGTCACTCTTCACCATTCCTCAAACGATTTTCCCATTGATTTCACTAATCATTCTTAGTCGATGGAATTGCATGGTTAAAGCTATAAATTCCAGCACATCTCTATTAAGCAAACAAAAATGGGCTGCCAACTCTTATGCATCACAATTTTTGAGGTTCATTGTTTCTTCAGTAAATTCTTGAAATATGTTTTCCCAAAAGGTGGTGCATTGTAGTCGTTCACCATTGATAGCATCTTGTG
Organism: Papaver atlanticum; assembly: GCA_023531105.1. Classification (NCBI taxonomy): domain Eukaryota; kingdom Viridiplantae; phylum Streptophyta; class Magnoliopsida; order Ranunculales; family Papaveraceae; genus Papaver; species Papaver atlanticum. The sequence continues at coordinate 224,081 of JAJJMB010010755.1, read as the reverse complement.
TAAAAAAATATAATCCAGCATTCGGCTATGGTAAATTTTGCACCCCAAAATATGTTACTTCGACCAGATTAAGGATGGGATTGAGAAGCCTTATTTTAAAAAATTACAAAGTGATGAAGTGTAGAGAAAGTGTGAGCGAAAACAGTAAAAAAAAATATATATTATAAAAAATGTGAGTGAGACATGGTGAAGTGGAAAAAAAGTGTTAGTTGAAATGAGGTGAAATTAAATATTTATATAAAATTTAATACAACCATTGGATGATAAAACACTAGTGGTATGTATTTAACCTAAATTCTATGAAAAATAACAAGAAAAATTGCTCAGATCCCTGTAAACGAAGCTTATTTAGGTCGTGTTGTAGGTGGTCTGGCTAAACCTATTGATGGTAGGTTTGAAATTCATCTTCTGAATCCCGGTTAATTGAATCTCCAGGTCTAGGTAGTATTTCAAGCAGTTATGTACATGAGCCTCTTCAAAAAGGACTTATTGTTATTGACTCGACGATCCCTATGAGGCGCGGTCAGAGAGAATTAATTATTGGGGACATGAAAATCGGTAAAACAACAGTAGCGAAGAAGATTATTCTCAATCAAAGGGGAAAAATGAATGATGAAGATTAATTATGTTGTCGGTAACATTGACTTGATCCCGCGGTCAAGTCTTTACCGAGCAATCAAGACTCTTCCGCTTGGTAAGAACTCTACATGATGCGCAAAGTGGAAAAAAATAATCCAATTTGCCTGTTTGTTGCCTTTTAGCCAGTCTCATTGTGGCACCATAACTGGAAAATTCATTGATTTGCCATATATGCACCCGTTATGGAACTGGATAAATGGAAAACTCAATATAGAGTCTGGGGTAAAAAAATTGCCGCTCAATCTTTTTATCATCCAACGGTCCATAATCCATCCCCTAAAAATAATTAATTCTAACCTTATTTCAACTCACACTATCTTCACACTTCACATTCTCTCACTCACATTTCTTCAAATCTAAAACGAAATTCACGATTTTAACTCACATTTTCTTTACGTTTCTGAAATGACGAGGGTATCAAATACACCACAATCTTTTCAATATCAACCTATAAGTCTGTGTTGATGGTGGATTTTCGAAAAAGGATAAAATCGTAAAATCATGATACTGCATGTTTCTGACACGGCTTCAGAAATTTATGTGAAAATCATATTTTATGATTCGTGAACCATTTCACGATCTCTGACTGAGCGAACATCCTCTCAGAGCTATGATGAACATGTCACTCGTAAAGCCTCACAACTGAGCTTTTCGACACTTCACATATTTCATCAGCACCTCTGCATAGAATCGAAATGATTGGACGGCTCCTAGACATATTGCATGCTAGTATAGAGCGTTAACGTCTTCAGGACGTCACACTATTTGTTGTTCCCAAACTATGTAGAGAATGTGTATAGAATCTCTTAACGATTGGAAGGCTCCTAGACATATTGCATGTTAGTATAGAGCGCTAACGTCTTCAGGACTTCACACTGTTTGTTGTTCCCTGACTATACATGACCAATATTCAAAACGGGTATGATACTTCCATCATCTCATACCTCGATTCCCGAATAAACTCGTTCCTAGACAAATCCCATGCTAGTATAGAGCAATTCATAGATTAACACTAGCGTGACATTCATCAACTGAATTCCTAGAAAATAATCTTTTTTATCTCACTACTCCGTTCCATGGCTGTTCCTCAACTGGATTCCATGGATTAGTAATAGATAATCATTTTATCTCATTACTCCGTTCCATAGCTGATCCTTAGTTGGATTCCATGGATTAGTAATAGATAATCATCTTATCTCATTACCCCGTTCCATGGCTGATCCTCAGCTGGATTCCATGGATTGGTAATAGACACTCAATTTATTTTATTACTCCGTTTCATGACTAATTCTCAGCTGAATTTCATGAATTAGTAATAAATATTCACTGATCGGGAATCTGAGTCACCACCGAGTAAGCCCCGAGAAAATGGTGTGAGTGTACTTAGCAATAATGCACGAACGAGCACCCGAGCGCACGAACGAGCACTCAAAAATATGGACAAACGAGGAAACCTATGCAAAATAGGGAAGAAAAATAATATTAATAAAAAAATAAAAAGCCGCCCAGGGCGACCGAGCCCACCGGTCGGTCCCATGCCTCTTTCTTTTATTTTACCTTATTTTGTTATTTTTCTTAATCTCATTAAAACTCCTTCATTTGATCAAATTCCCTCGTTTGAGCAAAACTCTCAGTTTCTTCATATTTCCTTCACTCGATGAAAAATAATTAAAAATAGGGAAAGGTGTCACGGGACCGGGCCTACTAGCCGGCCGGCCATGCCCTAGCCGTGACCGGACCCACACCTTATCATCCCTTATTTTATTTTTATTATTATTTCCTTCATCTCGTAACTCCTCCGTTTGAGCATAAACCCTGGTTTTTCCATATTTTCTCAAATATTGCTCAAACGGTCAAAAGTCAAATGGTCACATGACTGACTAGGATTCTCACGATAATATTCTTATTTTAATATTGCTAAAATATTTACCGCATGAGCAAATTCCTACTTGCTCATCCGAGCAAAATCGAGAGTTTCAGTCAAGATCAAACTCTTCTGAAAATCCAAAATATTGCTCGAACGCGCGTCATAAAATATCAAAATTCTCAAAATTGAGACACGGACAATATGGTGACACAGTCATGACACCTTGACCGACCAAGGTCGGCCCTTAGGCTTGCAAGGAGCCGGTCCCACATACTTTAACAATTTTGACCTAATTAATCTTCTACAGTTCATATTGGGTTCAAACTCTTTCCAACCAACTTGGAACTTGTTCAATCAACCACCAGCTGGTCCCACGACCACCAAGGGCCGGTTTCATACCCCTTGGTCAGTCCCTCATCTCTCCATAATTAGGTTTTATTTCCTAATGCTCAGACGAGCACTATTTTAATAAATGATTAAACCAGCATTTAATCATCCTTTCACCAATTGGTCTACAAAGAACTTTGGTGCATGCTCACTCGAGCACCTGGGCATTGCATATTTGTCCAACATCCCATGTAGTCGGTCCCTCTCTCACTCAGTGATTGATTTTCAATAAATCATCAATTGATCAACAATCGATCAAAATTGGGGTTTTGAACTGAATGCTTTGTAAAACATAATTCTGAGCAAGTTAAAAACCCGAGACCTCATCAAGATCGGGCGATTTACGCTCTGCAACTTGGGCGACTGACTCAGTGAAATTTTCTTCGTCAATCTTCGTTTCTCGTGCTCAATTCTATTAATTTCAGGTGAAATCTATACAAAATTCTTCTTGTATAAGGTGTTTCTTATGATGTTTAGTCATTATGTCAGGTGGTTTTATGGATTCTTGTCCTAAATCCACTAATTTTGAATCATTCAATTCAGATATGTTAGGTCTTAATAAAGAAAAAAACTCTCAGGTAATTCCTTCGATTGAATTGCCTGATGATTTATTTGAAGAGAGTCTAAATCCTTTGAGGTTTTCTCTTATTGGAAGGTTAAATTTACAGCAGATTAAATTTGTTGATGCTGCGATTATTCTTCAAAAACAATGGAAGTTAGTTGGAGATTGCAAACTTATTCCATTAGGAAGGGGTTTCTTTACGATTAAACTTGATAATGACAATGATCGTCAGCATATCAAGGAGGGTAAATGGGAGGTATTAAATCAAGTACTGCAAATTAGGAAATGGATCTCAAATTTCCAACCTGAAAGTCAAAAAACTTCAAAAGCTTTGGTTTGGGTGAGATTTCCAGGGATATGACTTGAATTTTGGAGTGAAAAAATTTTGTTTAAAATTTGCAAGGAAATTGGCAATCCTGTCAAGCTTGATGAGGCAACTGCAAAATGTGAAGTTGGGTATTATGCTAATGTTCTTGTTGAAGTTGATTTTGCCAGAACTTTTCCTAACAAAATTTGGATAGGTACCAAGTATGGTGGTTTTTTCCAGAGCATATCCATTCCAGTTTGTCCAAAATTCTGTTCAACTTGTAAGATTGTTGGTCATTTTATCACTGAGTGCATAGTAGAGAAGAACAAAGTTCAGCAAGCAAGCAAAGCTCATACTCAAAACAACATTAGATCCACATCAACTCCTCTTCAGCAACATACTCCTAAAAATGGTAATTCCCATGTACCTTTTGATATTTGTGACAGATCGGAGGTTGATAAAAATTGCAATATTATGGAAATGGTGCAAGGAAGCACATCTGGAACTGCTAGTAATCAAATTCCTGTTGAAGATTCAATAGTCTCCAATATAGTATCTCATACTAAGTTTCAATCTATTAGTAATTCAATGTTAGTCAATTTGGATGGTGGAAGATTTAGTGCTCTAAACCAACTTGAACAAAAAGAGGATGATGTTATAAGTGTTGATGAAGAAATTTTGGCTGAAATGGAGCCTCAAAAGCTACTTCAAATAGCTGAAGTTACTGAATTGGAAAAGATTGTGGTGAAGTTTGTGGATGCTGGTTCAGGTAAAGTTACTAATGAGCCAGTATCTTTTACTACTTGGTCTTCAATAGTTAATTCATTTGGGAGTAAGAAGATGGACACTGATGTTAGTAATACTATTCCAGTTGTTAAGAATATTTCAGCTACTAAAAATTTATCTCAAGCAGCAGTTAAATACAATTTTAGAAGAAATGTTGGTAAGGGGGGTCCAAAACCCCTCCAAACCAAAACATGAAAGTTTTATTTTGGAACATAAGGGGTCTTAGGAGAGCTAGGGCCCAACAGAAGTTACAAAGTTTAGTTAGTCAATTTCAGCCAACACTTTTGTGGATTGCAGAATCTAAAATCAAATACTCTGCTTCCTTTTGTAGTAAATTAAATCTTTCTAGTATGCAGTCTATGGTGATACATAATGCTTCAACAACTCATAAAAGTAATATATGGTTATTTTGGAGTAACTCCATTGTAACTCCTTCAATTATTTCTGTTACAAGTCAGATGATCACAGTGGAAGTGGGAGATGTCCTAGTTTTTGGTGTTCATGCTCATGTTAATACGGTGCAGAGAAGATTCCTTTGGTCAGAAATGCATATGATTAGTGATCTTAAGAAACCTTGGTTAGTCATGGGTGACTTTAATTTAATTCTTTCAATGGAAGACAAGGTTGGTGGCAAATCTCCTTCAAGAAGATCAATGTTATATTTTAGTGAATGTTTAAACACTTGTGAATTATTACAAGCTCCTAAAGTAGGTCTAGATTTCACTTGGTCAAACTGTCAGCATGGGAGTAAAAGAATATTGTGCAACCTGGACAGAGCCGTGTTTAATATGGAATTGTTAATATTATATAGTGATTGGGGTTATAAAGTTGGTGTTAGGGTGGTTTCAGATCATTCTCCTTTAATGGGTGGATGTGTTAACATTCCAAAACCTACAAATGCTCCTCTCAGATTCCAAAAAATATGGTTAGAGCATCCTGGTTTCATGAAAGTTGTTGAAGACAGTTGGGATGAACCTGTAAATGGAGATCCTGCTTTCATACTGATGCACAAACTTAAGAGATTAAAAATAATATTGAAAGAATGGAAATGGAATACTTTTGGTAATGTTCAGCTCAAAATTAAGGAAGCAGAAAAATTGGTTCAAGAAAAAATTGTAATTTCAGATAATAATCCTCATGATGAGCAACCAATGACAGATTTGGTATTGGCTCAAAATGATTTAAATTCAAAGGAAGTTCAACATTGTATCATGATGAAACAAAAGTCAAGAATTAAATGGATTACAGAGGGCTCCTCTAACACCAATTTCTTTCATACAAATGTTAAGATAAGACAAACCAGAAATATGATATGTGAATTTGAAGATGTGGATGGTAACATGGTAGCTGATCAGGGAAAAATTATAAATATCTTGATTAAATTCTTTCAACAAAAATTTCAGTATCGAGAGGTAACTATAAATGAGTCCTTGTTGGATGTTATTCCCAAGTTAATAACAGATGAAGATCAAGTCATGATAGAAGCTATACCTGAGTTAGAAGAAATTAAAAATGCAGTTTTCAGTATGAATGCAGAGAGAGCACCAGGACCAGATAGTTTCTCAGGTATTTTTTTATAAATCCTGTTGGGACATCATTAATAGTGATTTGTTGAATGCAGTTCAATATTGTTGGAAAAGGAAATATATTCCAAGGGGTATGAATTCAAATTTTCTAGTGCTACTTCCTAAAGTTAATGGACCAAAGAAACCAAACCAGTTCAGGCTTATTGGTTTAAGTAACTTCAACTTTAAAATCTTTACAAAAAATTTATCTACAAGGATGAATGGTCTAATGTGTAAATTGGTATCAAACCAGCAAGCAGCATACTTCAAAGGCAGAAGTATACATGAACAGGTTATGTTGGCTTCTGAATTGGTGAATGAAATGAAGCATACAAGAAGAGGGGGAATGTAGGTTTGAAGCTTGATATATCACAGGCATATGACTCAGTAAGTTGGGATTTTTTTATTTAAAGTACTTCACAGATATGGCTTTTCTGCATCTTTGTGTGAGTGGTTAAGAACATTATTTTCATCTGCTAAGATATCTGTTATGATAAATGGTGGTCCACAAGGTTTTTTCTCAATGGAGAGAGGGTTAAAACAGGGTGATCCTCTGTCTCCCATATTATTTGTGCTGATGGAAGAAGTATTAAGTAGAAATTTAAGCATACTGGTAGAATTGAAGAAACTGCAACCAGTGGTTGTCATAAAAGGTGTTTATCCAACTCACCTATTTTTTGCAGATAATCTTCATCTTCAGTAATGGATCAAAGAAAAGCTTAGAATCTCTTATTAATCTTCTCAAGGACTATAAAGAAAGCTCTGGTCAGACAATCAATAAACAGAAAAGTAAATGTTTTGTGGATGGTTGTACTCCATCAAGAAGAATTCAAATTTCAAGCTTAATGCAAATGGAGCTTACATCATTCCCTGACAAATATTTAGGAGTTATATTGAAGCCTGGTAGAGTTAAGAGTGCTACTGTGTGGCCAATGGTGGAGATGATGGAGAGTTATTTAGCTACTTGGAAAGGTAAAATGCTATCATTCCATGATAGACTGGTGCTTATAAAATCTGTCCTTTGCAATGTTCCAATTTATAATATGGCAGCCTATAAATGGCCAAGCTCAGGCATAAAAATCTGTGAAAAAATCATAAAAAATTTCTTATGGACTGGTGACAGTGAAGTTAGAAAATATGAAACTTTTGGTTGGAACAAAGTTTGTACTCCATTCAATGAAGGAGGCCTGGGGATTAGAAGATTGAAGGTAATCAATAAAGCCTTATTAATGAAAATGATGTGGAAATTTACAAATTCAAGTGATGACTGCTCAATTTTTTTTGTTGCTAAGTATAAAGATAAATTTGGTCAATGGAGTACTGAATGGAAATTATCCACAGTATGGCCAGGCTTAAAGTGGGCTTGGAAGGAGTTGAAATCAAATTTGAGATGGAATATAGGCAATGATAAAAACAGATCATTGTGGTTTGATACTTGGGTAGGTGAAAATCCTTTGATTGAACCTGTGGGATGCATTGAGACAATAAAAGAAAAATTACATATGACTTTGAGTGATATTCTGGAAAATGGTATCTGGAGAATTCCAAGTGATTTACAAGCTTTCATTCCAGCTACATTACCCTCAACAAGTGGAGAGCAAGACAAACTTATATGGAGTGGTGACATTAAAGGTATTTTCTCTACATCTGCTGCTGTTGAAAAAATTAGAACCAAGGAACCAAGAATACATTGGCCAGATCAAATATGGAAAAGATTTCTACATCCAAGTATTGCTAGTAATGTATGGAAAATATAGCAGGGTGTGTACATTGATGATGCAAAACTAATCAAAAAAGGCTATTCACTTGCTTCTAAATGTTATATCTGCCAGCAAGATCAAGACAATATGGAGCATATCCTGTGGTTCTGCAAGTTCAACAAAATTATATGGCAATGGTTAGTAACTATCTTTCAGTTCCAAACACCTACTTCTTTCTCAGATATTCTTAAATTTGCAAAACATAAAAGCTCAATTATTAAGCAAGTCTGGATAACAGCAACATGTGCAACCATGAGAGAGATGTGGTTCCAAAAAAATAAGTTGATTCATGAAAACATAATACCAAATTTGGAGAGCTTTAAGGGAAGAATTATGAGTCTGGTATTCTATGGTGGGTACAGAATGACAGGTACAAGATGGGGGGAAAATTATGACTATGATGTGCTTAGTTTTTTCAATCTAGGCCAGATCATCAAAGAATGTCAGTGGCTCAATCCCAATGAAGGTTATATGTTATTTAGCTGTGCTGGTACTGCAGTTGGTAATCCAGGAATGGCTGATTTTGGAATTATAGCTAGAAATCATAACAGTCAGGTCATTGGAACAGTCTCAGGTGGAACTGGAATTGCTACTACTTATATAACTGATGCATTAGCTATTGTATGGGATATTGAATGGGAAGTTAAACTGCAATGTAGTAAGATTCATACCAGATCTCATTCACTGACAGTAATAGAAGATGTCAAAAAAGGAGTGGTGCCTTGGTGCTTACAATCAAGGTGGCTGAAAGCCAAAAAAGAAATTTCTGTGATTATATATGAGCAGTGCTATAAAGAAGTTAACTTCTCTGCAATTAAACTTTCTAAACAAGGTGCAAAGCTTCCTCAGGGTGCTGTGGTTGTTCATGAAGGGAAGCCTCCATCTCTGGCACATATTGAGTTACCTGGTAGGAAGTATTATAGATTCTGCTAGCCATAAATGCTCAGATTATGTGTAATTTTTTCAGTTTTTTAGTTCCTTTTTTGGTATTCAAATTTTGTAATCTCTAAGTTTGTTTAAAAATTAATAAAAATGTGATTTAGCAACAAAATAATAATAATTTTGAGCAAGTTCAAGCACTAATAATTTTGTGTTGATCCAACAATCAACATCTTGATTAATTATCTAATATTCAGTCCAGCTGCTAATATTTTAAATTAATATTTTATTTGGTTATTTGTTCAAACGAGCAATATTTGCTCAGACTATCAATATTGATTCAACTATCAATATTCAGTAATCCATCAAATGAGAAATATTTGCTCAGACGGGATTAGTAATATTATTCAAATATTAACGTTTGATACTTCATTAAGCGAGCAATATTCGCTCAGACGAGCAATATTCATCATGTTGATTCAATTATCAACATGCATTCGATATATATATATATATATATATATGTGTGTGTGTGTGTGTGTGTGTGTCCCAGCAGACATGTTTAATACATGTATCATAGAGCATTTGTCAATCATGCTCGATTCAACAAAACTTAGACTAATCGTCTAATCAAGTCAACAACTGACTAATTAAATACACGTCTGCCTTGCAGACTCCACACTCATAAGACATCAATCATGTCACATGGGAGGATATTAATTAGGGTTTTGGTATGGCAGCCTACGTCATGTGTGTTCATCCACGATGATAAATGTGAGTAAGTCGTGCAAACGGTTGAGGAAGTTAGCAAAGTAGTGGGTAGACAATCAACCAAGTCTCTGCACGACCTGGTACTGGTTAAACCACGATTTTTTACTTCCCCACTCTTTCACTCGAGCAACCGTCACATTTATTGGAGATCAATATGTCTACATTCTGGCAATATAAATAAGTCTCTGAACTCATGATTGAGAACAAGAACATACATAAGGGAATTACCACAAGAATTCTCATCTGAACAATCACTCTCAATTGAGAAGAATTCAAACTTATTTGAACCCAGCAGTTCATTTGCAGAAACCTATAACACATTCATAATCCTTGATCACCATTGATCTCACACACTTCTCAGCTTCCCTCCTACAGATCGACCATTTTCCCTCTTTGTGCCGAATTGACTCTGGAACGGCCATTGTCTTGGTTTAGGCCGGAGTCCTACAGATTGATCTCTCGAACTCAAAGCACTCCCGTGCAGTGCATCTGTTTGAGGTTAAGCAATTTGCTCAGTCGAGGAGTCCCCGTCCGCACGGGCATCTCTTCACTTTCCTAAAAAACCAGCAAATTATTTTTCCCCATCAACAGTCCGATACCTTGTGTGATCTTCTATGGACTAAGAAGTTGAGATAATATAACAACAAGATAATCACTTGATAATAGTTATGGTACACGACCGATTTATTATAGGATCAATATCAAGTGCTAGGGATTAATACACAGGTGAAATTACTTTAATTATTACTTAACCAAATTATAAGTGGAAAGTGTTAGAGCACTGCTCGGTCGAACTCGCAAGCGTTGCTATCTCAAGCTTGTTTGTCAATGTTAGTGATCAAAACTATAAGTCTTGATTTCTAGTCTACTTAAAGTAATATCTCGGACTAGGATAGATTGTGTAGTTGAGCATTAGACTTCACGGCGGTCATTAATTGAAGACGAAGAACTACTAAGGACATCTTGTGGAACTTCATCAACAAAAGGTATGTGGAGACTAAAACTCATCTATCACTTGGAAAGTCTATTTCTACTCTATCTCCTATATTGAGACAAAAGTCGTATTACTATATGGTTTTCGATTATCTCGCTTACATATTTCTCGAAATATGTGTTGGTAAGCTTTCGCTTCAACAAAGTTCAGCTTATATTCTTGACGAAAGTCAAAATATGATCATGTGAAAATTGCCGAGTAACATCTTACATGGTTTGTGTGATACAATCATTTGGTGTAGACTTAGAATATTTCGTTGTGATTATTTCAATAACTTGAAAATTTCTTTGATGCTAATAGTGTGTGAAAACGGCTATTGTCATCCTCTAAGAAAGTTTCAATGATTGAAATAAGAGTTTAGAACACTTAACCAACATTAGATTATAAACATGTTGTGCACTCTTGTATATGTGTGATCCATGTCCGGGAACCATAGTATGCATACCCGTATGCAAACCTGTTGGTTTGAGAAGTCCGGGAACCTAAGTGCGCGTACCCGTACGCATACTGGCATAGGTTTGTGACCGTAAATTTCTGCTGGGTTTGGAGGTATGCGTACCCGTTCGCGTACTGGCGAAAACCAAACTTGGTCCGGCTATTTCAAGTATGCGTACCCGTTTGTATACTTGAATGGTTTAAGTTCTAAAATTGGTTGTGACATGAACAAATACATTTATATAATAAGGAATGCATTCTTTGCAAACCGTGGATATAATGTTCATTAATTGATGCGAGTGAATAAAACCGATTTTGCTTCGATTGTGTTCTTGTATACTTCTATGAGAATATAGCAATTGAACAACTATTTAACTAGTTTCATTTGAGTCATTTGAACTAGTTATGGTTAAGATGAATAAGGTTGATATGAGAGTGCTCATATAGCTAACCTCGGTTAACTACTGTTGATCCAACATGGTGTACACGTTTAGGTACAGTTACATAAACCTAAATGAGGGTACATTTCATTTGTATATAACAAGCTAAGTTTGATCTAACGGTTGAAAGATATTAGCTTGTATCTAATCAGGTTTTCATCTAACGGTGAATATTTAATGCTTTGTTACCAAGGTAACTTAGATTGCAAACCCTGATTTGAAAACTATATAAAGGAGAACCCTAACAACTGGGAAACCAAATCCTCACACCTCCTGTGTGATACTAGTTGCGACTAGAGTCGATTCTCTTTTAACCTTAAGTTTTTCATGAAACCCTGTAGGTTAACGACTTAAAGACTTCATTGGGATTGTGAAGCCAGACCCAACTATTTTCTCTATAGTTGCGTGTTCTGATCTTACTTTTACTATCGTGATTGAGTATTATCTTTGCTAAGATTTGCTTGAGATTTATCTCCGATAGGTAAGATTAAAAGTAGTCACAAACATCTTCGTCTCATCATTTGTGATTCCATAATATCTTATTTCACTACCATACGATTAGGATTATTGTAGGGTGATTGATAATACTAGGTTGTTTTTCAGGAATATAAGTCCGGTTTATCAATTGGTTCCTGTGCACCTTGATTTATCAAAAGACGGAACAAAACTCGTAGGTATTTCTGTGGGAGACAGATTTATCTATTCCAATAGACTTTTCTGTGTGAGACAGATTTGTTTATCAAGTCTTCAACTTTGGGTCGTAACAACTTTTAGTTGTGGGTGAGATCACCTAAGGGAATCAAGTGCGTAGAATCCTGCTGGGGTTCAGAGACGTAAGGAGCGCAACTGTACCTTGATCAGTGTGAGATTGATTAGGGCTCAACTACATTCCAGTCCGAAGTTAATTGGTAGTAGGCTAGTGTCTGTAGCGGCTTAATACAGTGTGGTGTTCAAAGCTGGACTATGTCCCGGGGTTTTTCTGCATTTGCGGTTTCCTCGTTAACAAAACTTCTGGTGTCTGTGTTATTTCTTTTCCGCATTATATTTTGTTATATAATTGAAATATCACAGGTTGCGCATTGAATCAATCAATTGGTAAATCCAACCTTTGGTTGTTGATTGAAATTGATTGATCCTTGAACATTGGTCTTTGGTACCGTTCTAGTTATTCCTCTTATATTCAATCGGGCTCGTATATTCCTATTTGCAGATTGCGGATTGAATTAAGAGATATAGATATAAAACTCTTTGATATACTTTTCTCTAGATTGAGTCTGACTGTCTAGTTGATTCTCTTGAAAGTATATTGGAGTTTTTCTATTCAGATTTCCAAATGAAATATTGGGTGTGGTTATTGTACCCCCGCTTTTTCAATTGGTATCAGAGCAGGCAAACACGTTTAAGACCTTATAAGTCTGTGTTTGTAGCAATCTGGTCTCTGTGGACCTAAGAAGTATCTCACAAATTAACACACATAGAGATGTCTTCCAAAGCTTCTGATTATGCCAAAAATCTTGTTCTTTCCTCGAAGGATAACAACTTAGTAGATTCTTCCGAATTCCGAGGAAAAAGCAAGAAATTTGACATCGTATCAGAATCAGAAATGGAACTCACCAGATCGTTTAAACAATCTGCTGAAATCATTGATTTTCAAGTTTCTAAAATCAAGACTCTTGAAGAAAAGAATGATTAGCTCATTGATGAATTTTAGAAATCTCTTGAAAGAGAACGTGAGCTTTATTGCTTTATTGAATCTCCCTCTAACAATATCGAAAAATTGGTTCAAGAAAGTACTCTACAGCGTGAAAAGATTAGTATGCTTGAAGATACTATTAGAGAAGTCTCAATTAGAAAAGAACGTTTAATCAAGGCTCATTCATCATAAATAAACAGTCATCATCTTGAAAAAGAGAAACTTGTTGCATCTCTTCGATGTACCCAAGAACAGTGTAACACCTTGAAAAAGGAAAACTCTGTTTTGATGAGTAAGTCATCCCCAGTACCTTCTTCCGATACTCACAAGAATTTACCCAGCGTGAAGAAAATTCCCTCCAAGGAAGTACCCACTGTGAATCACTTGCAAAATTTGCATGTGCCGGAAAAGGTTATGAGTCAAGGAAATTATGTTTCTAGTCCACGGTGTTGTTCCTTCTGTGGGAAAAAGAATCATTATGCTCTTCATTGTTTTGCTAGAAAGAAACAAATCTCTGATCTTCATAATTTGCTTCTTTTTACTATCAACGGTGTAAATCGTCTGAAGACATCTACAATGAATTTCTTTCCTACAGAAAACCAGAATTCTTATAAGAATGATCTCTCTTCTAGAAATCATCACAGGTTGCAAGTTCCTCTTAATGGTATAAACTCTTGTGCCACGAATGAACACATTTCCTGTGCTTATAAGAACAAGTTTGGCAAGTCTAAATAAAGAAGATGGATGTCCTTCAACTCTTCTCCTCTGGAACCGATTTCTAGAGGTCCTAGACTCATTCCTATAAAAATCCTTCTGATGGATCTTTAAAAGGGTTTATGACTAATTCTTATGGAATAAGTTGTAATCGATGGAAAGAAGGGAATACACGATACAAGAGCACAAAAGATGTGTACAACTCTTCTCCCATAATTCATAGTGAGAATATTTCTCACTTCTTTACCTGATTCCAGGTAAGTTCATCCTTGTATCTATCTTGAGAGTTACAAGGATGATGATTATGGGAGTCTCAAGAATAGTTGTATGTTTTTATGCGTTTTATGTTAATTTTATGAGTCATTCGATCCTGCTGATCGTATCTCATGCTCTAATTTGAAGAGAAGTTTTCTAAATTATTGAGCCATGTTAACAAACATTGTGTTTTCTTGTTGGATCTTTTCTAAATTCATCATTCATCTGTGATCGGTCCACGAACGTCCGTGTCCTCTTCATGAGAGTTCATAGGGTTTCCATAACAAGAGATTCCTTCTCCTGTTTACAAACATATATATATATATTCTATATTGTGTTGGTCCATCCCTAACAAAAAAATTATATGGAAAACTCTTCAAGATCTCAAGAGATTGTAAGTCTTGACATGGAGGAGGATACTCAAGGACGTGATTCGGTTCAAGAACTTGTTCTGAAGAAGATGCTTGCAAGGAAAGAGCACAACTCCTGGATTGATGAATCTGTCAAGGATTTAACTCGTTTTCAGGATGATTCAAAGGTCGAGTTTGCAAATCTTCAACTGCAAATAAATCATCTTTTAGATGGTCAGGCCAGAATCCTTGCTAATCAACAGATCTTGATACAGAATCAGAAGAAACACATTGTGGAATGCGTTAAGGCTAGACAACTTGCTCGTGTTGTTGATCGTAAAGTTAGTGTTCTAACTCATGAACATGGAGTTTCCACGGTCAAGAGAGTCAAGGAAATCAGCTACACCTTCTATGATGGATTCATTGAAAGGTATGAAGTTATCAAATAACAGTAACTTTGTCTAGGAAGCCAACGTTTTCATCTTACAATGTTTTTAGATTTATTTGTTTAAATTCTAAAGTTTATTTGGAAGATGATTTTTGCAGTCTTAATCTTTATGGTTTTATATATTGCAAATTGTTATGGGATGTGTTGTTTACGTCCGTGAACCTTGACAGTCCCATATTTGTTCAAAAGTTAACTCTATTATAGGTCGATATGAAAGTATTGATAAAAGATAGAATGAACTTTTGACTACAAAAGTTAAGCCTTTTATGTCATCATGCAAATATTGATGGAAGAAAGGATGAACTTTAGTTTACAAAGATTAAGTCTATTATATGTCATTATGCAAATAGTGATTACAAATAGAATGAATCTTGTTTATTCCGCAGTATTGGTCTTTCCCTGATCCACATCTTTGTGTATGTATTGTGTTGCTCCGTAAGTTCTCTTATGTTGAGCATGGCCAATTGAATTGATCATTTTCCTTGTGGTTGATTCAATTGAGATTTTTGGATACAAATTCATGTTTCATGTGATTTGTTAATGTCCAAAGAAATCCTTCTTTTCTTGTATAAGTAAGGTCGCTCTTGTTGTTCTTTCGGGAATGACATTTTATGGGGGAGAGTTCTTAATTTAACTTGTGCTTAATTACCAAATCTTTGTGGGGAGTGCGGCCGTGGAATATTGTAGTATTTTTCTTGTATCTTTATAAACTCCTTGATGAATGCATTTAGTTTCGGCTATTTGATGGCATCTAAACAAGTTGGTATGTTATTCTCTTTTGGTCATGAAGTATGTCTTTGAAAATTTCATGAGGATCCCGCTAGTTTTCGTACCTTTGCCAATTTATATTGACAAAAAGGGGGAGAATTAATGTGTAGTTCACACTACAAATACATATAGTTTACGGATCATTATGTAAAGGGGAGTGGTTTTCATATTGAGATGAAGTATTGACTAAGGGGGAGTGATACATATCACCATAGTATTGTTGTCAAAGTTGTGCTGCAATTGGACTTTGATGTTGTGTAATGATACTATGACACTGTATAACAATGATTGAGAGCAATTGTTTTTTCATTGTTATAGCTACGGATCTTCAACAACGATGAAGCTGAGTTGAACACATTTGGAATCATTGGAGTACTTGGAAGTGATGAAGATTTCGAGTAATGTTGAAGAACTAAGGATATCAAGCATTTGGATGAGAATCTACAAAGTTTATTTATTTTGTAATCCATATGTATTGATAGTTTTGTCACTAAAATTGATAAATGGGGAGATTGTTAGACCACTGCTCGGTCGAACTCGAAAGCGTTGTTATCTCAAGCTTGTTTGTCAATATTAGTGATCAAAACTATAACTCTTGATTTCTAATCTACTTAATTAATTTCTCGGACTAGGATAGATTGTGTAGTTGAGCATTAGACTTCACGGCGGTCATCAATTGAAGACGAAGAACTACTAAGGACATCTTGTGGAACTTCATCAACAAAAGGTATGTGGTGACTAAAACTCATCTATCACTTGGAAAGTCTATTTATACTCTATCTCCTATATTGAGACAAAAGTCGTATTACTATATGGTTTTCGATTATCTCGCTTACATATTTCTCGAAATATGTGTTGGTAAGCTTTCGCTTCAACCAAGTTCATCTTATATTCTTGACGAAAGTCAAAAGATGATCATGTGAAAATTGCCGAGTAACATCTTACATGGTTTGTGTGATACAATCATTTGGTTTAGACTTGGAATGTTTCGTTATGATTATTTCAATAACTTGAAAATTTCTTTGATGCTAATAGTGTGTGAAAACGACTATTTTCATCCTCTAAGAAAGTTTCAATGATTGAAATAAGAGTTTAGAACACTTAACCAACATTAGATTATAAACATGTTGTGCACTCTTGCATATGTGTGATCCATGTCCGGGAACCATAGTATGCATACCCGTTCGCGTACTGGCGAAAACCAAACTTGGTCCGGCTATTTCAAGTATGCATACCCGCTTGCATACTTGAATGGTTAAAGTTCTAAAATCGGTTGTGACATGAACAAATACATTTATATAATAAGGAATGCATTCTTTGCAAACCGTGGCTATAATGTTCATGAATTGATTCGAGCGAATCAAACCGATTTTGCTTCGATTGTGTTCTTGTATACTTCTATGAGAATATAGCAATTGAACAACTCTTTAACTAGTTTCATTTGAGTCATTTGAACTAGTTATGGTTAAGATGAATAAGGTTGATATGAGAGTGTTCATATAGCTAACCTCGGTTAACTACTGGTTACATAAACCTAAATGAGGGTACATTTCATTTGTGTGTAACAAGCTAAGTTCGATCTAACGGTTGAAAGATATTAGCTTGTATCTAATCAAGTTTTCATCTAACAGTGAATATTGAATGCTTTGTTACCAAGGTAACTTAGATTGCAAACCCTGATTTGAAAACTATATAAAGGAGAACTCTAGCAACTGGGAAACCTAATCCCCACACCTCCTGTGTGATACTAGTTGTGACTAGAGTCGGATCTCCTTTAACCTTAGGTTTTTCACGAAACCCTATAGGTTAACGACTTAAATACTTCATTTGGATTGTGAAGCCAGACCCAACTATTTTCTCTGTAGTTGCGTGTTCTGATCTTAATTTTACTATCGTGATTAAGTATTATCTTTGCTAAGATTTGCTTGAGATTTATCTCCGATAGGTAAGATTAAACACTCAACCCTTTCGATCGTCTTCTAGACAGTAAATGACTAATTTGTTTGGTAACCACTATTCTTATCTCAAGAAGTTAACCAGAGATATTATAGTTGAGTGTGAAAAAGGATTTTCTGTTTAAAATCAATTAAACTCCTTTGTGGGTTTTAGATCTTCCAAGATCTGGATTAAACAAGTTAACCAAATTGATCCAAAAAGAACTACCATATTCGGGTACTGAAGAGTACCACCAAATGATAGCTTGTCGATCTAAATTACGACTAGTCAATAATCAGTCTATCAAGAGATAAACTAGATCTAGTCGGATCCTAGCCGATCAAGTTTGTGCACCAAGAAAATCACGAAGTTACAAAACCAATAAGAAAAATCTTCTTGTTTTCAATCTTCAATAGTCTTTTGTACCTGCATAATAACAAACTTGATTCCTGACTTATGATCAATCATGCACAGAACGAAGTCTGTTAACAATGGATGATCACAAGTCAATGTTAACCTAGCTTGCTTATTCTTGAGTGACCTTAGTTGATCTTTCAGAAGAGAAGGCTCCCAAGAATGATCAAACTAGGTACAATCAAGAGATAACCACCGTTAGTCAATCAAATCAATTATTGAGCTTCCCACCAACGGTACTAGTAGACGCTTCTTGATCCCAAAGAAGTATTTAAACTACCGGACGAAAGAGATTTTACCTAATTAGGATACTCTCATCTCCAAGATAGTATTACGAGAATACTATTAGTCGGTCACACCAGAAACAACAAAGATGAAGTTTTACTGGCTCTGGATAAGTTTGTAAGAAGATCAAACTTCACTATTTATAGACCAAGGTAGTTTGTCCTGGACATCAAGGAATTTCCATAACTGGAGATATTCTTAAGATATGCAATATAGTACCTAAATACAGTTTTATAAATTCCAACCAATATCCAACTGTATAACTGAAATTTTCATGGATAACTCAATATTATCTAGCCCTCAACTAATAAATATTTTTCCATATATATATACATATGTTTTGATTGCTGGTAAAATAAAACACATTAATTTCGAAAACCACAAAAATATTCTCTATTATTTCGGTTTGGGATCTCACCTTGAGTATCAAGGAATATCTTTTAACAGTTAATAAATAAGATTTCAGCACATGTTCAAATTACTCACTATGTCGACCTCTTAAACTTTCCTATTTTGCAAACCCAATTTCCAAATCACACAAACCCTAAAGTGTACTGACTTATGAAAATCAGTTTTGCCTATTGAGACCGTTTCTACCATTATACCTGTTAGAGCATTGCTCGGTTGAACCCACACGTTTTGCTATCTCAAGATTGTTGTTATTGTTAGGTGATTAAAACTATATCTTGATTTCTAGTCTACTAAGTCAAGTTTCGGATAGGTTAGAATTGTAGTTGAGTATCAGAGATCACCCATGAAAATGAAGATTGACGAAGACTTTTTGGATAACTTATGTAGTAGGTATGTGAAGACTGAACCATTTTATTTTACTCACTATACCGTCATTCTATCAAATGATACTATATCGTATGATTTTAGTAGATTTACAAAGAAGATGTTTCGAGTCAATCTTGTCTTGTGAAAAATATCGAAATATGATTTAGCGATTAGATGTTCAAAGGTCCTTAAACAATATTAGTTCCCTGAATTAATTTGTTAGATCAATTGAACACTGCCCATGCAAATGATTATATCATTTGGGAATGTTTCAAAAATCATAAGAGAGTAATATGAACTTACCGAAATTTCTGTTCAGGGAAGGTTTGTAAACTGAGGCGAACTCAGTTTGCAAACCATAGATATCTGAATTCAGAATTACAGGAAGGTTGGCGAACTCAATTCACGAACCATAAGTTTAATTGGAAACAATTCACGAACCCAGTTGGCGAACTGAATTTTATAAGTTGGGTTAATTGGCTAGCAGTTGGCGAACCCAGTTCACGAACTATGGTCAACTGAGTTCCGAAGTCTAGTAGGGTTGGCGAACCCGTTTCACAAACCATAGCACCCTGACTCGTGAACAAGCCCCACGGTTGGCGAACCGTTATACCAACTGTCCTGACAATTTTTAGCAGATGCTCAAAGACTAATTATTTTAATATGTTTAGCATTGCTAGAATTATCTGAAACACTTCTATGACTTCATTGGTTTATTAATCACTTGTGTTTGAATCATGATTAATTTCTTAGGTATTTTAAATGAAAACCAAGTGGCTTTTAGTTCTTTGGCTAACTTGCCAAACCGACCAGTTATTATACACGGTTCAATAACCGAACCAATGTGTATAGTCTTCAATAACTTGCCAAACATTTGTTATACTTGATGAATTTCGGTTAAGGACAGTTTATTGTTTGGAATCAAAATCGTGATTCAAGTTTATCATTCGCAAATAGCCTGGAACAGTGATATGTGTCATTGAACTACATACTATCATTCGCAAATAGAACTACTATTTGTACACCTACTAACCATGTCGATTATATTTCCAAGTGTGTTTAAATTATTTCTACGAGATAATTAGCATTTGATTAATTCTCTAAAAACATTAGACTTAATTGATCACATGTTTGTGACTCAGAGTTAATGTCTTATGTGTTCAAGAAAATGAAGGTTAAGCTTTTAAGTTCAAATCGGCTAGTTTCGGCTAACCATGTTGAACATAGTCTTTGTACACGGTTCGGTTACGGTCTCACCTAACCAGAGTGTATATCTTGCTTATGTAAATCAT
Organism: Papaver atlanticum; assembly: GCA_023531105.1. Lineage (NCBI taxonomy): Eukaryota > Viridiplantae > Streptophyta > Magnoliopsida > Ranunculales > Papaveraceae > Papaver > Papaver atlanticum. The sequence goes on along the minus strand of JAJJMB010010755.1, from coordinate 203,758 downwards.
ATTCAAAGATTCATCTAACGGTGGATATTGTTTTCTTGGTTCCAAAGCTATCTTAACTTAAACCTAAAGCAACTTATGCTTTAGGTTTATAAAAGAGGAACTCCAAGCAACTGGGATCTTTGAATCCAAACACTACTTTTTGGTGTGTCCTAGTTGTATTTAGAGTCGTCCTCTCTAGAAACCCTTTTATGGTTTAACGACTACAAAGTCTTTATAGGGATTCGTGAAGCCAAGTCTAGTTATCTTTCCTTGATAACTCGTGTATCCTGTATCTTTTTTATTTGTTGAGCTTGCTCCATCGATCAAGATAGATAGAAATCATCAAAGTTATCTTCATCTCAAATTTTGTTTATTCCACAAGTTTTATACTTGTGAGGTGAATAATAATATTGGATGCACTTCAGGTTGCTTAAGTCCGGATTTTCAGGTTAGCTAGACTTTGTCTATTGCTATCGATTTCCATACCTTTGATCATATTCTTTGATTATAAAAGGAAATCAATTATATAGGCTTAATCTGTGGGAGGCAAATTTGTTTTAAAGTCTTCAATTGATTTGAAGCAACTCTTAGTTGGTGTGACATCATCTAAGGGAATCAATTACGCGGAGTCCTGCTGGGATTCAAGAGGCGTAAGGAGCGCGACTGTACCTTAATCGATGGGATACCTTTTAGGGCTCAACTACATTCCAGTCCGAAATTAATTGGTGGTAGTCTAGTGTCTGTAGTGGCTAAATGCAGTTTGGTGTTCAATTTGGACTGGGTCCCAGGGTTTTTCTGCATTTGCGGTTTCCTCGTTAACAATGCTTCTGGTGTTTGTGTTATTTCTTTTTCCGCATTATATTCTTTATCTTTATAATTTAAATATCACAAATTGTGCGTTGATCAATCATAATAGAGATATCCGACCTAGTTTGTTGGATACAACTTGATTAATCCTTGGACATTGGTCTTTGGTATCGTCCAAGTTATCTCTTCGTGACTAGGTTCACGGATTTGTTTTTGTAAACGTTCTAATCGTAAGAGAGAGAGATATAACTCTAAGATAATATTCCTTGATTGGGTTTAACTCTCGGAGTTGTATTGAGTTTGTCCATACAGATTGCCTAAGAAAAAAGTGGTGGTGTATTTTGGTACCCCTGCGTTTTCAATTGGTATCATAGCATTAAAACACGATAAGACCTTATAAGTCTGTGTTTAAAGCAGTCTTACTTTATGGAAAGGAGTAAAATCTCTTATAAATGTTGCGCACCAATTTTAAAGAAACTGTTTTTTATGGATTCTGTAGATGAGTTTAATTTTTCAAACTCTCTTAGAGACGAACAACGTGACTCCATAAAAAAGTTAGATATTGATAAGTGTAGTTCATATATTCTCACTGATGAGTCTGACTCAGAAGTAGAACGTGAATCAACTAAAGATAGTTCTGAAACACAATGTCAATACTCTCATCAGTATTATTTCTGAACATCATTCCAAAACAATGATGGTTCCTGAAGATCATGTCAATGTGAAATCGATTTTTTTTCCACTTGAAACTGAACTTAAAGATAAAGCCTTGTAGATCGAACGATTGTCGAGTAAGAACACTACTCCACGTTGCGATAGTGAATCTAAAGAAACTACGATGAATATAGTTTTTGTACAAAGTGATGAGTTGGAAAAGGTAAGAACACTGGTTGTTCATGACATGCTGACAAAATCACAATCAGAAACTAATAAACAAAGTACTATTACTTTGATAAGAGATGATCAGTTAAAATCTCCTGACCAAGAGAAAACTGTGTCTCCGAGGAGGAAAAGTTCTTTACAAAATGAGTATGATAAAACTACATATTATGATTTTATTGAAACTCAGAAAGTGTGCTTTTATTGCAACACAAAAGGACATGTTCAAAGAAAGTGTAAACTGAGGTTAAAAAAACTTTCAGTTTGACCGTCTTCAAGACACCTTGAATTTAATTCTGAAGGGTGTAACTGATATTCAGATGTCTAAACCTCTTGAGGTGAAATTACATTCAAGCAAATATGCTTCTAGAAATGTCAGTACTTCATGGTCCATGAATATTTGAACAAGTCAAAAGGGTAGTATGCAAAATCAGTTTAAAAAGAACTTGGTGACACTATCTCAAATATGGATTCGAAAGAATTCTTATTTACCTCCTAAGAGGGTGGAAACTTTTGAAATAGCTCAACAAGCTAACCTGAATTTGATCATTACAGGATGATCATTACAGGATATAAGGATCTTATCGATAAATTGTTCGTTTCAAGATAAGGGACTTCAGGTAAGAGTTCTAATCATAACTCTTATTTTGATGATAGTAATTTCTATGATCGTTTTTCACGCTTCAAAAGAAATAGCAAAAGAAAACAGCGGCATAATTCTTTTGGTGAGTATACTACTCACCCTTGTGCAAACTAGGCACACGTTTTGGAACCTTATCCATGAAAAAATCCTGCTGGATAAGGATTTCTGCGTGACAGGTGTACTATTTGTTTCAAGTAGTACTTGTATATGATGAGCAATAATCTTTTTCTTATTGCAATCCTTCCATGATAAGTTCAATCAAATTCGAATGTTATGAATTATTGATCTAATGTTCTCTGATTAAAATGTTTTCATAAATATTAATTCTCTTATGCTCTAAACTTACGTTTGTTGAGCTAAGAATGCATTAATATTCAAGGAAGAATATTTGTCATAGCTAAAAAGGATAGTTGCAGTATTGAAAAATTGTTGTATGCTCTTTTAAAAAAAAAAAAATTGTTTTCTACCCTCAAAAATTTTGTGTTCCAAACCCCTTAAGATCAACCGGTCCCGCACCATCAAAAGGTACACGTACCTTTCCGTGCAAAACCCTAATATCTAAATCAGGTTAGGAACCGACGTGCTTCCCAGAGAATATCTTTTACAAACTCCTTTATATACCTTAACTTGTGATTGAGAAATTCTCATCCAAGGTTCCGCAACCAAGCATGTCTCATATGTCTAGAATTCTTGAAAGCATGGAGAAAGCTCTTAATCGCGATGGTATTGAAACAAGAGGAAAGCAGAGAACTCTAGTTGATGATGAAGTTGTTTATTCTGCTGATGTGAACTGTTATTTTGCATATGATCATCAAGATATTGAACGGGAAGAGATGATATTTGTTGAGGTTGTTTATGATTTTCTTAAAAAATTTGAAGAAGCAAAACTAGAACTTGTTGAAACGCTAAAAAGTCTAGACATGGTGAAGACTGCATTGAAAAAGGTCTCTGCTGACCTTGTTCTTATGAAATCTCATGTTCATGATCTTATCAATGAGGATATTTTCTCTAAAGAGCTCGTGGATACAGTTGATGACAAATTCAAGAGTCTCATAATCAATGAAGAGTATGAAAAAATCTAGTTTTCTTTGTTTTTTCTAGGAAACTTCCTGTAAGAATTTATTCTTATTTTGAAGGATAACTAGGGTTTGGTATAGTAAAAATTGTGATTACACATAACTATTTCCTATGATTTTCATCTTGCATGTTTTTAGATTTATTTATTTAAATTATAGAGTTGTTGGAAGATAAACTTGCAGTATGTAATCATTATTGGTTTAATTATTGCAAAAGTCTTATGAAATATTTGTGCCTTTACGTTTTCGTGAAACATCTAGTTTTTCATATATGCTCAGAAGTTAAATCTATCATGTTTTTCTTAAAATGGGGAATAGAACAAACTCTTTGAGAAAATTTTCTTGTAGTATTGATCTACTCGTGATCACAATTTTTTGTTTGTTACTGCTTGACACACTCCGTAAGATTTTCTTATTTTGAGTCATATTGATTAAAAATTATCTTTTTGTCCATAACTGGCGTAGAGATTATTTTGTTTGGATTTTCGGATACAAATCCATGTGATTTGTTAATGTCCAACAAAATCCTTCTTTTTATAAAGCAAGGTCACTCATGTTGTTCTCTTGGGAATGACGTCAAATGGGGGAGAGTTCTTAAATGAACTTGTTTTTAATTGCTATATCTTTGTGGGGAGTGTGGTTGTGGAATTTGAAAGGGGATGCTTGTATCTTTTTAATATCCTAGATGAGCTCTTAGTATTCATTACCATGTGATATCATCTAAAAAGAAGTTGAAATGAGGAGTTCCATTTTAACTATGTCATAATGTGGAAACTCAAAACTTCCTTAAAACTGGACATATCTTTTGATTGTATTCATTACAATCTCGCGATTTTCGTACCTTTGTTAATTTTATTGACAAAAAGGGGGAGAATTCTTTAGTAGTTTCATACTACATACATATGGTTTATGGATCATTATGTAAGGGGGAGTGAATCAATAATCTATACGTTTTACCTATTATGCAAAAGATGTAAGTATTGATTAAGGGGGAGAAAGATATCACCGTAGTATTACTTCAGAGTTGAGATACAATTGAACTTTGGAGAAAGGAATAATATTATGTTTCTGTATAACGACGATTGAGAATATTTATTTTCAAAAGTTGTTATCGCTATGGAATCGGTTCTTCAATAATAACGATGCTGAGTTGAACACGTTCAGAATCATTGTAACTTGAAATTACGAAGAGTTCAAGGATTTGAAGATGCCAAGGAAATCAAGACATGTTGGATTCAAGAAGTTATAGAAGCTTTATTTTTTATCCATATGTGTTAATAGTTTTGTCACTAAAATTGACAAAGGGGGAGATTGTTAAAGCATTGCTCGGTCGAACTCACAAGTGTTGCTGTCTCAAGCTTGTTATCAAATATAGTTGTCAAAACTATATCTTGATTTCTAGTCTAAAATTAGTTAAGTCTCGGACTAGGATAAAAATGTAGTCTAGAAACAGAGGATCACAACAGTCATCATTACGTTCTACCGTTTGAAGGCGAAGATCAACCGAAGTTTTTGGAGAACTTCATCAACAAAAGTTAAGTGAAGACTGAACCTCCTATATCTCAAGTTATATTCACTTTTCTATCATCTGAGACGATGTCGCATAACTAATTAGACTAGTATGCATAGACAAGAATTTCGAGTCGAGAACTAATTCTAGTTAGCGAATTTCTCGAAATATAATGACTAGCTTAATGAACATTTGTTCATACTTGATGAATTTTTGTTAAGGACAATTTATTGTTCGAAATCAAAATCGTGATTCAAGTTTATCATTCGTAAATAGCCTGGAACAGTGATATCTATCATTGATGTTATTCAGGAATGTTTTGAATTTATTTAGAGAAATATGGAACCAATATTGATTTGGATAAAAGACATTAGTATCAGTTTTACTGGGAAAACTGTTATAAGTCCGAACCCGTATTACATGTATTCGTACAAGTACCGGAATAGCTATATACATATTGACTTACAGATTTGTGGTACGCATATTCTTATGTATATCATATGAAAATCTTTGCGACTCGTGAACCGAATCGGTATGCATACTCGTATGCAAACCATTCTTGAACTGTGGTTACAAAACCGGGGGTGAGTATCCAAACTGGTACGCAAGCTAAAACAGTTATGTGTTCCTGAACTCAGTTGATTTTCTAAACCGGTACGCAAACCGATTTAGTTATGTGAACTCCGAAACCGGCGACAGTCTTTAAGTTTCCAAACCGGTGCGCAAACTTAAAAAGTTCTGTGAACTCCGGAACTTTGGTTTGGTGGAAACTTCGCAAACTGGTACGCAAACCTATTTTTTTTTGTGAACTTCGGAACTCGATTTTGGTTATATGTTTCCAAACCGGTATGCGTCCTGTGATTGAATCGACTCACGAACGACAATGGTATTCGTACACCTACTAACCATGTCGATTATATTTTCAAGTGTGTTTAAATTATTTTTAAGAGATAATTACCATTTGATTAATTATATAAAAATACTAGACTTAATTGATCACATGTTTCTGACTCAGAGTTAATGTCTAATGTATTCATGAAAATGAAGGTTAAGTTTTAAGTTCAAACCTGCTAGTTTCGACTAACCATGTTGAACATTGTCTTTGTACACGTTTCGGTTACGGTCTCACCTAACCAGAGTGTATATCTTGCTTATGTAAATCAGATTCAAAGATTCATCTAACGCTGGATATTGTTTGCTTGGTTCCAAAGCTATCTTAGCTTAAACCTAAAGCAACATATGCTTTGAACGTCTATAAAAGGAGAACTCCAAGCAACTGGGATCTTTGGATCCCGACACTGCTTTTTGGTGTGTACTAGTTGTATCTAGAGTCGTCCTCACTATAAAACCTTTTAGGGTTTAGCGACTACAAAGTCTTCATAGGGATTCGTGAAGCCAGGTCCAGTTATCTTTCCTTGATAACTCGTGTATCATGTATCTTGATTATTTGTTGATCTTGCTCCATCGATCAAGATAGATAAAAATCATCAAAGTTCCCTTTGTCTCAAGCTTTGTTGATTCCATAAGTTTTATACTTGTGAGGTGAATAATAACCTAGGTTGCACTTCGGGTTGCATAAGTCCGGATTTTGAGGTTAGCTAAACTTTTTCCATTGCTATCGATTTCAACACCTTTGATCATATTCTTTTATTGTAAAAGGAAATCAATTATATAGGCTTAATCTGTGGGAGGCAGATTTGGTTTAAAGTCTTTAGTTGAGTTGAAGCAACTCTTAGTTGGTGTGACATCATCTAAGGGAATCAATTGCGCGGAGTCCTACTGGTATTCAAGAGGCGTAAGTAGCGTGATTTTACATTAACCGGTGGGATACCTTTTAGGGCTCAACTATATTCCAGTCCGAAGTTAATTGGTAGCAGGCTAGTGTCTGTAGTGGCTTAATACAGTTTGGTATTCAATCTGGACTATGTCCCGGGGGTTTTCTGCATCTGCGGTTTCCTCGTTAACAAAACTTCTGGTGTCTGTGTTTTTTCTTTTTCCGCATTATATTCTTTATCTTTATAATAATTGAAATATCACAGATTATGCGTTGATCAATCATAGTAGAGACATCCGTTTGTTAGATACGACTTGATTGATTATTGGACATTGGTCTTTAGTACCTTCCAAGTTATCTCTTTATGATTAGGTTCACAAATATGTTTTTGTAAACGTTCTAATTGCAAGACAGAGATATATAACTCTAAGATACTATTCCTTGATTGAGTTTAACTCTCGAAGTTGTATTGAGTTTGTCCATACAAATTGCCTAAGAAAAAAGTGGTGGTGTATTTTGGTACCCCTGCGTTTTCAATTGCAATCTCAATCAACGTATCACCAGCTTTCGATTGCACAAATTACTTATGGTGGAAAATTGCTATGTGTTCCTTCTGACAAGCTCGTGACTTTCAGACATGGGTACTTGTTGTAAGAGGATATAATACTCCAATGGATGGAGAAGGACCTAATGTTGCTCCTAAATGCATAGAAGAATATGACGATGTTGAAATCAAAGATGTTAAATGCGACTCTGATGGATTAAACGCCATAATCCAAGATCTTCAACATCATATGTCTACGTGCACTAGATTGAAAGATGCCTGGGATATCTTAGAAGCCGTATTTGAAGGGAATTATGCAGAGTATGAAGACAAGCTTCAAACCTAACTTATGATTGGGAAAACCTTCGTATGGCTGACGAAGATTCGTTTGAGGAATTTAATCACAAATTGTCAGAAATTGTGGATGCTTGTTATTCACTAGGTAAGACTATTCATGGGAGGGATGTTGTGATGAAAATTCTGAGATATTTACCAGCTCGATACGAGTCTGAAACATGCCATTACGGAAGGAAACTATATTTCTACACTTTTCACAAGTACTCTTGTTAGAAAGTTGAAAATCTCTGATTTCGAACAGAAAAAACAAGTTAACATTCACAGTACAAGCAATTTGGTTCTTACTGTTGATAAAGACTCTTTTATTCTATGTCCTGAACAACTTTTAAAGAAGATGAGAATATCTTAAATTCAACTTTGTCACTGTTTGTTCAACAGATGAAGAAAGCTCTTAGACAGAGGAAAAGAAAATCTCGTAGCAACTCTTCTCAAACAAGAAGTTCTATAATGTTTGAAACATCAACGAAATCATTCACTGTGTTAAATTTCTTGGGTATAGACATAATTTTTTTTGTATGTCCTAACAAGGAGTATTGTAAGAAATCCAAAGCCTTTATGGCAACTCTAGACTATATGGGACTGAAACACTACGGTTTATCCCATGAACTCAATTACAGTATGCATAAATATTCAACAGAAAATCAAGTATTGTAATTTCCTCAACCTTGTAGGAAATGAAATTACGAAACCAACGCAAAAAGAATGAGGTCATTCGGAGTTCAGACGAAGAAGTTATGGGCAGAACAATTTTACACTCCTTCGTATGGTCTATGTAGGAACCGATCCCAACTTGGATCCTTAGACTAGGTAGGAACCGGTCACACCATGAATCCATACAAGAACTGTTTTAGGCATAACTTTTGCATACGATGTCCTAATTGAGTGATTTTTGGCTCGTTTTAATCGTATAAACAAGAGTTACACAAATATGACCCGTAGATAATGACACCATAAACTCAAAATTACATTTCTTTCAAATGCTCAATTATGGATAGAGAAGGTACGAGTAAAGAAGAAAAAAATCTTTCTAAAAATGTCAAACACTCATATAATGATCGAGAGATCATGTGCTCTATTTCATGTACTTACCTTCCACAAAATTGAGCACAAAGGTGAGCATGCATATTCTGATACAACTAGGTTACGTTGCGGTGATTTTAGCCTTATCTTGTTTGTCACAGGTGACTAAGACAAAATCATCATTCTTGACTGATTGTTTGGTTTGGTTTCTTTTGTTCCGTCTCTTATTTTTCTTATTTGACTTGTGATGTAGGGTGTCATTATCAACATGCATTCGTACAAGAGATATTAGACAATATGATGACTTTATTTAGTCTTTCAAGAAGACTCTCATAAACATTGTTACCAACATTTATATATTGAGTGTCATTTTTGTGATTAACTTTTGATTCCCCTTTTGTTGCCAGTATGGTAGATTTCGGGACCTATTTATAGACGAGTTTCGCAGGAGCATCTTTCTCCTTCATACCATAAGAACCATTTCCCTTTGGGATACTTTGTGAAACAACCTTTCTCCAATTTGGAACATCAGATCTTGTCTTCGCATTTACAAAGTCATCCCTCTTTCTATAATCAGGTATTTTATGAGATGACCTTGTCGAGCGATAGGAAAAACTTGAACTATCATTATAATAATTATTTTGCCTAAACTTTGGACAATAGCGATCTGAGTTCTTTAGGGGGGGACAATCTTATCCAATTTGTTTGACACAAAAGAAAATGCATCTTGTATCGTACGAACTTTGCATCCCCATTGCAAGTATCCTTCATTACCACAAAAATAACAATACCGAGTAACATAAGTGGAACCACTTGTATTGGAGCTTGACGATTTTTGTTTTTTCCCATCTTTGTTCAACGTTGTTGCTTTCTGACATTAGCAGAAGTGATTTCTTTGATGGCTGCACTTGAAGAGTCTGGTTGAATATGATTCTTAGGCTTGTCAGGATTTAGTTCTTTACAAGAAATAAGAGCATTTTTGACATTAGTGGAAGCCTCTAGTTGAGAAGAATCTATAGCTTTGACAAATTTTACCATTTTCCTAATATTTGAAGCATTTATTCCCTTATAGTCCAATCCTCGTGTATCACGATGATTTCTACTTACGTCTAACATTGAGGTTAAATTGTTTGAGCTATTATTGAACTTTTTCAAATTCAAATTTTCTTCTTCTAATGTCTTGATTTTATCAAGAGAACCAGTTAGATCAGCCTCAAGGTGTTTTTCTCGAGAGAGATATGCACCTTCTTTTTCTTCAAGAGAATGGATCTTCAACGAAGAAGCATTCTTGAGAGAAAGTAGCTATGCTTTCAAAGAAGCAAGATCAAGAAAAAGTTAATTGTTTTCCACTTGCTTAGAATCTAAATTGCTTAGAAGCTTTCATTATCTTGCAAGTGCAAGATTAAGTTCTTTCGCACACGAGGGGAATTTTTTGCTTAATTCTTTTAGTTGCGATGTTTTTATATTCAAATATCAATGGATCTTTCAACTTCAAGAGATTTTTCATATTTGAATCATTATTTGTGAATAAAGGGCTTAACTTAATATCATCTTGACAATATTCAGACATATTTTCAAAAGAGAAAGTAAAACTTGTAGAAGAATCCCCATTTAAACATTTGCTAAACCAAATCCAGAGAGTCATTCACCGAACTCTTGTGGTACGTTACCTGAGTCTTTAGGCCTTTCTTTAGACTCATATCTTATAGGATGGATCGCACCAAACACAGATTGTTAGGTCCTTTTATGTTTGCCTGCTCTGATACCAATTGAAATGATGAGGGTACCAAGTACACCACAATCTTTTCGATATCAACCTATAAGTCTGATAGCTTGTGTGATCGTCTATGGATAAATAAGTCAAGACAATACAACAACAAGATAATCACTTGATAATGGTTACGGTACAAAATCGATTTACTATACAATCAATATCAAGTGCTTGGGATTAACATACAAATGCAATTAATTTAATTATAACTTAACCAAATTATAATGCGGAAAGTAAAGTAAAAGAACACAACAAGATTTTGTTAACGAGGAAATCGCAAATGCAGAAAAACCCCGGGATTTGTCCAGTTTGAATACTCTCAGAATTAAGCCACTATAAAAAGAAACTACCAACTTCGAATAGTTGAAACCAAGTAAACTACCACTAGTTACCTAGTTTCCTCAGTATCCCTGTGTCTACAACCAATCTGGTCAAAGCACATGAATCCTAAGATAAAGTCCACTATCTTAAGTTGCTTCAGCCTCTATGAAGACTTTAAGCACTCAACCCTTTCGATCGTCTTCCAAACAGTAAAGGGCTAATCTGTTTGGTAACCACTCTTCTTATCTCAAGAAGCTAATCAGAGATATTATAGTTGAGTGTGAAAAGACGAGGGTATCACTACACCATTTCCAGGATTTTGCAACACTTCGTTTTTCGGGTGTGCAACGTTAATAAATGTTGTACAAGATTACCGTTGCTCATAACCAATAATACATTGTATTAAATCTGGAATATTAGAAATAAAAAAGAAAACGGGACACGCTTGCTTTTATTAGAATAGTTTGGGGGCTTAAATGTCTATTCCAAAGTGATAATATCTAATTATTCTCCTTTTTCTTTTATTTTCTTTCTTTTCTCTGTCCCTCTCCATCGCCCAAAACTTATGTTGTTCTCCTCTTCGTTTTTATTCTCTTCTACCCAGATCTTAGAAATCAAAACCCTTTGTCCCTCTCCCTCATCCAACAGTTATTTTTGAGCATAAAAAATAAGTTATGCTCTCCGCTTCTTCTGTTTTTATCTTTTTTATCTTTGTTGTTAAACCTAGATTTGTTAAATTCAAGCTCAATCTTCCAAAAATCAAAACTATCTTTTGTAAACATAAATCAATTAATCCAACTCCATCAGAAATCAAACCCCTCACTTAACCAAATTTTGCTTTAAACCCTAGGTATGTGACTTTCTCGGATTTGAAATGAGGTAAGTCAACAATTTGGGTTTTATTTACTTGGTGATTTTCAATGTTTTATCTCACTCTACGTCTTACTTTCTTTACTCATCTTTTTTTGTTTAAAATTGATTAATGGGTTGTTCATGATGGTTAATTGAGTTGCTGATTTGTATTTTTGGGTTTAGTTCTTTGATTTGGGTTGTTTCTGGAAATAGTTTAAACCAGAAGCTTAAGATTTTTTTTTTATTTTTTTTTTGAATCTACTTTTTGGATCTGATTCCATTTTACAACTTTGGGATTTTTTGTTTTATTTCTCTTCATATGGCAATACTAGCTGCAAAGACGGTGGGATTTTGTGTTTTATTTCTCTTCATATGGCAATGCTAGCTGCAAAGACGATGTTGGTAGCAATATTTTTGGTAAAGATTTGTGTTATTTGTAATTTTAAAAGCATGGGTAAATTTTAATTTTAGTTCTATGAATTCTTAGGTTTGAGGTTTTGCTGCTTTAGTAGGTGGAGATTTTGTTGATGGAGGTTGGCTTAGTGGTTTTGCTTTTCGTTGTGGTGGTAGTTTGACTGTGAAGCTGGTGGTTCTGCAGTTGTTGGCATTATGGGTGGTTGTTGGAGAAAACGCAAACAGTGAAGTGTGGAAGGGTAGATATGGTGCTCTACAAGGTTAATACTCTGGTGATGATGTTGTTTAATGATGATGCTCTACAAGCTCAACTATAACTTTTTTTATTTTAGGAATGCTGTTTGATGATGCTTGCATTTTGAACTTATGTGTATGGTTTAACTTGGATAGTGGTTGTGCAGGCTGTTGTTCCTGATCAAATACTTGAAGCTGATCTTGTTACCGAGTTACAGAAGTACTAAGAAAATTTCATGAACTTGTAAGCTTAACTGGGACTATATCTCTTTTAACTATCTCACCGTTTCGATAAACGAATCATCTTTTTACAATTTATTGTCTTAGTGGACTAATTCGGTAATATTATGCTTTACCTGCATATTTGTCCTCAGCGTGATAATGTTTAGGGAGGCAGAGACATTTAATATGTGCTTAACCAAGTTAGTAGTTAGTACCCATCACCAACTTCATTGCTGAATTCAAGCAAGTGAAACTAAATCTGTAATGCTGGTCACATCGTCAGGGTTGATGAATAATGAACAACATCTATATGATAGTTTGCTCATTTCTTGTTCGAGATGTGGGTATTGATTGGCATGTGGGTGTTGAGTGGATTGAAACTTGCCTCTTGGATTGTGACCCATGTTCAAATTATGGGAATTGGATAAGATTAGTTACTTACTTGGAATGATTTTGTAGAGAGGAAACACTATCCTGGTTGTATAAAATGGATTTAGGGGATGAAAATGGCACTTTGATTCGTAAAATCTTAATGTACTTTGCATTTTAAAGTTGTAGTACTAGGAACTGTCTTTCCATTTGCTTTAGAAATCAAGATGTTGAATTCCTGCTTGTATATAGCATGTTGTCAAGAAGATAAACCTCGCATGGTAAATAACATGCATCCTTAGGTTTATCTTTTTTTTGGTTGAGCTATCGCTGAACCTGTGAGTTTACAATTTTAAAAATTGCTTTGTTGCCAATGCAGCAACAAAAAAGGAAATTGGGCGTACGAAAGATAACACTGGAAGCAGATGAAGATAGAGTTGGGTCAATCAATGGAAATGGAAACCATACATGGAGCATTTTTGGTGAGTTGGCTGGTATCTTGGTTACGTTTTCTCTCTACATTACAGTGTTGAGATCTCTGTAATAATATTTACCTTATACATCTTTATAGGCATTTTTGTTCCCACCTTGGCATGACCAGCCAAGCTGTTTAATGATCTGATGCATGGAACATGGATTGCTTATTGCTTATGGCTTCTCCCTTTCCTTACTAGTATGTTTGTCTCTCCTAATTCAAATTATAGCTTCTAGGCTGAGATCAAGTTTTTTGTTCTTATTTGAAGAGTGAATGCTTAGATATGTATGAAGGTTCAGATTCAGATTTATCCTATATGGATATGAGCAAGTTGTTGCTCTAAAGTCTAACCTATGATCTGAAATCCCGCTCCTTCTTTGAAGCATTGTATGTGGAGATCTGTTTGTTTTGTTGTATTAATTTTCTTAATTAGCAGGTACTTCACTCTCTTTAATTTGTCATTTTTTTTCCTGTCAAGGGAAGCCCATTCGATTATATACTCTTTGCTTCAGAATCGTCAATGCAGGTGCTTTGAGGATGGTTCTCATCAATTTGAAAGACTTTTATGTTTTATGGCCTTTTATTTTACACTTTTCAGCCTTGTGCACCGATTCAAAACCTCCCAGAAGATTCGCCATTTAGGACATCAATACTATTACTTCTTTTGTGTTAATTTTAATTCAACAATAGAAACTTGATTACTTTGTCTTCTTAACTGAAACTAATCACATCTTCTTTTGTCTAATTTCAGCCATTACCTGTTGTGAACCCACTTGTTATTAGTTGAAAGCATGGCAGTCCAAGAACTTAGAGGAGAGAAGATGAAACACAACCCAGGAGAAAAGTGGGGCACCTGTGGCATACATGGACATAACAAGACTACTTTTCAGGGTGGGAAACAACTGAGGCAATAAGATATTTTCAAGTTGCAAGCGCAATTGGTGGGACTTTTGCATCCACTAGAGTAAGGAAAGGCATTGGAGCATACCCTAAAACATGAACTAAAGGTGATCTTTGCAGAGGTTCAACTGGATCAGCTGCTTAGTTTAAAGATGAGTGACAACGAGGTAATTTGTCATGATGTTGTGTATTTGTTGTTCACTTGCTGGTATTTTTTTTCTTCTAGTTAGTTTATCCCATCGACTTTTTAGGCATTGGATGTTTTAAGCAACAAGAGCTTAATGAAATGATATATAACCATAGGAACGGAAACAATGTCATTTCACTTGTAGGAACTTTATAAGTTGTAAGACTGATGTAAGTTATTGGGTTCAATGTAGCTAGTGCAAGTTTTTGTAATACTTTTTTTAATAGGAATATTTTATACAAGAATATACAATAAAATATACAGATTTTGTAATTCCGTGTTTCAGGAATATACCGATTTTGTAATTCTGTATTTTTTTTATTCTCATTATATAATCTGTAGAAATCTGCCGGAATTATCGTCGGAATTTATTTTTTTAACCTGTAATTAGTCTTGCAATGTATATAAATGTCGTGCAAATTAGTGTAATACGTTGCCTAAATTAATGTAACCGTTGCTCAAATTTAAGAATATGTTGCTCAAATTGAAAAATAAAACGTTGCTAAACCGGTTGAGCAACGTTTATATACGTTGCACAAATTAATTTTTGCAACGGATTTTGGCGTTGCACAGAAATTTGCTACGCCATATTACCAACGGATATAAGCGTTGGTTAAATTCATTGCAACGCGTATATCCGTCCCAAATCAGCTGTTTTGGTGTAGTGTATCCAAATACACCACAATCTTTTATTTATCAACCTGTAAGTCCTTTACCAAGTATGATCGTCCATGGACAGAGTCGAGACAATACAACAACTTCGTGTGATCGTCTACGAGATCGAGACAATACAACAACAAGATTACTTATGTGATTGACTATGGATTCAAGATCAAGACGATACAACAACGAAGTAGGTTCGGTAGTAACCGAAACTCTATAGGATCAATATCAAGTGTTACAGATTAACGTACAAGTGCAATTTACTTTAATTATAATAAAACAATTATAATGCGGAATAATAAAGTAAATGGCACAACAAGATTTTGTTAACGAGGAAACCGCAAATGCAGAAAAAAACACGGGACCTAGTCCAGTTTTGAATACTCTCGGAATTAAGCCGCTATACAAAATCTAATACCAACTTCATATAGTTGAGACCAAGTAGACTACCCCTATCTACTTAGTTTCCTCAGTATCCATGTGCCTTCGACTTTTAGAGTCACGCACGTGAATCACCAATCCTTTAGATCGTATTCCAAATAGTAAAGGATAAATCTGTTTGGTAAACACTCGATTCAATCTTGGTAATAAGATATTGATGAGTCGTTGAAAAAGGCTCTTCTGTTTAATATAATAAATTCCTTTGTATGGTTAAATCAATCCAAACTTTGACCACCGAAATAATCAACCTTTAGATTCGCAATCAATCAATATAGATCTCAAAGAGAAACTATAAGGTGATACCGATCTCACGCAACTAATCAATCAAGTCTATCAAAGATACGAATGATTCTAGTTGGATCCTAGACGATCAAGGTTTGTGCACACAGTTCATAAGATACAAAAACTAATAAGAAAAAATTCATCTTCTTCAAGTCTTCGTTTGTCTTCAATAACCTGCACAACACCACTTAAAACCTCTTGTGATCAATCACACACATAACGGAGTCTGTTAACAATGGATTATCACAAGATGTTTGTAGATCCGAAAATGGTTCTGAAGATCCCGTCAATACTTTGATCTAGTTTGAGTGAACCTTATATCAGAAGAGAAGATTCTCAAGAATAAACAAACTAGGTGCAATCAAAGTTTCAACAACCGTTAGTCAATCAAATCAATAATCGAAAATTACAATAACAATGCAGTTATCTAGTTTCCCACCAACGGTACTCGTAGAGCTTCTTGATCCCACAGAATTCTTCAAATGAGCGGTCGGAAGAGATTTCGCCTAATTAGGGTACTTTCCTCTCCAGATGGACGGCTCCACCAGAAACAACAAGAATGAAGTTTGCCTGACTCTTAGGATATTTACAATAAATGCAAAGTCAAGTATTTATACACCAAGGTTGTTTGACCAAGGTTGTTTTTTTAACAAAGATACTTAATATTAAACAGAAAGCTTGTTTACATCATAATCGATATGAGAAGTTAAAACATCAGGTGGTTCAGACCACCATTTTCCACATAGACTATGTTTTCGAGCAACTTTAGCTAAAGCATCAGCTACCTTATTACACTCTCGATAAACAAAAACACAAGACCACACAGAGTTATTGTTACATAATTTTACACACCTCTTAAGAAGGGGGACACTCTGCCAAGGAGACAGAGTAGATTGTTGATGCATAAAAGAACTGATATTCAGATTATCAGTCTCAAAGATCACTTGATTCCACCCATAGTATTTAGTTATTTCCATTGCTTCAGTGAAAGCCCAAGATTCTGCTTGATGTATATTAATAGCTCTTTTTACTGTCCCTTTTCCCACCACATATTGTCCTGCATGATTTCGAGTTATAATACAAATACCATCTAAAATAGAATGAGGACTAAAAGAAGCATCAATATTAACTTTCAGCGCATTAAAAGGAGACGGCTTCCAATTTCTATGCACAGAAGATCTAACAGTTATGGACTAAGTAATACGATCATAATTTATATCTAAATGATGCTGAGTAATATAGTGATTAATCTGATGTATAACAGTGTTTGTGCTAGGGGTAAGATTACTAAAGATTACTCTACACCTATGTTTCCAGATGTTGTGCATAATGCAAGCTATGACATGAATGGTGATAGGGGTATTATAAATGCTAACAAGAGAATCTTTAGAATTAGTAAGTATTAACTGAATGGTATTGGGAGGAAGATGAATTGGTGAATTGGCTTGTTGTTGGTGGTTTAGAATTAGGGTTCTTAGTTTCAAATTAAACGTTTGCATAAATTTGGAAGAGTAAGTTGATTAAGAAGAAATAGATAGAGCAAAGATGGGTCTGGTGGTGTTTGAATCCGAATCAGGTGGAGGTTAAGTAGTCACAAAGGACTATGACTAGTGTCTAAGTTGCAAGTGGTGTATGAATGAAACAGAAGAACAAGTTTTGTGTCTGAGATTTGGTAGGAATGAAATTGAATATCTTGTGGTGGTTTACTGAGTTACAATTAAAGCTATTTGAGCTGAAGTGATTTGTATAGATGATTGTTAGCAGTTCACAGAATTGATGGTGGTGTTTCACAGTTGAATTGAACTATGATGGCGACAACAAGGAAATTCCAAAACCGAAAATATTCTCAAAATATTCTAATTAAAGTACCTAATTTCGGTTTCCCGATTTGTACATAAACGCCAAACGATATTTCCGAAAAATCTCATTGCAACAAATAGTCTAAACCTGCATATTTTTTCTTAAAACGAATCACGAGTACTCGCGATTCTTGAACATGACTTTTTTAAATTTATTATTGAGATGTTCTACGTGTTAATATCGTTTAAAAAGTCTTTTCATTCCCTTATAAACAGACTCGAGTCATGAATCTCCATAATTCAATTAATCATTTTTCAAGTGTATAATGCATATCATGACATGAGTCATGAGATATAGTTTGACAAGAAACGAAACAAGTTACCATTGCTTTTTATAACGACAGTTGCTGATCTCATTGATTCATTCACTCACACCTGGAATCACGATAAACTAAACCTCCTTCCACCTCACATAATCTAACGAATTGTGAATATCCACCTCCCCCAAAATAACTCATCTGATACAATCATCTGGCCTTACACCAAATCTGGAAAATACACCACATCATCTGGATATCACTGCTTAGCCAGCTCATCGGATCATTCCCATCAAAACCCCTTGCCACCAACTAAGTTTCTATGGACACTTCCATGTCCTCCAAAAATACAGATTTTCTTGTGGAAAGCAATCAACGAAGGCCTCCCGACCTTCACCATTCTAAACCATATCCACCTTATCGATACCGACATTTGTCCACAATGTAGTACTGATCCAGAATCTGCTAGCCACATTCTCCTCCATTGTCAAATGGTTGTGGCCACTTGGAAAATTCTCCCCACAAGACTCCCCAATCACTCAACCACAACCCAAAATCTTCCAAACTTTCCAAATCCCCAAATGAAAATCACACAAATTTTACAATTGAAAACTCAACACTCTGTTAAAACAGCCTTTTGCTTCCTTTTCTGGTCCTTATGGATAGCTAGGAATGATTACATTTATCGTCAAAGGCAACCAAATCCGGGTAACATCGCTCAGATGGCTCTCTCTCTTCAACAAGAGTTCTCTTGGGCGCAAGAGAGCCTCCCTCCCGTGTTACCTGGAATACCAGCTCCCGCAAACCCAAGAAATGGAGAACGAACGTCTACTACAATCTTCATAGGATGGATTAAACCTAATCTTGACTGGATCAAGATCAACATAGACGGAGCAGCGCGAGGACACCTCGGAATAGCTGGAGCAGGTTTCATCTGCAGGGATGCTTATGCCAACACCCTAGTGGTCGTTGCACAACCACTAGGAATTACCACCTCCCTCACAACTGAGTCTTGGGCAATGCTCATAGCGACCAGGACGGCAAAAGAACGAAGCTGGCCAAAGGTTCAATTAAAAACTGATTCGGAAAACCTGCTTCGATTCTTAACATCATACGCCAATCCTCCTTGGTACATCTCAGAAATGATCTCTGAAACCAAACAAATTATGAGTCAGATCCCTCACTGCACCGTCAACCACAACTACAGGGAAGGAAATCAAGCGACGGACAGACTGGCCAATCTGGCTGCAGACAACGGCCAATTAGGGAACCTTAAAACTTTATTTTGGGACCATACAATCCCACCATGCATCAATCAAATTGTAATGGATGACTTCTTGGGTATTACTTACCCTCGTGTAATTGCCGCTTAATTTTAATAATATCTTCATGCTTAAAAAAAAATAAAAAAATTTGCCCTTTTATTGTCAAAAATAAATAAATCAATAGTAGCTGACACAGTTTTGTCTTCTCTCAATCCCCTTTCTCATGATTATAGCCTTTTACGCGTCACTTAAACTTTAATTCTCCTACCTCCCTCTTAAAATAATATAATATGCATTTGAAGAAATAGATATAAATCTTTATTGCACCTAATCCTATATGACTCCACTGATTAATATTTCCATCAAAGATAGCAAAAATTAACACTGCATTATAACAATCCAATTAACAGATGCTTCCAACAATATTCCCAAGTTTGCAAAACCTTCTTCGAAATTTTAATTGAGACAATTAGATCAACCGCAAAAGATGGTGAAGAATAAAATTTGATCTAGATGATTAGAGTGAGGAGATTATCATGCAGAAAATAAAACATAAAGTGGTCTTGAGGTGTATAATTATTTACATGCCAAAACGTGGGTTTGAGCCATATCACATCTGGAGGCATAGTAAAGAACCACTTTAACTTCTCAATGAAATGAGTCCAAATCTTTTGCGCAAAAACACAATGAATGAAGATATGATCTGTAGTTTCATCTTCATTGTAGAAAAGGTAGGTTTGCGACACATCCATTCTTTTTCTTCTAAGCGTATCTCTCTGATAGGTAATTTTGAATGAGCTATAGTCCATAGAAAGAAACTAATTTTATGAGGTACCTTTAACTACCAAATCAGATTGAAATGTGCTACACAAGAGCTTCCAAGTCTTCATTTGCTAATTGGTCATAAGTTGATTTTATTGAAAAAATCTTCTTATTGGATAATTGTCATTCCAAAACGTCCTCCTCCTCAAGATTGACTTTGACATTATTCAATTCTCTCTGTAAGCAAATGGATACAGTTCTGACATTAGAGTTTACTCTTATAGGCACACCAAAATCCCAATTCACAACCCTGCATTTTCAGTAAAACAATCGGACACGAAATATTTCTTCTTTCTAGAGATATTGAACAAATTAGGGAAAACTTCATATCAGGGAGATGACTAACCAAAATCTAACCTTTGTGCCTTTGAATTTGATGTTGTTTCTAAAGATATTTCTGCATTCCATTACTCATTTCTAAACAGACTTTCCAAAAGAAGATTTAGGACATTTAGACAGCCAATCCACCCCATCAGTACCATATTTTCAGCCACAATATTCCTCCATGCACATAGCATCCTCTTCATTAGCAAATCTCCAAATCCACTTAGTGAGAAGTGCCTGATTCATTTTCTTCAAATTCTTTATGCCCAAGCCACCAAACTTCTTCCTTCTGTATAACACATCTTACTGCAATTTCTTTCTTCCGTTATCATTCCACAAAAAATCTCTCATCAACATCTCTAACTTCTTAGCCACTGAGACTGGCATTTCAAAGAGTAACATATAGTATGTTGGCAAACTAGCCAATACACTATTTATGAGAGTAATTTTCCCATCTCTTGTTAACAAAGGTTTTTTTCCATCCTGCCAAACTAGAAATAAATCTTTCGATGACTCTATCCCACTTAGTTATACCTTTGTATTTGTCGCCTAGCGGCAAACCCAAATAAGAAGTAGGAAGAGCACCGCAATAACAACCCAACAGATCTGAAAATTGCTTGAGATCACCTTCGTAACCCAAACCAAATATTTGACTCTTAGCAAAATTTATTTTCAGACCAGTTAATAATTCAAAAGAAAGAAGAACTAGTCTAAGTTGTTTAATCTGTTCAACATCAGCGTCAATGAAAATAAGAGTGTCATCTGCAAATTGCATGTGACTAACATATTTACCTTCCTCAACTGCTTGAAAACCAGAAATGAGACCATTGTCTTGATCTTGTTTTATCATAAAAGAGAGAGCTTCACCCACCAGAAGAAACAAGAATGGTGACAAGGGGCCTCCCTGTCGACTTCCCTTATAACTCTTGAATTAACCAGCCGCAGACCCATTTATAATGACTGAAAATCTGACGAACTCCATACAACATCTGATCCAGCTCCTCCATTTATCACCAAAGCCCATTTTTACAAACATCTCATCCAAAAAGTCCCAATGAACATGATCAAATGCCTTTTCAAAAGTTTCCACCTATTTGCCACCCACGATTTTCCTATTTGCCACTCACCTTAGTTGTCACCCTTATTTATCCTATTTACTCCCCATATATTTTATAATATATCCTAAATACTACTCTTTGACTTTTTATTTATACCCAAAATTAAAACCACCCAAATTATATTAAAAGAAAAAAAACACTAACCCTAAAAAAACTATTCTTCTTCTCCCACCATCGTCACTTTCTCCCCCATCTCTCCCTTCGAATATACTACTTTATTTGATCATGATACAATTATGATGCAAAGCTGATGCCAGTAACTTTTTCACAGCCTTCTTGGTTCCAAACGAAATCTAAGATGATGTTTTGTTTCTATTTTCTTAATATACTCAATTTGACGGGTTTAGGAAAAAAAATCTGCCATTTTTTATCTTCTTATCTCTATTTTGTTCATCATATTACCGGGAACTATCACCACAAATGTTACAGCATCACGTGGCATTTGGATTTTCTATTAAATCTTATTTGACGTTACTTTGATAATACAGGAGCAAAAAAACCATAAGCTTTTGACTGAATAATGGCTTATGATCCTTACTGCGAGTAATCCATTATGATTACTGTTGCCAAAGATCACTTGATCAAAAAAATTATAAGGATCAAAAAAATCATAGGTTAAACAGAATTTTGATTTAGGTTTTCATATTTTATTAATTAATACGAAAAGGGAGATCACGGAAGAAGACAAGTAAGAGTAGTTTGACTTTTCATGGGTAGTAAATAGGAAAAAGTACAATTAAAAAATAAATTTGTCTTTGAAATTTTAAGGTAGGTGGCAAATAGGAAAAGTATGGGTGGAAAGTAGGTGGAACCTTTCAAAATATATATTACAAAGCAAACCTGGTTTTCCACTTCTAATTTTAGAGTCTATAAGCTCATTTGCAACTAACACCCCATCCTAGATTTGTCTTGTTTTGATGAAAGCAGTATGCTCAGAGGAAATATAGAAGGCAATGTACTTTTGAATCATACTGCCAACACTTTAGAAATTATCTTGTAAAATTTTAGCCAAATAAAATGTTAGCCTTATTATCATGTAAAAAAATATAATCAAGCTTTCAATTGTCCCAGTCTCCTTTTGAAGTGATTAATTCATTAACCATCTTTGACACTGGTTCTCAGTTGGTTCGTGAATGCTAGGTGAGCCAGGGATCAGAGAATCTTCCCATATTATGGAATTTTGTCTTTGATTTTCCACATAGAATAGTTTTTAATGAGAACAAGATCTTTTTGGATACTTATTAAATCCAAGATAAATTATATTTTGCGGACGAGTCGAAAGGATGGGAGTTTGGAAAATGTTTTTCTTTTAAAAGCTGGGCTCAAAGATGGTTAGGCTCCAAGATGAGGTGGCTCGCTAATTTAGTCAGAAGGGCTATATTAAAATTGGTGAGTATATTTGATGCCCAGACCACCCTGGGATTTTGATCTGTGTATGCTCATCCAAGCTTTGGTATAACTACCCGTGCCTTTAGCATTATCTTTACTGCACCATAGGTCTCGTTGAATAAGGTCAAGTTGGTCCAGAGTAGATTTAGGAAGAGATAGGCATTACATCTGGTAAGTGGGATATGATTGTAAAAAAAACTAAACTAGGATTCCTATGAAATTCTTTATTATTTATTGGAGCTTCCTAAAAGAAGATTTGATGAAGGTTTTTGAAGAATTTCATGACCACAATGTTCTTCAATCGTCATTGAAAAATAATTTCATTGCGCTTATCCCTAAGAAGGCGGGAGTGGAGGAAGTAAAAGATTTTCGTCCAATTAGCCTCATTGGGAGTGTGTATAAAATCATCTCAAAGGTTTTGGCGGAGCATTTAAAGGTATACCTTCCTACTCTAATCTCATCATCTCAATCTAGTTTTATTAAAGGTAGACAAATTCTTGATGGAGTATTGATAGCAAACGAGTGTGTGGATTCTAGACTTTGTCAAAAATTGTCGGGGTTGGTTTGCAAGATTGATTTTGAAAAGGCATTTGATAATGTGAATTGGAATTCTTTAAATGAAGTCTTATTCAAAATGGGGTTTGGTGGTGTTTGGAGGGCTTGGATTAGAGATTGTTCAACATTCTCAAAATTATAGGTTTTTGTTAATGGATCGTCTTTCGGTTACTTTGTTAGTGAAAAGGGACTTCGTCAAGGAGACCCACTCTCTCCTTTTATCTTTACTATCATTGGTGAAGTCTTAAGTTGTATGTTGAGTAAACCACAAGAACTTGATCAAATCTCGGTTTTTTCGGTCAAGGAAGAGGGAACAAAAATTAATCACTTGCATTTGCCGATGATACTATCATATTTCTTGATGCTAAGAGAGAACAAGTTGATGCCCTTCGTTACCTACTTCTTTGTTTCGAGCTAACGTCGGGTTTGAAGATAAATTTCTCTAAAAGTAGCTTATTTGGGGTTGCGGTTGAAGAAGAAGTTGAAAATTATGCTAACATGTGTTAAGAGGAGGTAAGCTAACTCTCATCAAAAGCGTTTTAGCTAGTCTCCCCATTTATTATCTATCTATTTTTCTTGCTCCTTGCTCTATAACCAAGAAAATTGATAAAGTTGTGAGAATATTGGTTGGAAATTAGTCTCAAAACCAAAAGAAAAAAGTGGTCTTGGTATAAGAAGAACTAAATAAGTGAACTTGGCTTTGCTCAAAAAATGGTGGTGGCGCTTTGGAGTAGAAAAAGGTGCATTGTGGAGGAAGATCATAGTTGAAAAATTTGGTGAAACATTTACCGGTTGGGAAACTCTCCAACCCAAAGGACCAAAAGGTGGTAGCTTGTGGTTTAATATCTATAAAGAACTTGAAGATTTCAACAAAGGTATTAGATTCAAGATTGGAGCGGGCAAGGAAACTAGATTTTGGGAAGATTCTTGGCTATGTATGAAGTTGGGGAAGATTGTTTAAGGTGGAGGTTTATGTTTAGGCAAAGATACTCTCAAACTATTTCACGTGAAGTAACAACTATATCAAATCTTCTCTCTTCAATTTCAATTCAAGAAGGTGTTTTGGATAGCCGAGTTTGTGTCGGAAATAGTTGTGGTCAATATACGGTTAAGGATAGTATTAGGAGCGATGAAAATCAAGGTGAGCCAAATTTTCCAATCGATGTTGTTTGGAGCCGGGAGTATCCTTGCAAAATCAACTTTTTTCTTTGGCTTATTTCTCATGATAGGATAATGAAGTCGGATAAGCTATTAAGAAGAGGTATGGATGTTTCTAGCTTATGTTAATTTTCTGATGAAGACGATGAAACTAGTTTGCATTTTTTTCTATGAATGTTGGAGAACCCGGAGAATTTGGGATTACTTTGTTGAAGGATGTCGTTTTGATTGGACTTACAATTCAAATGTCACCACAAATGTGAAGTCTTGGAAGTCTAATTGGGGTGACGAAAGACTTAGTCGAATTCGGAATAACATTCTGGTTGCAATATGGTGGTGCATATGGAGAGATCGAAATGCAAGAGTCTTTGAAAACAAAAAGAAAAATTTGGTAAGCCTCACTAGAAACGTTAAACTACAAGCGTTCTTTTGGGCCGAGTCGAACACGAGGATGCTAGGTCTAACGGCGAATATGGTGATTGCATTATGGGACTCTTTATTCCGGCCTTTGTAAGCTTGTACTTTGTTGTTGTTTTGGGTTTGTTGAAATGCCCTTCTCTTTACTGTTCCCGTTTGTATCCATTGGGTTGCAGTACCCCTCTTAAGTACCTCTCTTTTCAATGAATTTTCTCTTTGACCGATCAAAAGAAAAGGATTGCCCAACCTACTTGTGAGAGGAGTTTAGATTTCCACCATTGAAATAAGGGATATTTTTGTGGCAGAGGCTCAAATTTTTCTTTGCGATTTTTGTTAAAAAAGAGTGAAGTGCCTAAGTAACTGTCATTTTTTTTATGTTTATGATTGATCTGGGTACTAAAATAAATCATAGATTTTTGAAGGTTAACCATTTGACCTGTGAGCTCACTAAATATTGAATATTGTAAGGATCTCCACAAGATTTTTAGCTTTTCCCAAGTCCGCTTTTTGTGAAATAGAAGCAATCATTAGCAAATAAGAGGCGGGAAATAGTGAGAGCCTGCCTGTTAATCTTTAAATCCAGGATTCCTCTTTCGGCTATCGCTTTGGAGAAGAGTCTCGTATGGTTTTTCCATGCAGATGAGGAACAGATAAGGCGAAAGAGAGCCCAGTCAAATCCCACAAAATAGGCAAAGGGTATAAGGAAAAAGTCACTACTGGATAACAAAATAACCCTGTCCTGTCAGTCAATAACAGGCACAATCACCGTAGCAGCATAAAAAATGATTCCTTCTAGTACTCTATCTGCGTCCATTTCAAACATTTCTTTCAAGTCCTTGAACAGAGTAAATGGGAAAACTCATAACGCTGAGCTGCCAAACTTTAAAAGTAACGTAAAGAACACTCACCAAAATCCACTCGATAAAAAACTGTATTGTACAGCCTCCAACCTTGCCAGCAGTCTGGTGCAATCTAAATCAAATTCATTCATATAAACAGAACAGTTAAGACCAAGCTAGGTCTAATATAATCCAATTTTATCTCCTGTTCATAAATTGAATTTTACATATGGATGTACTTTAGTCCACATTACTATTAATGGATAGCATGAAGAAGAGACCAAACTTCCATCAATCGACACAAGTCTTTCCCGCACATGTTAAAGTCACGACTAATGTAATAATGTCCAAGTGCGTGAACATAAAGCATATCCCTTAGTTGAAGTGGGTTCAGTCCATCTTTCCTTAGAGGGGCTACAAAAACAATGTTTCAGCTTTAACAAGGTGTTAAGCACAAGACAAATATTCATCTCTGTACACATTTCAGCATATTGGGTACAGTTACTCACATTTTTGACAGTAACAGAAAATGTAGAAACTGCTTTTAACTGACATTTCCTTACTTACCTTCGAGCAATGCTATTCCTTGCTGGACATCCTCTGGTTGTCTTGTGTGAACAAGAGCCCAGGACAACTTGATGATGTTTTCATTCTTAACCTCATCTGGAGCATCATCTCCAGCCTCTGCGATATCTCTCTCACAATCCTGTGTATGCATAAGGAAAATTAGGATACAACAAACTAACTAGGACCAGCGTCGACTTGATCAGCTTGACAGTTAAACCACCTTGGTAGCACAGTTAATGATAATAACTTAATTAGTTAGGAAACAAAAACTTACAAGAATCATATCGAGATAATATTGGTGATCTCCCCCGATGAGAAACCAGAGAACCGATCCGAATTTTTTCTTCAGGGTCAAAGCTTGGTTGAATTGTGGTGCAATCTACAAATCAAATTCATTCATAGTTTTACTAATCTCTCGTTGAAGCACACTTACGTACTACAAACAGATGGGCATGCCAGGTTATAGGATTTACATACGAAAAGAAAAATGCTCAAGATTCAAGATAAACCAAGATGCTCTTCGGAAGATCATTGGGTGTCATGAAAAACATCAATTTAAAAGTTCTTTTGCAACCAGAAGTGAATATGTTAAGTTCTTATTTAAGTGCTATTTTTGAGATAGGGTGCATAAAATTAGCTCTAGGAAGAGAAACTGTAAGACAGATGTTTTGCTTGACGTACGTAGTTTGGCTGGGGTCGACCCTCTTAACACATCACAGCAATGCGCAGGAAAGCACGCAATGCTGTGACATTGGACAACCTTTTACAAGAATAGCTGAAGGAGGATGGAATATATTCCTCCATCATGGTGCAGCAATAGTTAAGATGCAAACTAGGTTTTGATTCACACAGAACACAGAATAAAGAAGTTCTCAACTGAAAATAGAATTCAATAATAATAAAAACCTCCTGCGAAGAGTTTCATGAACTTATTCACACTGGGGTTTCCTAGCTAAGAATCCAACATAAAGATACTCTAAATCCTAGCCCCTAACTTATAAGAAAGTCACATGACGTTAATTACTCAAACAAATAAACAAAAGATAGCTATGTATGCTCCTGCATCACTCCGTCAATCCAACTTTAGAAGTAACAGATTACTACCAACGGGTAAACATAAAGAGGATCAAACCTCCAAACATTGATCCAAGTAAGATAAGCTAGTTGCATAGTCACCATCTCTGTAATATCCAACTGCGAGAAGATAAAGCATCTCCCTCTTTTGAAGTGGGCTAAGTACACCCCACTCACCCCTGAGACTATCTACAAAAACAAATTTATCAGTTTCAACAAGGGGTCTAACGTCTAAGCACTAAAACTAGTAGGTAGCACCACAAACATACAAAGAACAATTATTTTCACACTTTACATCGACGGGACAGTTAATAATTGAAAATTTCGTATCTAACCTTCAAGCTTTTGTATTCCTTCCATGACATCTTTTGTGTCTTTTGAGTGAACAAGAGCCCGGGACAACTTCAAGATGCAATCATTAATAACATCTCTTGGAGTCTCCTCTAGGTAGTTCTTTAGATCATCTTTATAATCCTGTAAGCGCATAAGAAAAGTTGGAATACAATAACCATCTACTTATTCAACAGTCTGATAATTAAGCATGTCTCTGTAAGAAACAATACTAACACAGTCACCATTGCAAATACGTAGTATGCATATGTAACCATGTAACTAAAGAAGAAAGATTATGTGGTGATAAACCATGAACTTACGTGAATCATAACATCATGATATGGGAACTGATCTTCCCTTGTCAAAACTGCGACAACTGATCCAGCAAGCCTTCCGAGCCTTCTTCCCAGGTCCATTGAAAAATTATGTTCGCTTTTTCTCACAAGCTGAGAGATTTGAGGCTATTTGGTCCGGAATGAGTATGTTTTAACTTCTTCTCACAAGCCGAGCGACTTGAGGCTGCCTTTTCTCACAAGCAACAACAACAAGAAAAAAAAATAGCCAGAAAAGGAATCCGAACTTGTGTTTGGCAACATCTCAGTAGCATAATTTAACTGTTTCTTCTAGTTTATGAACAATTTACTGTGCGCAACACTTCTGAAGAAGCGGGTTTCTTTCCGAAATTGAATTCAATTTCAATATAACCAAAACCTTTTTAATTTTTTTGATGAATAACTTGACCTTATCTAGTTAACACGCCCACAGATTGGTTCCTGAATCTGCAATCTTGGCAGATTTATTCCCCTGGTTTGTGCTGTATATGATTTTGTTCCTAAACAGCCCAACATCAAATACTCAAGAAAGCAATCAAATAGAATCCAAGGGGAGCAGAGAAAACTTTTAATATTCATAGAGATGATTAACAATGTAACAATAAACTCAATACAGGAGAGGTAAAAAAACAAAGAACCATGTGAACCAAAATCCGCAACCAAGACAGTTATACTACTGTTACAGCAGCAAAAATGATGGGGCTTCTCTGGTACTGACGAACCATTCACGCATCCAGGTTTTGAATTTTGTCAGATTCAGTTCTATCCCTCCCGGCCTGAGTCGCCAGTATTTGAGAAGTTCCCTTGCTGGAGCTGTGTATGATGCTGTAGAGGTGGAGGTGGGGGTGGAAGTGGCATCACAGCTAAAACACCTTTCCCATCTTTTTGATCCTGAGAATTAACACTCTGATTAAGATGATTTGGATTCATAGGGAGACCTCCTTGACCTCGTGCATAGTCACCTTGAAAAAATTGAGGTCTCCCTTGAGGATCTCCTAAATTTGTATAGCCTTCTGGTAACCCTTGACTTACCGCCATTTGTTGATCCATAGGTACTGCATGTCCCATATTCCATTGTCGGGGATAATTTTCTGGGAATTGTGAGTTACCTCCTGTAGGCATGGGGAAACCTAATAAAGAACCCTGTTCTGATCCACTTTCGGTTGCCAAATCTGGACGAGCCGTCTCAAAATGAGCATTGTAGAATTGTTGAGCTCCTCCAATAGAAAAATGAGGAGGGAAGGTAAATGTTGGACCCATTCCTTGATTTGCATTAACAGGCACCATAAAATTTGGTTGTTGATGGGGGTGCATACTGTAATCGGGATATGGTGACTCTGATACTCCTTGTTTATCCAAAAACTGGTCAGAATCCCGTCTTTGAAGTGGTCCACCCTGCTGCATGTCCATGCTCTGTTGGGGGAAGCGATTGAAGGGCCCTGGTCTGTCAAAACCTTGGGGCGGATTATTGTAATGTTGTGGTGGCTTTGACTGTATAATTGGCTTGGGAAGTTGCTGACTAGGTTGCTGGGGTTGAGAATTTGGACTTGGTGAGAAGCCAGATCTAGATGGGGCACGAGAAGTTAAGGAATCTGCAGGTGTAGACTGTTGCTTAGCATGAGGGTCTGCAGATGAGGGCCTAATAGCATTAAAAGCATCTGATTCATTTCCATCTTCTTTCTCTGAATTAGGTTGAAGAAGATCAGCATGAGTCTCATGAATATGGGCTTCAAACTCGGACCTCTTTAAGAAGGACTTGAGACAGTGAGGAGCGGCACAGATATATATCCCCTCCATCATTTTAATCGTCTGAATTTTTTGAATTCGATCATCGCATCTGTATAAGAGGATGTACAAATTGTAAGAAATCAATTAGTCCACTAACTTTACTTCA
Source organism: Papaver atlanticum (assembly GCA_023531105.1). Classification (NCBI taxonomy): domain Eukaryota; kingdom Viridiplantae; phylum Streptophyta; class Magnoliopsida; order Ranunculales; family Papaveraceae; genus Papaver; species Papaver atlanticum. The sequence continues at coordinate 173,835 of JAJJMB010010755.1, read as the reverse complement.
CACATAAGAAAGAAACTTTCAATATTAGACTTCCTGAACACTCGATAGATTTTTTTTCACAATGTGATTACCAAACGGTATCAGGAAATAATAAAATCCTAAATCTGGTTTGTAATATGAATATGTAAAAAGGCTTACAGATAGCAGCTCGAATCACTCCTAGCACAATCCAGACAGAAGGCATGATCACATGGGCTCTGCAAGAACATGAAATTTTGAGTTTACAAATAGATTATTTACAGAACAAGGTATATAGTAGGTTTATGTTATTTTCAATCAGGTAGCTGATATGCAACATACAAAACATGCCAAAAAAACAGGACACAAGTATGGCAGAAAGAAGGAGATAGGCATTAACTAGAATTAGTACTTACCAAACGGCCGTATATGGAGATGGGAAAATCACATCGAACACAGAAGTGAACTCGCTCACCAAGATGACGACGGGACCTGCGACCAACAGCCTTCAAATGTGTAGTTGCACTTGCTGTGCCAATGCTCTTAGCAACTGGAAGATCTGCAAGTATGAGATGGTCGGGACATGCCACAGTAACTGAATCCGCTGGCGAGGCCTTCGCACCACCCCCTCCCTCTACTTTGTTTAGACGGATTTGAAGCATTTTACTGATAGAATCTCCGCCTTTTTACCCTACAAAAACCTTCAAACTTCAACCAGTGGAAATGGCAGCAGCCAATTTGGATGATTTGTGATTACCATTGAATTTGAAATGTATCAGAATTGACCATCTTATGCACATTCCTCAGACAAATAATCCAGCTCATTGAGCTTGAAACAAGAATCTTAAAAAAGTATTAAACACTTACACAGGCTGCAAGTATATAATGTAACATGTAATGCAGTACTAGCTAGCAAAAACACTACCATACTAAGAAGGTAATGTCAATAACTTGATACAATATCCCAAAGTACTTCTTAACTTGATACAATATCCCAAAGTACTTCTTAACACGGACTAACAATACACTACATACTAGTGTGTTTATTTGTTTGTTTTTGAACATGAACAATACTAATATTCTCATCTCTACAGTTACTAACTTCTAAATCTTGACTGGAATAATCCAAATTAACCCTAAGTTCCAGATTATTATTCGCTAACCTCAAAACCCTAGGAAACCCCTCTCAAACGAAACAATGATCATATATATATTGTTGTTGTACATACACAAACCATACCTAAATCCTAGATCAATCAACCAATGGGACACACCAATTGCAATACCAATTGAAAATCATCAAAAATAAAACAAAACTTGAGAACAAACCCAAAACTCATGGATTCAATAAAACTTAAAAAAGAAATTTATCTTATTTCGTTTACAGTAAATCATCAGAAGTATATATTAATTATACAGGATGGTGTTCTTGATTGAAAGATTTGGAGCAAAAACTAACCTGTTTGATATCGGATTTTCCCTTGCGCCACAAAGTTCAGAGAGTGTGAAGAAGAAAAGAGGGAAGAAGGAATTCTTTTCCTTTCTTTTGGAACCCCAAATTTTTACGGTTCCACCATTTGGGAAACTGGATTTCGTTATTATTGCCCCGGTTTATATTTTTCGGGTTCGATGGGGGAATAAACATAATAAAGCCCAGGTCAAAGGTATGGGCTTGTGCAGAGAACAAAGTCCATTAAAATTTTATTGAATCGGATGGATGAGCCAAAAACTTTGACTTGACCGAGTTGCAAACCGTTTACTGTTTTGAGACGGCAAAGAGTTTTGGTAAAGAAAAATCTTGGTAGAATCCCGGAGTGGGAAGGCATTATGGTCTGAAGGAGTCATGCGTGCACAGCTTTTTATTTATCTCTGCTATGTGCTTCCCACGTATAATAATGAAATTCATGTATTCAAGTTCCAATCCTGGATTTCTTATTATTTATTCGTTACCATCTTCAGTTTCTTTTCTTTTCTTTATGCAACCAGATTCGTTTGCTGATATGATTGATCGTGCATTTGGAGTTGGTACTCTCTGCAGTTGGTAGTATATTTGTCATTATTTTGTGAATATATAGGCTGCATCCATATTTCTAAGGACACCAATCCCTTGAAACTTCAACGTTTTTATATTTTTTTCTATACGAAACAAAGAAATTTATTATCATAAATAAATATCAATATTATCTAAAACTTTCGTTGTGGCATTTGCAAAAAACTTTGAATCCAAATATTAGAAATTCTATAAATTAGCAATAAATTTAGGAGGATATGCGACCACATTAGAAATTCTATAACTTCGAGTACGTTTAACAATTTTATCTGCTGGCTTATTATATTGTCTACTAATAAATTTGTAATTTCATGAAGGATGATTGCCTGACATAACTTTAATGTCTAATATAATAGATTGATTCTCCTATCTATGCTATTTTTTCCCATCAAAAAAAATAATCTATGTTATTTTTTGAAAATTTCAATTGACTGCCTCAATCCCCGATTGTGCTTCCATCTCAAGGCAAACAAATCGCAATCCTAGTTCTTCTGCTCATTGTATGGCGTGTAGTAGTCCCTTGCATTTTGTTGCCTCGGCATTTAGGAGTCCATTGCCATAGAAGCACCTTGCTTAGATAAACTCTCCTTCAAAATTACGACAAAGTCCCCAACCAGAATGAGTAACAGAATCAACAATTTTAAAAGAAGCATCACAACAAACTGAGAAATATGGACTAGTCGGTGGTGTCTATCTAATATGTGATCTAGTACGCAAGATATTCCGAGTACCAGTTGCTGGAATTCATCTCCTTAATGATCATTATTTGAACCTAAACATGATACTAACCAACTTTATTCCAAAATCATACCTTAACACTAGTATTAGCAATAGCATACTCAACAACACACAAAAACAGCCTCATATGCAACAAGAACACTACATATCTAGAATACAAAACAAAGCTTGGCTAAGTTAGGCTAGATAAAGAGCGGCCGAGATTTCTCTAGGAGGGATAAATCTACGGCCGTGGTTTTTTCAACTAACCATTATAAATACTTTATTAATAAGTGTCCTATTAATTGCTCATGATGAATGATTAATTAATTTTTCATGATAAATGTTCATTTAATGAATCTAATAAATACATTTTTTTTAATAAATAAGTTTATTAGAAACTATATATAGATATATATTGATTGGTAAAGAATTTGGTGTTGGCGAGTTTCGAACTCAAGTAACTGGTATCATCACCCAATGACTTTACCACTGTAATACAGTGACCCCGGTTAAAAATTATATTAATAATTTTTAAAGGTGGTAGTGAAAGAAGCAGTGGGTGGTGGAAACAGTGGCGGGTATTTGTGAGTGGTGGAGGTGGTAACATTACTGGTGGTGGAAAAAATAGTGGGCGTGGCTGGTTTTTATGTACGGTGGTGGATGTTAGTGAATAGTAGTGGACAATAATAGTTTTGTGTCTTTACAAAATGGGCAACATTTTATTGTGATAGATGTAGTTGGTTGTTTTTTGCACAACTGGTAAGGACAAAACACAAATATTTTGAGGAGGATACTAAATCATATAAGACAATATGATCATGACCGCTGGATCACCCAAATGGGATCCAGCTATTTGTAGTACCCGGTCGAATAAATCACGGTTTTTAGTATTAAAATAAAATTGAATACATTTCCAGAATACAAAACAAAGGTTGGACAAGTTAGGCAAGATAAAGAACGATCAAATTTATACTTGCAGAACATAAATCTACCGCTATAAATGATCACGTTTAATTAAAATTTAATAATAAATGTTCAATTGATGTTTCATAATAAATGTTTCTTTAATTAATCAAATGAATATTTTTTTTGATACATAATAAATTTATTTGATATTAACCATATCAGTAAGCATTAATGGTGGTTGTGATGGTGGGCAGTGGTGGGTATTGGTGAGACTGGTGGAGTGGTGACGATAATGTGGTGGTGGAAGAAGTTGTGGTAGTAGGTTGAGAAAAGGGGTCCTAAGATAGGTAAATTAAGCACTAATGGTGGTTGTGATGGTAGGTGGTGGTGGTGGATCGGCGGTGGGGATAATGGTGGTGGGTATTGGTGAGACTGGTGGAGTGGTGATGATAATGTGGTGGTGGAAGAAGTAATAGTAATAGTAGGGTGAGAAAAGGTGTCCTAAGATAGGTAAATTATTTAGTCACCCTTGGTTAATTTTTCTTTGTTTTGTTTTAATTTGATTTTAGTTTTCAAATTACTTTTTTTTTTTAAATTAAAACAAATTTTAAAGGCAAGATTTTTCCAAAAAATAAGATGTTGTGATTTTAAGATTTGTCGGGTAGGGTGCAGGAAGAAAAATGAAACCTATAAAAAAACTGACCAAACACAAGGCTACGCGCGAATTAATTGTAATCGGTTCAGTTTCTCACATCTCTCTTTATTCCCCTTTTTTGTCATGATTTCTGTTTCTTTCATTCTTTCTCCCCTACTTCATGGGATTATGCAAGGCTACGCGTGAATTAATTGTAATCGATTCAGTTTCTCACATCTCTCTTTATTCCCCTTTTTTGTCATGATTTCTGTTTTCTTCATTTCTCCCTAACTTCGTGTAATTATGCATGCTTGAGAAATAGTTCATGATAATAGGTAAAGAGATAAGAAAAGAAATGGATCAAGAATTAAATATTATTATAAATTTTAGGAAAATGAATAAACACAAATCTATGTAAATTGGGAACCCAACAATTTATATCAAAGAGAAAAATTAAATTCTAATGCTAACAGATTTTGCAAGATTAATCTAATTGATTTTAAAGTAATTTTAGGTATTTTTAGTTTTGTTACAAGTTTGGTGAATGACCTTTGATGATATTTTTTTGAAGTAGTGAACGAAGTAATGTTCTACTGCCCATAGGATTTGTTCTAACGATTAACTATGTTTGTCCCAAAGGGTTGTATAACTTACATACATAATATTAAAAGATTCGAGGATAAGGACATGTTTATTAACCAACTCCTCAAAACATTTAGACCCGGATCGATCGGTTCGATTCTTCTCAGACAATTACGACATGTATATATGAATCGATGAATACATTTGAAACACATATCCTTACACGTGTCGTAACGGCACGGGTTGAGACCTTTTAGCTCATATAAAATATATTGTTATACAAGGAAATGGAATACACAAGACACTTAACCTTTCATGACTTATTATCAACTTATATTTCCTCACATTACTTGATGATGGATGAAAACATATTTTCTTTAAAGAAAAACATGTGAGACTAGAAGAGAGTCCTAGTCATACTTGCCACATGTCACTCCAACCTTTCCATCATGAGTTGGACGAAACCTCATGGATACATTGGACACCTCATATGACATGTCAAGCTAAATGACATGTCATGCATAAACTCAACCTTATCTAGCATAAACCTTAAGCTAGACTTTAAAGCAAGATTAAGCAATAAATAAATCATAAAAAAGATTATAAAAAATCATGTTTACCTTAAACTAAACAAGAATTATCTTAACCATATGAGATTTATTGCGCAAAACACAAAAAAAAAGTCTAGCATCTCCCACTTGTTTATGCAACAAAACCATTTTAAAACTTTTTTTATGCTAGTCGCACACTCGAGTCAAATAGTATGCTAGCCTTCAACTATAGAGACTCACCCCTTATATTCAAAATGTGCAAGCCATTTCTACAATTAGAAAACTAGGCGACCTATTTTTCCCAGGTAAAACATTTTATTTTTCAAAATAAAAAAACATTTTTAATGGCTTAACTTTATGCAAAAACTGAATTGCACTTGTAACTTTATTGGCTTAGCTTAATGCCATACAAGCAGCAAACATATGCTCTTATGCCACCCACATTTTCTCTTTAAGGATATCCTCGTTGTCTTGCTCGAATTAAGCATTGTGCTCATATTCTAGTAAGACCACAAACTTTAGGACGTTAATGATATCGAATGAGAACCATATGTCTCATACCAGAGACTACTTTATGAGCATATAAATCTTATAAGAACATGAGAATTGATAAACAATCTACAAACATCACTCCCACTGAATTTCAGATTCAAACACAACATGGAATAAAAATGATGATAAACCATAATTATAATTCCACTGAAATTCAGATTTACACAACACACGCATGCTTATTATCACTTTATACAGCTATAACATAAACCAAGTAAATAGCATGTCAATAAGCAAAACAATAACATCTTAACCTCAAAAACAAGACTGCATATCATCGCAGACCACCTTTGGGCAGAAATTACGACATATAATGAGTCCCAATAAGTTTACGAATAAATTCTCATATGAAAAGCTTTCATTCATATGAGACTTGATTTACATCAAATTTCATAAACACAAAACACCTTTGGGCAAGATTTTATAAATTCCGAATGAATCAAACAAACCACCACAATCGCATATATTCTCATTAAAACACTTTTGCATACTCTCAAAGTATCACTTTGGCAACACTTAGTCGAGTAATGGAAGCTACAGATTTAACAAGTTACGATTTTTCAAGATAGAAAATTCAGACCTTATACTTGTACGAAAAACACCATTTTGAAAAGCCCAAATCCATCACATATGTGAACAAACCTTGATTGTGATACAAGAATCTTCTACAACTGCTCCAAAACTTGTTATACTGATTTTACAACCCCACAACATCAATTACGAAGTACCAAATCACCGTATATAATAAGAACTATAACTTTAAATATAAAACAGTTTAAACCCTCAACCTTACAATCACCCTAACTGTTGAATGTGTAATAACAAGGTGAAATAGAAGTTGAATGTTGGAATTTCAGCTCCTTAATGATCATTATTTGAACCTAAACATGATATTAACCAATCTTACTCCAAATCATATCTTAACACTAGTATTAGCATACTCAACAACATACAAAAACAACCCCATATGCAACAAGAACACTGCATATAACTCATATAAAACATATTGTAATATAAGGAAATAAAACACACAAGACACTTAGCCTTTCATGACCTATTATCAACTTTGATTTCCTTGCATTACTTGATGATGGATAAAACCATATTTGCTTTTAAGGAAAAACATGTGAGGCTAGAAGAGAGTCCTAGTCATGCTTGCCACATGTCACTCCAACCTTTCCATCATGAGTTGGAGGACACCTCATGGATACATTGGAGACCTCATATGACATGTCAAGCTAAAGGACATGTCATGCTTAGACTCAACGTTATCTAGCATAAACCTTAAGCTATACTTAAAGCAAGATTAAGCAATAAATAAACCATAAAACGAATTAGAACAAATCATACTCTACCAAAACTAAACAAGAATTACCTTAACCATATGAGATTTGTTGCGCAAAACACAAAAAAGTCTAACACCAATGAGTCTTTCTGCATCATTTGGCCCTTTTCACTTAAAATGATCCACAAAATTTGAGATGTCATTGTAGAAAAGACGAGGTTAACAGAGGTAATTATAAAACAACTGTTCAAACCCAAAATCAAAGGAAAAAACATAGTAAATTTACGCCACATATGCAATGTACTTCAGATGACTATGTATCAGTTTACAACTATGACCTTGTTATTAGAAATGAAATTTTCAATATCATGATCACGTATTCCCCCGCAATATATATATATATATATATATATAATTTTAGGATGCTCAAGTCTAAAAGTCAAAATCCAATAGGTTATACTGACCTTAGTTGTCCCAAATTCCTTTTTTTATTTTTATTTTGTGATAGGAAGGGAAGATTTGTTCATAGACAAAGAAATTACAGAAAGTCAATATAAATACATGAATAAAATAGAAACAAAAGAATAATAAAAGAAATTATACTAACAAAAAAAAAGAAAAGGAAAATACCTCAGGATTCCACTAATAGTGTTGGGAGAGCAAGTCTTATGGTGGGATCCAAGCTATTCCAAGCTTAGAAAAAATGTGGAATATCAAATCTAATAGCTTCCAAATAGGGATATTCCACAATTTGTCTAAGCCATGTTCCATGGTTTTGTGGAATGGTTCATGAAATCCATGTAAAACGGGAATCCGAATCGCGTGCTAGAAGACAAAAAAATGCCATTCTTTTTCGTGTTTTGTGCAATTCAAAAAAGCGAAATAGACGCCAGGTGAATGGTAGTGGTCCCATATGTATTGAATGAAAATAAAATACAAAAATGCTAATTCAGTTGCTGTAAAGCGTTACTCTTTTAGCGTTTTGTTGGATTCCACCATAAGACATGAGCTTTCATGATCAATTCCAAATACTGAGGTGTCATGGAAGATGGGATTCTTCCACCATAAGACTTGACTTGAATTCCATCGATGTTAATCTCTGAAACACCATAAATACAATTAGAGTATCATTACTAAGCCCATTGTACCAAATAGAAAAACCCTTATCACCACCATCAATAACATATCCATCCTGAATATCACAGGATGTTAATCTCAATCGTACAAAAGTATCCATTACAACCGACAACAATCATTGTTGTTCAAATTACCTGCAAAGATTCAAAGAAGACCACACATCCCTAACGCTAGAAGCAGCCACACCTTGGCCATCGCCACCAAAATCAGCCACATCTTGACCACCACTTTATTTTGACAGGGTTTAGGTTTTACTTTGTCCATTCATATTTTCAATTTCGAATGAGGTAAATTATTATTTCTGCCTTCATTTTATGATTAACTGGCATCAACAATTGTAATATAATAAATTTCTTTTCAAATGACAAACAAAAAAACTAAGAATAAATTATGAACATTTAGTAGTTTCATGTTTTATGAGAAAAAAAATCAAGTTCACGTGTATAAAATGGAAAATAAATCTCGCGAAAAATGCTTAGGAAGGAGATATTTAACATGATTTTTGGCAAATTGTTAGTATATAATAAAATATGATGTAGTGATTCTTCTTCTTTTTTTTTCTTTTTTTTTCATTTTTTTTTCATACTTCTTTTCTGATAAATATAGTATGATACTATGATTGAGAATAGAACAACTGATCGGAGATTTCATACTTTTTTTCATACTTCTTTTCCCAACTCTATTCCCCAGCATTATACCACTCCATGGATTCTAATCGGAGATTTCAATGAAGTCATGGATCAATCAGACAAATCACTTATGCTCAGACTCAACCTTTCCTAAATCTAATCGACCAGATGGGTTTTTTAGACTTAGGATTCCGAGGAGACCCCTACACCTGGACAAACAACCAGCAAGGCCAAGACAATATCCAAGAGCGCCTCGATAGAGCTATATCCAATCAACAATGGGAACTGCCAACCCACATGCAGCAATCACGCATCTACCACAAATTGCTTCAGATCATACACCAATTCTGCTACAAACAAAAGCTTTTGACTGGCAAGGAAACAAAAACTACAAATTTGAGCATATGTGGCTATCTCACCCTCAATTACATCAAGTGGTAAACTCAGCATGGGACAGATTACATGATCCATACCCTCACTTAAACCTCCAACTGAAGTTAATCTCAACCAGTGAAACCTTGATGGACTGGAGTAAAACTAACTTCGGCCACCTACCCACTCTTATCAAGGAATCAACAACCAAAATCAATAAGACGCAACATCAATGTGCTACGCCAACAGGACCAACACTATACCATTGGCTTATTGTGTAAAAACAGCTTCGTATAGATCATCTCACCCTGCTAGACTGCCATGCAACCTATTGGCAACAAAGATAAAGAATACAATTACTACAAACAGGAGATCGCAACACATATTTCTTTCACACCAAAGCAACAATTCATCGAAGCTGTAACAACATTCAAAAACTCCAGGACCAACAAAACAATTGGATCCATGATAAAAACGCTATCATCAATCTTATGCTTGATCATTTCACAGATCAATATACAACACCAAGTATGACGATCGATGGAAAGCTGTTTGAAGACATCACCCCAAGGCTAACTCCCCAACAATGTTCCATCCTTACAATGGAGGTAACCCCCGAGGAGATCAAGCAGGCACTTTTTTCCATCGGCTCAGAGCGCGCCCTAGGACCTGACGGCTATACTAGTAGGTTCTTCAAAGTCTTATGGGAAACAACCCGGCCGCAACTTATTGATATGGTTCGCAGTTTTTTCAACTCCCTTAACATCCACCCACTCATAAACCACACTAACCTCACCCTAATCCCGAAAGTGGAACACCCTTCTAAACCATCGCAATATAGACCAATAGGACTATGCAATGTCTCATACAAAATTATCTCAAAAATACTAGTCAATCGCATACGACCTATTCTCCCCTTCCTAATTAGCCCTTATCAAAGTGCTTTTGTTTCCCCAAAGATCAATCCATTATAACATAGCAATCACCGGCGAGCTTTTCCACTACATCAAATCATCAAACCGAACCAAGGACCCAAAAGTAGCACTCAAGCTTGATATACAAAAAGCTTACGATTCTCTGGATTGGGGTTTTATCAAACGAGCTTTCACCAAGCTAGGCTTTCCGCAAATCTTTATAGATTACATCATGCTTTGCATCTCCACGGTAACCTACTCAGTCAACATCAACAGAACACCACACGGATACATCAGTCCCGCTAGAGGAACAAGGCAAGGTGATCCCCTATCTTCTTATATTTATATCATTTTTGCGGAAATCCTGTCAACAAATTTGGGAAATCTAGGGACGTAAAAAAATGGGCTTCGTTTTTCACAAAAAGCTCCCCCAATCCTGCATCTCATGTACGCGGATGACCTACTAATAACCTATAAGGTACCGTAGAAGGCACAAATCACCTCAAGTTATTACTTCACGCTTATAGCACCTCAGTAGGTCAACATATCAACACTTCATAATCAACAATAATTCACCACCCGAAGCTCGACCAACAACAAGTAGACGATCTACAACAAATTTTCGGCATGCCAACAACTTCAACCCCACCCTCCTACCTAGGAGTGCAATTTAAACAAGGGAGAATATCTCAACATATTTTTGCTCCCCTCCTTCAGAGACTTGCTCGCAAGGCAAAAGGATGGATGACCAAATGCTTAACACAGGTAGGAAGGCGGGTGCTCATAAAACATTCCCTTACACCTACAACAAACCATCTTATGCAAACACAGATGCTTCCGGCACATGTCCACCAAAAAATGGATCGCATCACAAGAAATTTCTTCTGGGAACATGATTCAACCGTCAGGAATCTACATCCAATAGGCTTTGACAAGCTCATCAAGCCTAAATCCAAAGGAGGATTGGGAATTCGCAGCAGCAAGGAGAATAACAAGGCCCTCCTTATGAAGAGGATCTGGAACATCCATGAGAATCCAAACTCGGTAGTGGCCTTGCTTTACAACGAGAAATACCTTAAACATCAACCCATCCTTCAAAATATCCCTCCCCCTTCTTCCATAAGCCCCCAATGGAGACAGCTGGCTTCCCTCATACCCACCTTGAAAAAACACCTCTTCTACCAAATAGGAAACGGGTCAAATACCTCGATCCAAGCAAACTGAATCCCGCACATCGAAAATAACATAGACCCTTCTCTCTGCTACTCCATACAATCAGTCGCTGATATCATTGACCCTTCAACCAGGTCCTGGAACCATGAAAAACTGAATATCCTTCCCCCACCCACGGTACAGAGAATCGTCAATCTTCACCTACCACAAGAGAACCTGCAAGATAAAATAATTTGGCCTTCCACAAAATCAGGAAAATACACAATGGCTTCAGGATACAAATGCCTAACAGACACCACGGATCTACAGCAACACCACCCACTACCACCATCCAACTACCTATGGACGTTACCCTGTCCACCAAATGTACAACTTTTCTTGTGGAAAACACTTAACGAGGGCCTACCAACCCTCCAAATCCTTAACAAAATCCACCTTACCAACTCAAACCTATGTCCTCAATGCAAGTCAGATCCTGAAACAGCAACACACATCCTACTACATTGTTCGATCGCTATAGATACGTGGAACCTCCTACTCCCCCTTATGTCCACTCCACAAAACACCCTCCAAGGAATACCTTCATCCGTAAACCGTCAAACAACTATAGCCCAGCTCATTCATACTAAAACCTGAAATGAAGCCACTACATCATTCTGTTTTCTTTTCTGGTCCGTTTGGTTAGCCAGAAATGATGTGGTTTACAACCAAAAGAAAAAAAAAAAAAAAACCATAATGCAAATGGCTATCAAACTTCAACAGGAATATACATGGGCTCGACACAACCTCCCACCAGTGCTACCTGACATGGAATTATCTTCAAACCCCGCGCACAGGATCCCACAATCAACCACAATTTTAGTAGGATGGAGCAAACCTCTCGCAGACTGGATCAAAATCAACATGGATGGGGCGGCTAGAGGTTATCCGGGTCTTGCAGGAGCGGGTATCATCTGCAGAAACGAGGAAGCTATCACAATCTTAGAAATTGCACAATCTCTAGGGATAACCACCGCCCTCACCGCCGAAACTTGGGCCATGCTTATCACAACAAGAACGACTTCAGATCGCAAATGGCCAAAGGTGCAATTCGAAACAGATTCAGAAAACCTCCTGCGATGTTTAACCTCAACAACCGAACCGCCCTGGTACTTAATCAATATGATAGCGGAAATCAAATCTAGATTGGCCCAAATTCCACACTGCACCATCACACACAATTATAGGGAAGGGAATCAGGCGGCTGACGGACTAGCAAACAAAGCGGCGGACGACAGCGCATTAGCAAACTTATCGACAACCATTTGAGATCATATAACACCACCGTGTGTTAGACCTATTGTAATGGCAGATTCTATAGGTACAACGTACCCCATATGATTTCGTCATAATCTAATAAATCTTATGCTTCAAAAGAAAAGAAAAAAGAAAAAATAGTGGAAAGAAACCATACCAACCGTTCATCTTGATACTCTAAGATAAGAAAAATGTCTTACTGGACGAGGCTTTATTGTTGAATCCCATCATAAACTTTTCGTATACAAACAAAGGCTTTATATGAGTTATAACCTGTACCATGAGAAGACAGTATATGGCCTGTATTCCAACAAACAGAATACAGTATACCTGAGCGTATTCAGTTCTATACCTTGTAATACACGATGATACACGTGTGTATACAATAATGACCTGTACTTCCTACATAGAAACTACAGTACTCCCTGAGGACGACACTACTGATAAAATACTCCGAAGAAACCGCAGTTTTGATTAGTTGAAAGCAGACAAATCCAGCGCCAGAGAATGATGACTACCCACTCTTTCTATTCCCTACTTCACTATTCTCTACACAACTATCTGTTAACTAATTATAATCAGCCACGTACTCAAATTAATCTCTTAAACCCACATCTGACCGTCCAAAACCACTCGATGTATTTTATCCCGAAACTTCTTGAAACATAGGATAAAAAGAATTAGATATTTTAACGTTTATTCTTCAACTAGACCCACCTCATCTTACTTTCCCCTTTCTTCTTCTTCCTCTGTTATTCAAATTCTCTCCTCCTCCGGTTAGCTACAAAAAGTTCACATAAAGACTCCACCTAGGGTTTCATTTTTCATCTACAGACTTTTCCTCCTAAATCTCCTTCGAGAATTTCCTTTCGATTTTGAAGGAATTCAAAGAAGAAGACATTTTTTTTTTTTTTGGGAAATTAAAATCAGAAGAAAATTTGGTGAATCTTTTTATTGGATTTGATTGTGGGCGATCGAAGCGATCCTTAAGTTAATTGATTGAGAGGTTTAGGTTTGGATCTAAGGTTTCAAAAGATGAATTTCACAGGTACACTTGAGAAATGTAATGTTTGTGATAAGACAGTTTATGTTATGGATCAGTTACAAGCTGATGGACTTTCTTTTCACAAGTCTTGTTTTAAGTGCAGTCATTGCAAAGGAACTCTAAAGGTACTTTCTTTCTTTCTTTCTTTCTTTTTTCCCTTACTAAAGCTTTGATTTTTAGTTTTTTTTATCTAATTTGTTGAAATCAGTAGTTTTCTTAGCAGATCTAGATGCTCAATTATTGCAATTTCAGTGAATTCTACTTTGCCCCAAACGATTGTGAGTCTTATGCTATGTTTTGATTTCATTTCTTGCAGCTGAGCAGCTTTTCGTCGATGGAAGGGACCCTTTATTGCAAACCTCATTTCGAACAACTCTTCAAGGAATCTGGGAATTTCTCCAAGAATGTCGTCTCATGTATGCCTTTGTTTGTGCCAAGTTGTACCGTATATCTAATCATATTCATCTTCCTTTGGTTTCTGTCTAATTAGTGTTGTTGGATCTTTTTCAGCTGTAAAGTCTGCTGAGAAGTTGACAAGAAATTTGGTAATTTAATCTCCTTCAACATTTATAAGTTATTATTGTAGACCATCGATTGGAAAATATAAGCTTTTGGATCTCTTGGTGAGGCCTAATTCATTAAGTTCATTGTACTGTTCTAAATGGTCATTATTTGCTTGATTGCAGTCTAGATCACCTAGTAAAGCTGCTAGCATGTTTTCCGGTACACAAGATAAATGTGCAACCTGTGGAAAGACTGCTTATCCACTCGAGAAGGTACAATGTATCCTTGAACGTTTTCATTTTGCATAGATTTTCATCAACTGTTTGATTGTAAATGCTTATCTTTTCTTCTCATTCGTCCCATTATATATATTAGGCCTTGATTGTGTGTAAGTGACCTGCTCGCGTACCATCACTTATGTTTTTGGTTCATTACTGCAATCTCCCTAGGGTGATGGTGTTCCTGACTGTCTTGTTATTTTTACCAATGAGTGCATCCAGTAGAGCTTTAAGTTGGTATGTTCATTATGGACTAGATTATATCCTCTGCTTGGGAGAACCCAAGGTTTGTAGCTGCTGACCCATTTTCAATCCACAGTTACCCTATCCACTATAGTTGTGCTCCATCTCAGAATCAACAATTAAGAAAATCAAGACAACCACTAGAAGCTTTTAAACGTTTCAATTCTGTGTTTTGTTTCCTTCCTCAAAGTGCATTAGATTCCTAAAAAGGAAGATAGGTTTTCAATTGGCAGCCTTTTCATTGAACAGTAAAACCATATACTGGCATGGTGTCTTTGTCTAAACCTGTGCTTATACCTTTTCTAGGTGACTGTTGAGAGCCTGTCGTATCACAAGTCATGTTTCAAGTGCAGTCATGGTGGTTGTGCGCTTACTCCATCAACTTATGCTGCTCTTGATGGCATTCTTTACTGCAAACACCACTTCTCCCAACTCTTCAAGGAGAAGGGCAGCTACAACCATCTAATTAAATGTGCTTCAATCAAGCGTGATGCAGCGGCGGCGGCAGCAGCAGCAGCATCAACCCCAGCCCAAGCCAAACCCGCTAGTGTACCAGAGGAAGCTTGACCGCTGGTAAAGAAATCATATTTTGCACTGAGCATGAGAAGAAGAAAGCGGTTGAATTAACAGAGGTCATGTTTGTTTTCTTTAGTTTCTAAATCTGGTTGTGTTGTTGTTGTGTTTTAATGTTTGCTTCCATTTTCCCATCTCACATTCTCTATCTATTGCCCTCTCTATGGGAAAATGACAACCTTGGATTTATGTTTCAAAATCATATGGTGTTGTGCATTTGAATCCGTAGGAGATATATTCCCCCAGGTGATTTGAGATGCATATATGCAGTGTCCTGTTACTGCAAATGTGATTGTTGTTATATTATTATCAACCAAATGTAATGCCAAAAGACATGGGTTTGTTCTAAATTTTTCTGTTCTTCAGCATTACTGGTGGTTGATGATCTCTACAACGTGCTTGTAAATTGTAATCGCAAATGCCTCACCTTGTAACTTAAATGGAAAACAATGAATTGTTCTGCAAAAGCATTCTGCTTATATTGTTAGCTAAGTAAAAGATAATAAAGCATAGTTTAAATGATAAGAACTTACGACTTGCGAGTAAGAACCATTACCAAATAACTGTGTAGCAGAAAGAAAGGAACAGTATAGCTTGGTCTATTCTGCAGATGAAGCATAGGATTGACCTAAGAACACACAACCTTTCAGAATTTTCCGCTATCTGACTTTTGGTTAGAGATTTGAAGAGAAAGATTGTTTAAATGTGAACTTGTAAAGGAGGTAGTGAGGAAATAATGTTGACATCTTGCTGTCATGTTTAGCACATTTTCTCTTACTGACTGCCCGCTAAGGGGTGTTTGTTCTTTAGTGAAAGATACGCCTCAACAGATGGTATGAGTCAGACTGGAGTTAAACAACCATACTCTCTGGCAGTTTGTCTGTTTTTCCTCCAGTTCCTTTTAAGTCATCTCCTTTCAGTTCCTTCACCACTTTGGTTGCAGGCTTGCACTTGCAGCACACTTTAGCTGCTAGTGAAATATTAAGGTAAAATATTAGAAAGCTGCGGCATAAATACAACATCACCAAATGGTTCACCAAATATTAGCTCCAGTCTGCAGCTGAGTTTTTGCTGAAATTTGATTTGATTTGTGATAAAGAGAATTATGGCTTATTGTGTTGTACCAGAGTCATCTTTATGCAGTTTGCAAAGGGTTTTGATGAAGCAAGGAACCAACAATTATATAAAGAAATTTAGTAATTTGATTGCAGTTAAAGAACAAAGATTACAAGACCAAATAACTTATTTATTTTGAACAACAACACCGGTAGTAATAACAGACTTGATAACACAAGATCAAAGATTACAAGACCAAATAACTTATTTATTTTGAACAACAACACCGGTAGTAATAACAGACTTGATAACACAAGATCAAAGATTACAAGACCAAATAACTTATTTATTTTGAACAACAACACCGGCAGTAATAACAGACTTGATAACACAAGATCAAAGATTACAAGACCAAATAACTTATTTATTTTGAACAACAACACCGGCAGTAATAACAGACTTGATAACACAAGATCAAAGACACAACCAATCCAGGCAACAGTGACGCTAGTAACATATTAATACCACTCCACACTGAAACCATAACCAGAGGGCAGGATCACATTTTGCTGTCAGTACTGAAACTCTAACCAGAAATCTGAATAGATTTCACTTCAGGCTTCTTCTCTTCAACTTTGGGAACAGTCACAGTGAGCACTCCATTCTCCATAGCAGCTTTAACTTCGTCCACCTTCGTGTTCTCAGGCAACCTAAATCTCCTCAGGAATTTGCCACTGCTACGTTCAACTCTATGCCATTTATCATTTTTCTCTTCGCTTTCTCTGCTTCTCTCTCCACTTATCTGCAGAACTCTCCCTTCTTCAACTTCAACTTTCACTTCTTCCTTCTTAACGCCGGGTAGATCAGCTCTAAAGATATGTACTTCTGGGGTTTCTTTCCAATCAATTCTAGTGCTCGCTAATTGTGATGTCTCTTTGGATAGTTCAGAACGAGGCATGGAGAGTGCAGAGGATGAAGTTGGGGATGAGAATGGGAAGTCCTGGAATGGATCCCATACGTCTAGGGAAAATGGGTCGAAGACGTTGTTAGTTCCTCTGTTGCCAAAGAAGTTTGGAATGATCGACATTTTTAAAAAAGAGGTTTGGGTTGAATTGGAGAATTAGGGTTCTGAATTTCTGACGAAAATTGATTGTCTTTTTTGAAGAGCTCGGGTTGAATTGGGAAATTGGGAATCGAAATTTCTGATGAAAATTGATTGGCTTGCTTGCAGTACTGATTGATTACAGATGGTTTTTCCAAGCCTATTGCATCAGGTATTTATAGATGATTTGTCAAGAGATTTGTTCCTTTCGGATTTATTACTACAGCATTCTTGATGATTCCAGAACATCCAGGGTAATCTAGAGACTTCTTTTCCGTTTTTGGGTTTAAAAAGGAAAAAGATTGTGTACTGGCTTCTCCGCTTCTACAACCTTCTGAACATAATGTTATGGGCTTTGGTTGGGGTGGCTATTGGCCCAAATTATGTTTAGATCACTGCATATTGTCAGATTTTGAGTCTGTTTGTTTTTGGACACCATGAAAATTTGGGAGGGACTACTCTTTCATTTTTAGATCACTACATATTGTCAGATTTTGAGTCTATTTGTTTTTGGACACCATGAAAATTTGGGAGGGACTACTCTTTCATTTTTAATAGGTCATTAGGAAGTTAAATTCGATTGGTATTTTTTCGTCTCTCTGACGACCTTTTCATTTTTATTTTTATTTGTTATTGATTTAGGATTTTTCTGTTCTCTTTCTTGTCATAGTACTTAAATTATTGTATATGTTTTTCTATTTTCAAGCCATGTATGTTCCTCTTTCTCCTTCTTCTGCTGTCAACTCGGACTATTAGAATGTCATCTCTTCTAGACGATGACTCTCTCTCTCTCTGTTGATATTTCTAAGGATGTGATTAGTGATCAAAAGTATTGCATAATCATTTAAGTTGGTGAATAATAGAACCTACGGGCTCAAAATTCTTTATGAACAATTGAAGAAAGGTTGGCGATCTTCTGGTGCCTTCTTTGTTGCATATTTTGGTCCTTTGTCTTTAAAGTTCGAATTAAAGTGTGATTTGTGTGCAGTTTTAGAGGGAATATCAATAGTTACCTTCTTGTCAATAATGACTTTCTGGTCGTGAATTAAATTTCAGTAAGTCTAGGAGTAGACTATATTAATATGATTTGAGCGCTGGGCTCTGATGATAGGTTTTGAGCAATAAGCTCTAAGCAATGGTGTGATGGATTAGAAAAGTTTTCGTTTCCAATTTACCATGGAGTTCGGTCAGCTGATAAGTTCCAAATACTTTGAGTTGTCATTTGAGATGCATCGATTGAAAAAGGCTTGTAAACAAGAGTAAGGTTATGATTTATCACACAATACATGAAAGTTTTATTCATATTATCAAAACAATTAACCAAGAAGTGTGGAATATAAGATATCAGTCACACGGTAAATCTTACAAGATATCTAACATGAAACCATTTAAACATGAGCCACACTTATCTAATTAAAATACCTTTTTTAGAAACTACAACATCAAGAAAAAAGAATGACACTTTTTATAAACCAACAATGACACTTTTTATAAACCAATAGTAGGAAAATATAATGTCAATTTTCACAAACCAACACAGATAAACACGTGGATATATACATGAACACAAAGTGAACATACTCACTTTGACCTCCAAAGGTTTATGCCTCAAGCCGCCATCAACTCTATGGAAAACAAACGGTAACAGGATAACGGTACGATAACTTAAATATAAATAATGCCTAGATAAAGATTACGATAAGATATCAAATCGAATAAAGCATAAACAATGCATTAATTTGTTGAACACATCCATATCAAAATATAAAATGCCTTACAAATACAATACACAAAGGAAATCATCTAATACAAGTGAGTTCACAATAATCTACTATGAGGGTCCAACCAACTGTCAAGGTTTATCAGAAAACCAACCTATCGTCTTAGACGATCTTTCGCAGGTCACCACTAATATGGATTGCTCCTTCCGGGCCCGAAAAACTCATCAGTAGGGTTTGTGACCAAGAGGATGCTCAACGCAACTGATAAATAGTTCGCAAACATCGTTAAATACGAGTATTGAACAAACCATCAATAAATATTGATTAATAAACCATGAAAAATGAAAGCAACCTACCTTAGCTTTCTCACATAAAAAAAGAAATCACAAATACAAGTAATTATTAAATCATAGAGCTGAGCATAAACTCATAATCATAAAGTTCATTCAAACCAAAGAGTTTGCACGTAAAGTTCGTTTTAAACCACTTATACCCATAAATTACCGTGGGTTTCATTTCAAATCAAAACTCAACAAAATTTAACATCTTAGAAACTAGAAAATACCTCCTCTCATACAATAAATATTAGCAAAAAGAAGAAAGTCAAATAGCTCAGATAACAAGAGATGTAGGTATAAGAGAACAACAAAATGTTTCTGAAATTTCAGATTGCATAGCTTGTGTTTAAATATTTGTTTAGCCTTCGTTACACAATGAAAATGAGTGATTCTTAGCCCATTTTAAATAATAAAGGATGAGGTATGATATAAAAATTATAAACAAAAATAATAAGTTCGGGAAAATTTCTAAATCACACTGGAAAAGTCTGATAGTAAACTTTATACAGAATACCAATAATTTTGATAGTCTTTACTTTGAAAATCGACACAAGCTTCATTACTTATCGAAATTCATTGGCTCTTGACTCATTTTAAAGAAGATAAGATAAGCTTACACATAAAAATTATAGGTGAAAACGCGGGGGTACCAAAATAACACCACCAATTTTTTCTTACGCAACCTATATGGACAAAACCAAAATACAATTGCGAGAGTTCAACTTAATGAATCTCAATCAAGGAATAATATTCGTAGTTATATCTCTTTATCCACAATCAAAAAATTTACAAAGACTAGTCCGTGAACCTGATTCACGTGTGAGAGTACTTGAACGATCCCAAAGATCAATATCCAAGAATCAATCAAGTCGTACCCAACAAACAAGGATGGATGTATCTACTTTGTTGATTTATGTACAACCTGTGATATTTCAATTATAAATATAAACAATATAATGCGGAAAAAAATTTACACAGACACCAAAAATTTTGCTAACGAGGAAACAACAAATGCAGAAAAACCCCGGGACCTAGTCCATACTTGAACACCAAATTGTATTAAACCGTTACAGACACTAGCCTACTACCAATTAACTTCGGACTGGAATGTAGTTGAGACAAAATTAAACCCTCACAGCAATTCAGTTACAGTCACTCTCCTTACGCCTCTTGAATCCCAGCAGGACTTTGCGCAAATGATTCCCTTAGCTGACGCCATTTACAGCCTAAGAGCTGCTTCAACTCAATTGAAGACTTTAAACCAATCTGCCTCCCACGGATAAGCCTATATGTGATTTCCTTTATGATCAGTGGATCAAGGTGAGACTGGAAATCGATAGCAATATACAAAGTCTAGCTAACCTCAAAATACGGACTTATGCTTCCCGAAGAGCAGCCTAGATTATTATTCACCTCACAAGTATCAAACCTGTGGAATCACAAAGTCCGAGACGAAGAGAACTTTGTGATTTCTATCTATCTTGTTCGAGTGAGCAACTCAACAATCAAACAAGATCATGATACTCGAACTATCAAGATAAAAATAGTTGGACATGGCTTCACAAATCCCTAGGTGAAGTCTTTTTAAGTCGCTAGACCCTAGAAGGGTTTGAAGGAGAGGACGACTCTAGTTTACAACTATGACACGCAAAGAATAGTGTTAGGGATTCATAAATCCCAGTTGCATGAGGTTATCCCTTATATAGACTTTCAAAGTATAGATTGCTTTAGGTTCAAGCTAGAATAGCTTTGGAACCAAGCAAACAATATCCACTGTTAGATGAATCTTTGAAATGATATTAATATACCAAGATATACACTTTGGTTAGGGTGAACCGTAACCAAACCATGTATAAATACATTGTTCATGGACGGTTAGCCAAGACTAGCCGATTGAACCATAAACTAAATTATTTTCATATAACACTTGAGACTTTGAGCTTGAGTCACAACCATAGGTTATAATGTGATCAATCATATCTATATAGTGTTTTTACAGATTTACTCAAATGCCAATTATCTCACATAAATAATTTTTGTGCATCTGAAAATATTCGACGGGAAGGTATGTGTACTCTACCTTGTTCGTGTCTATTTTCCTCATGGTACATGTACCGAGTATGTATACCCTTAAGACAAAAACGAGTTCAGGAACTCACAGAACTTTTCATGTTTGCGTACCGGGTATGCATACCACTCCGGTTTAAAAACCAACAGTTCCTTTACGGTATGCATACTGGGTATGCGTACCATTCATGGTTCACGAGCAACAAACTTTTTATGGTATGGATACCGGGTATGCATACTAAAAATTTGTTGTCTACATATAGCTACGCCGGTACGTGTACTTGGTACATGTATTACGGTTCCGAACCTATAACAGTTCTCCCAATATGTGAACTGGTATGCATACTGTCATGTATCCAGATTTACAGTAGTTCTATATTTCTCTCTAAATCAATTCGAAACATTCCCAAATAACATCAAGGACACATATCACTGTTCCAGGCTATTTTCGAATGATAATCTTGAATCACGATTTAGATTATGAAAAATAAATTGTTTTTAACTAAAATTCATCAAGTATGAACAAATATTCATTAAGCTTAGTCATATATATTTCGAGAACGAATTACCAAGATAAACATGACTCGAAATTCTTGATATGCTTGCAATAGTCTAATAGTCATATGACAATGTCTCATAGATAGAAAGATGAATATAACTTAAGAAATAGGAGGTTCAGTCTTCACTTACCTTTTATTGAAGAAGTTCTCCAAAAGGTTCGGTTGATCTTCGCCTTCAAACGGTTTGAACGCAGTGATGTCCTATTCTCAACTACACACTTCTATCCTAATCCGAGACTTGACTAATTGTATGCTCGCTAGAAATTAAGATATAGTTTTGATCAACTAAATTTTAAAACAAGCTTGATATAGCAACACTTGTAAGTTCGACCGAGAAATGCTCTAAAAATAGGTAAAAACAATAAATTCATAAACCGATTAAAAATATCGATAGTAAGTCTAACGGTAAAAATGTTAGAACATAGCTCGGTTGAACCCACCAAGTGTTGGTATGTCAAGTTTGGTTGTCATATTTTAGTGAATCAAAACTCATCTAAGAGTCGCTTGATTATGTACTAGAGACAACTTCGTTTAGGTTAGACTAGAAAGTCTAGGAATGTTGAGACATACAAGTATTACTCGAAGACCTGAAGAACGTGAAAAAGTAACGAGCTACAACGATGACATCATCCTTCCTCTTGAGGTTAGTAATATTGACTTGAACTGTTTCATTCCTAACGTATCTTTCAAGTCGTGCTATATTGAAAACATAACTACGAAGCTGCGCATGGATATTTTACTCTAGTAGTGAGACATGATCATATGATCATAGTATTAAGGAATTAAACTGCGAAGTATAACGCTTATCTTTTGAACTTCGTAGATATGACATCGACATAATCTTATGAATGCTGTGATGATTATGAGAATGGGTAAAGGTGAAGATTTCATCCTAGGAAACAATGTTTTACATTTTTTTAAGGGAAGTACATTCATGAACTTGTTTTATGAATCGAATGGGAAATCGCTAGGCTTATTGGTATGGCTATTCATTGCAAATATTTGGATTACCAATATGTGTGAGATGATAGAACCGATCGTAACGTGTTATGTATCTTGGTACAACTAATCACAATGCCTGAATTATGATTTGGTATGACTAGTTTTGATTAATTAGTGTAACCGATCCTAAGTAATCACCTGAGATGGTATGATCGATATTTGTAATTGGTATGACGATCCTAGTAATTGGTGTGACCGATCACAAATAGTTGTGTAATCGATCCTTGTAATTGGTGTAACCGGTCCTAGTAATTGGTGTAACCAATCCTGGTAATTGGTGTAACCGATCCTAGTGACTGGTGTAACCGATCACAAGCAATACCATGTGTATATGGTAACCGGTCCTTGTAATTGATGTAACGGATCCTGGTAACTGATGTAACCGGTCCCGGTAACTTGTGTGACCGATCACAAGTGCTTCCATATTAGGGTATAACCGATCCCGGTGATTGATAGAACCGATTGAACCCATGAATGTGATTTGATATTTGATCAATCATACAGTTGTCTTAGAAGACAGATGAACCAATTCTAAACTTGTTTGAAAGTGTGGTGTAATCGATTCTAAGATTGTAAATATGAAAGAGGATTTACAAAGAAAAGATGTCAACATACTTTGAACAAGAACAATAACTCTTATCTTTTATTGTTCAAAGATATTCCTTAGTACTCAAGGAGATCCTGTTCCGAAATAAATTAAGAATCTTTTAATTAAGGTTGTTAGTTTTATATGCTTTAATTACCAGCAATTAAATGCATATCTCTAGAGAATAAAAATTAGTAATGTGCATTTACTAATTGGAGATTCTCTATTGAGAGATTTCGGAAAATATTGGACAAAGCATTTACTGGAATCATGAAAACCGGATGGGCATTTATTAAATATCTTGAGAATACTTTCGGTTTTGGGAATTCCTTGGTGTCCAAACATCCTTGGTCTATAAATACCTAAGTTTGCATTTCTAGCAAACTATCCTAAGAGCCATGCAAACTTCATCTTTTTGTTGTTTCTGGTGGAGCCGTTTATTCGGAGAGGAAAGTAACCTAATTAGGCGAAATCTCTTACGACCGCTCGTTTGAAGACTTTTGTGGGATCAAGAATTTCTACGAGTACCGTTGGTGGGAAACAAGATAATTGCAGTGTCATTAGTTTTTGATTGATTTGATTGACTAACAATTGTTAAAACTTTGATTGCACCTAGTTTGTTTATTCTTAAGAATCTTCTCACTCAAACTAGATCGAAGTATCGATGGGATCTTTAAAACTATTTGTAGATCTAAAGACATCTTGTGATAATCCATTGTTAAAAGACTCCGTTCTATGCGTGATTGATCACAAGAGGTTCAAGTGGTCTTGTGCAGGTTTTAATTGAAGACTAAAGAAGATTTGAAGGCGAAGAAGATTTCTTATTGGTTTCTCATATCTTTGTGTTGCACAAACCTTGATCGGCTGAGATCCAACTAGAATCGGATTTATTCGATTGATTAGGTCCGTGATATCGGCATCACTTTATAGTTTCTTGTTGGAATCTATATTGATTGATTGTGAATATAAACTTGGCTACTTCGGTAGTTATTGGATAGATTGATCTAACCAGGAAAATGAGTTTATTAGCTTAAATGGAAGAGCCTTTGCATATGACTTGAGATATCTTTATCTTAAATAATCAATAGAGTTGTTACCAAACAGATTTGTTGTTCCTTTACTGTTTGGAATACGATCCAAAGGAATTGTTCCAGTGCGTGCACTCATCGAAGTCAGAAGCGCAGGGATACTAAGGAAACTAAGTGCACTAGGTTTAGTTGCTTGGTCTCAAGTATTCGAAGTTGGTTTAGATTTTGTATAGCGGCTTAATTATGAGAGTATTCAATTCTGGACTTGGTCTCGGGGTTTTTATGTATCTGCGGTTTCCTCGTTAACAAAATCTTGTTGTGTCATTTACTTTTCTTTTCCGCAATTATAATTGTTGTTATTATAATTTAAAGTAAATTACACAATCGTTAACTCCACTTTACTTGATAGTGATCCTATAGAGTTTGGTTAAGGGCAAACCTATTACCAAGTAATTACACTTTGATTGTCGTATTGTCTCGATCTCGTATCCATAGACAATCACACAAAGTGTGAATACCGATTTGTCGTATTGTTTCGACTTTGTCCATAGGAAATCACTTTCGGTAAGAGGACTTATAGGTGGATAAATTAAAGATTGTGGTGTATTTGGTTACCCTCGTCTTTTCAAAAAAACATTATAGAAAAACTACAATTTTGACAATCCACGCTTAAAAATTCACACTGACTTCATTACTTACCGAAATTCATTCACTCTTAGCTAATAATAAATAAGAGAAGAGAAGCTTTCATATAAAAATACGAGAAAAAACAATAAATTCAGGAACAAGTTGAATCACTGTAATAAAACTTGTTAGTACAATTGCTTCAGAAAAACTACAACATCGATAATCTACACTTAAAAATTCAGACATACCTCGTTACTTATCTGAATTCCTTAGTCCTTAGCTCATTCTAAAGAAGAGAAAATAATTTATCATATAAAATAAATATAAACAAAAATAAGAGTAACATGAACTGAGTGACAAGTTATCCCGAAGATAGGACAGAAAACTATTTTCAGAAATCTTTGAAATGCTTTAAATTGAGTTTCAAGAGGAAGTAGAGATCAATGCTAATAAAACAAATTTCTAGATGACAAAATATAGTATACTAAAACTGACTGCTAAAGAGTAACACAGCTGAGACGAGAAATAAGACTCAAGATCAGATTTCGAAGGCCTCAATTAGTATCCAAAGATCACGCCAAAAGTTGCCAAACACAACATAGACACGGAGATAGACGCGGAAGACTATGCGAAGCTAAGAAGAATCTCGATGTAATTAGCTGAGTAAAGACCAGAAAAGATGGAAGTTATCAACGGAGAGTTGTCCCAAGTCTTACTATGACATCAAATTGGTTAAAACCCATTAAAATGACATCAAATTCTTTGTCGGATTATGTAAATTTAGTAAATTTTTCATTATGCGTTTCTTTGAGTTTCCAATCGTATAAACATCGTACTTTTTATTTTAATCCGTTCATTAATGCAATCGGTGATGTTGTAAGCAATTTCGTATTGATGAAACTACAAGGTGTTAGCCCCTTCCATTAAAAAAAAATCTACATCTACCAAACGAAGTATAAGATTACATATTAAATTGAAAAACAACAATATCGATGTAAATGTAGGAAAACCCAAATAAAAAGAATAATTCTTTTTTTACATATATTATATTAGAAAATTAGGAAGACTCTAACCTTTAAACGTTTTTTAAGAAGGGTTTTGACATATCTCCTTCTTCATCATTCAACTTATTTGTGCTTTTGTTGTGGAAAGATTTAGGAATGCCTCATAGAGAAGATAATTTTACCACATATATTAAATATAGTTCGATATTGGACAGGACTAGAATGTTACTACTTTGGGAATCAATTTCTTTTGCATTAAAGTGAACGATACAAAAACAAGGTGTCTTAATTGAAATATATATGGAAGGTAGTCTATTATTAGCTTATGGTTTTATTAACTTAATATGTATAATGGAATCCACCCATGATCAATCTATCTAGAGAGACAAACAACTATACAGAGAAATAGACTACCATATTTTGATTATAGACATTACGTGATCTTATAAAAAAAAAACACAGTTTTTTTGCCTTCACTTATTATCGTGGATAATTAAAGTCAGATTTTTTGTATTTCAATTAACCTATTACAACTCAGAAGGATTATCATCCGGTAAGAAATTAGTTGGAAGCCTAGCAACAAGCTGAGCTCCAACACCTTTTTGGATAGCTACACCTAACCTATGAAAAAGAAATTCTCCAACCCGAACATTAGCATCATGGCTAGTAATATAATTGCGTAAGCTCTTCAAAAAGTATATATTATCGCCCCCTAACTCCCCTAGGGTGGTAAAGGCAAGCGTCCCAAAACCATAACCTTGAGACGTACACTTCTCCAAGTACTTAGCATTCTTGCGAGTAACAGCATTCTTAATGGCCATACCTGAAACAAAGGACCGAACCCCACCACCAGTAAAAGGTGAAACACCTGTTACATCCAAGCATACATCACGCCCATTGTCCAAATTATAAACAAATATATCAGCTGGTTGAAGAGTTGTACCATTATTTGCAAGAAAACCCAAGTCAACCTCCTTCCTAGCTGGCACACCTGCTCAAAGACACATGTACGCAATAGTGTCACGCACTAAATCATGTCTAAACTTAAGCCCAATCTCATTCGCACAGTGCAAAGCATGATCACTGAAGACATCCATATCTCTCTTGCAAAAAGGGAAAGCACCATCCACCTCAAACAGGAGGATCCCTAATCTGTATCGGAGAAATGCACTGAATTTCCTAGATCCAATAAGTTGATTGAGCCCCATAATTGGAATCGCCATCAGGAAATCCCTAGCATGTTTTGTTTGGTTACATTCCCAAAGCACAGAATCTCGTTCAGACAAAACATAATTGGTGGGTAAGTTCTTCTTTACAGCATCAAAGTAAATAGTTGCCAAAGAGTTCATGGAATGAGTGGCAGAATTACTAATGCAAATAGGAGAAACAATCCCACACAGAGAATTAAAGGATTCCAAAGCTTGTAGAAGAGAGATACTACTACCATCGATACCTGAGCGACTGAGAATAGTGGACTGTAGATCCAGGGTTTGTAAACAAGAAGCAAGGAAACAAAAATGCTTTGTGTCCTGCATTGTATACACACCCAAACCTTTATGCTTGAAAGGCAAGGTAGACAATCTCTGCTGAAGAAGTCCATAGCCAGGCCCATCACAAGTAATAATGTGCCTAAGGAATTAAAACAGGCGAGTATCAAATAAATCTTGAGCTTCGAGTATAAACTCAGGTTTAGTGGTTCTCAGAGCGAAGTAAATCCGCGACACACTCGTACAATTCCTAAACAAGAGAAGTTCACATTGAGGGTCTTTTAGCTTTTCTACGACATCAATAAGAGCCATAGTCTTGCGCACTCTACCCACAACTAATTCTTTATTAAATTGAGCATCAAGACTGACCGGACCACCAAGTAATTTCACACCCTTAGATGGCCTACTAATATTAGAAGGAAAAACACCTGCAACCAAAGTTCTCGGATCCGGGGTGGGCCAGAACAACTCCGTTTTAGCGATGTTCAAATGTAACCCTCGTTCAACCCCATTATCTTGGATAATCTTCAAAGCCTTGGCAACCATTAGAGTATCACCTATCAAGGTGCCATCATCCAAGTACTAGGCTTGTAATTCAAGCTCACATTGCATAACAATCTTTTTAACCAAAGGATGAAGAGTAAGAGCAAACAACAATGGCCCTAAGGGATCACCTTGTTGCACTCCTTGTGAAGAGGAGAGTACATGATCCATATAACATAAATGAGCAGGAGAAGCGTAACAAAATTCAACCCAGCGAGAAATCGAAGGGCATAAATTACGTACCTCAGAGAGCATAGCCGAGCGATCAATGAGGTTAAACGCATTCGAGAAATCTACAAGTAACATGGAAAGATTGTCTGAGCCCCCTTTCACCTCTAACATACGGTTAACAGCATATAGAATCGCTTCACCTCTACATTTAGCCCCAACCCCAAACTGGTAATCACCTAAATAAGCATTTATTTCTTTGCCAACATGAGTTGCGGCACATTTGGAAACGAGTCTTCTCCTAATAGTTCCAACCGCAATGGGACATATACCTCCACCTGGTTTAATCAATGGAGTAAGAGGAGCACTTGCCACAAATTCACCCAAGGCAGGATGACATGAACCCAAAAGCCACATAAGCTCCTCCGAGATAGCAGCAGAAGAACCACTAAGGGCATCTAAAAAATATTGTGCCCTGAATCCATCTCTCCCACAAGAAGTCCCCTTAGGGAAACTTCAAAGTCTACCCAAAACAAGATCCTGCGAAGCCACCATAGCTTCATGCGTAACGGGGGTAGATGGAATCTGGGGAGGAGCCACCCTTGGATTCTTACTTCGTAACTCCGCAAGGGTATCTTCATTATCAGATGCAACTCCACTAGATGTGAGAGTGCGAATTGTAGTCGCATACAGACCGTTCCTCAACTTACCCTTACACAAACGTAAATTGGTTGTTTCTTGGCTCTCTGGTTGGGTTCTCTTCCTCTTGTCAAGCAGCTGTAGTCGTAATCTGTACTAAACCAGCACCTTCTCAATCAAACACATACAACCATTGGGTTCCTCCCATTGATTAAAGGCCAAATTGATAGACTTAACCTGCAACTTCCTTCTGTTGCGAGCTTTCTCTTCTTGGCTGCTTAGTGGAGTATAAGTATGGAGAGTGCAGACCGGGAATAACAAGAATTGAATCTAAGAGGACAGCTCCTTAGGCAAAGCAACCACTCTATGAAGTGCAGACTTGAAGGCGCGAGCAAAGTGTAATCTGCACTTGGTAGGAATATTGGACACCGTAGGAATGTTAGCTCGAAAAACAATGTTCAAAAGCTCCAAACTCACAGTGGGAGAAGTTGTGTCACTGGTTTTAGTCACGACATTAGAGATAATGGAGCTGTTGGGAGCATCAATGCCCATTACAGTAGCCGGGGATGATACAACTTCTCCCTGATGCATCTTGCATTTATTCCCCCAAGCACTGACGTGCATGCAATGAGAGAAAATCCAGTTCTTCAGCTGTGTCAAGACTGAATCCCAAGCCTTATAAACCTATGTACAACTGCCTAGCCTCTCACGACATCTGTTCTTACATTCCGCCCCCTTAAAGTGTTGGTTCTTCAGGTGATTAAACAAAGAAGCCTTCAGCAAACCTCTTCCCCCAACCCCATTCCTGCATCTGTCAAAACCCCGATACGGGCAATGGTAGAAAACATCACAAGAGCTTTCCAGGCTAGAGGAGATAGCAGTCAGGGCATTGGAAATGGGAGTTGCAGAATCAATACAGGGAGCGATGCCAAGCATTAATGGAAACTCAATAGAGAAACCCTAGATTATATATGTTGCTTTATGGGTCGAGAAGACAGTCAAAATGTAGCTTGGCAGGAGGGGGAAAAGGTGGGGAAACGAGGCGAAAGGGAGGAATCAATAAGAATTGATTTGATCAGATGAAAACCTAAAGACTTGATGATTGCCCATCCCTTCGCAAAAAATTGCCCCTCCGAAAAAGGTTAGGTCTGGAAAAAATTAAAGTCGTGAAAAAAATTAAAGATTTGTAAATAATAATGTATGTCGAATGTGTACAGTATCCTCCCCAGAGAGGCAAGGACAACCCAAGAAGGCTAACAAAACAAAATTCATGCCTCGACTGAAATCATAAAACAATCCTAGTCATTGACGTTATGCTATAAAAATTTGTTTAGGGACTAGAGGGTTCACCGGGGCTTGAGCATGGTTTAGCCCCCTCATAGGTCTGTTTATGATCTTCCCTACGCATGAGAGTAAATGTGAAATCGTATTATTGGGGCATTGAACTTTGAGGGTTGCATATGATTCAAATGCCCCAAATGTGGATAGGGGACCTAATATGTGGCAAATGTTATAAAAAAAAAGGACCTAATATGTTTGAAAAAATTCCGTTGCTCCATCATAAACCTAAATCTAACAACTATTACAAAAATCTAATGCCCTTCTTCTTCTTTTCTCCATATTCATGACAAAGATGACCAACCAATCAAAAAAAAGATAGATTAATAAATCAAGAAATTTAAACAACTTAACAACCAGATAATCTTTAATTCATAGTCTCGGAGCAAGTCCAGGGTAGGCTAGAGATGGAGGATTCCATCTCATAAATATGTAACAGATTTTAGGATGGCTTGCCAGAGCGTCAATACAACCTGCTTATTTTAACCGTGGCTTGGGTACAGGCTGTGTGGTACAAAGGCGTAGCAACATTCCTTGGCGCATTTTATGTCGGGTTAGTTTTGAAACAGAGAGTGCATTCACGACCACCATAGTAAGAACATCCATTCTATCGCACCGGCTACATGGCTATGGGGGGAGTCTCCCCTTCACAATCCTGCTAGCTGCAGAGCTATGGGGGGAATCCCCAACTTTACATTTCTGCTAGGATGGTTTTACACATCCGTTGGTTATATGTTGAATCCTCTATCCAAGTTCAGATCACATACCTTATTCACGCGAATCGCTGCAATGATCTATCCCCATCACGATGAATTTTTCGAAGATTACCCGGGCCTGTCGGCCAAGAATGTATACTCTTTGAATACATCAGTATAGCGCGCTTGCATCCCAGAACATCTAAGGGCATCACAAACATGTTATTGCCGCAAACTTCCGTGGCCTAAACAGCCATAGTCCCTCTAAGAAGCTGGATGCGGAGCTAGTTAGTAGGCTGAGGTCTCGTTCGTTAACGGAATTAACCAGACAAAACGCTCCACCAACTAAGAACGACCATGCACCACCACCCTCTGAATCAAGAAAGAGCTCTCAGTTTGTCTATTCCTACTATGTCTGGACCTAGTAAGTTTCCCGTGTTGAGTCCGCTCCTGATAATGTCCTTCCGTCAATTTCTTTAGCCATGATTTTCTTTTTTCTTTTTGGGTCTTATAACAACTATTGAAGATTTTAAATTATATGAATTCGTTGTTTTTTTCTTTTTTTTAAGCATGAATTTGATTATTCGTCAACTACTCACCTGTAGCATTCCATAGGAATTTGCCCTAAGAAGAGAGTTTCATAACTCACCAACAACATAAGCAACAAACAAACAGTCCCTAAAATGACCAAACTTCCTCCGTACAATTAGCAACCAACATCAACAACCAATAACAATCAATGGTTTCCTTCACCCACGTGAAAAAGTTCCCCACCATCTCGAAATTCCACTATCTCAAAAAAACCGCGGGAAAATCCTCAAATTCCCGCGTTAAGTTCTCCCCTTCTCTCTTTATAACCAAACCCTCTAACCTATTTCATCTGTCTAAAAACCTTTTTACACAGTTTCCTCAGAACTAAATTCTCCCTCTTAGAAACCCTAGAAATCTCTTTCTGTCAGCAGAAACGCCAAAACCAAACCCTAGTAGTCGTCGTCGAAGAAGAAGGCCGTAAAGATGTTGGAACTAAGGTTAGTGCAAGGGAGTTTGTTGAAGAAAGTAATGGAATCATTGAAAGATCTAGTTAATGATGCAAACTTTGATTGTTCAGCAACTGGGTTCTCTCTACAAGCTATGGATTCAAGTCATGTAGCTCTTGTTGCTCTGTTACTTAGATCTGAAGGTTTTGAACATTATCGATGTGACCGTAATATCTCTATGGGTATGAAACTCGAAAACTTGACAAAGATCTTGAAGTGTGCTGGTAATGATGATATTATCACCATTAAAGGTGATGATGGTGGTGATACTGTTACCTTCATGTTTGAAAGCCCTAGTAAGTTTATCTTTTCCCTTCTTTTCTGTTTTTTAAATTTCTGTGAAGTGAACCCTAGATTCAGATTTTATATTTTGTACGAATTAGGGTATTCATGTTGTTTCAAGGGGTTAAGATTTAGAGAATTTGTTAAAGAGTTCTCAGCAATTTTGGGGGGAATGTAGGCGAAGTGTTTGAGTATTTGCCTCTATGGGTTTGTTTGTTTGTTTGATATATGTTGATTGTGTAAACAAAATGTTGATATGTAGGTCAGGATAAGATTGCTGATTTTGAAATGAAGTTGATGGACATTGATAGCGAACATCTTGGTATTCCGGATGCTGAGTATCAAGCTATTGTTAGGATGCCATCCGCTGAGTTTGCAAGGATTTGCAAGGACTTGAGCTCCATTGGAGATACTGGTAACCATCAGTATCTAACTTGCTTAATTCAATATTATAAATAGGCATTTTACTGGTCCTGGTTCCTGAAATCATCTGTTTTTTTTTATTGGTGTTGCCAGTTGTAATCTCTGTGACAAAAGAAGGTGTGAAGTTCTCCACAAAGGGTGATATTGGGACTGCAAATATTGTCTGCAGGCAGAACACAACTGTTGATAAGGTATCTCTTTCCCTCTGTATGTATACGTTTCTTTGTTGGTATTATTGAGCAAATAGGAATAAATCCACGATGTTGGGCATGTTGTGTGCCATGTTGACCATGATTGAGAATTGAAACACAAATGTACAATTTTGTCCTTTGTTTTCACTACAATATGTCACTTTGGTCCATATGAAATATCACTCAAATATGGCATACATTTGATTTGCTAATGGAAATATCTGTTTTGGGAACATATGCAGCCAGAAGAAGCTACTGTCATTGAGATGCAGGAACCAGTATCGCTAACATTTGCACTGCGATATATGAACTCTTTCACCAAAGCAACACCATTGTCCAACACTGTAACTATCAGCTTGTCTTCGGAGTTGCCTGTTGTCGTTGAATACAAGATTGCTGAAATGGGTTACATTAGGTTTTACCTGGCTCCCAAGATTGAAGAAGATGAGGATGATACAAAGCCCCAAGTTTGAGAGGCAGCCATACCATTATCCCTTGTTAAATGAGTCCTTAATTGCCCTTCACTTTGAAGTAGTTTTACTGTTTCTTAAGTAGATTTTTTTCTTTCTTTTTTATGAATCCTGTAGTGGGTAGAATTTGGGATTGATCATCCTAAAATGTTTTAGAGTTTCAGACCTGTTTGGGTAATTTGTTAATTAGGTATGTGCCTCTTCACATTCAAAGTTTGTGTACTCTTAATGCTCGACTAAGTTTAAAAAATCAAGTCTAGTGTCTTTATAATGATCATGTTTATTATGCTTTTGTGTCTGATCATATGATATGCACCTTTTGGGTGAGTATTGGATGAAGTGGGAGGTAGCATATTAGCTTCCATTTGGTTCTTCAGAGAACCTGAATTTTTTGTTCTCTTCTTTATTTTTACATGGCATCAGAATATTTATGTTAGAAGACCTTGAAACAGGCCTTTTGGCATTTAACTTAGACCTTGTACATGCCAAAAGGTCAGTGTTATTCAAAGACACTAGAATTACCATTCCTTTAAATTAGTTGTAGTCTGTAAGAGGTATGCTATCACCTCTTCGGTCAGTTGGCATGGCCAGAACCTTGGTCCTGATTTTGTAATCTTCAAAACCTTTCTGTTGGTAATGATGTAATTCCTAGAGCATCACAGGGAGCATGATGTCGTTTCTTAGGCTTTAGCTTTTTTTCCTATAAAAAAAGGTACACCAGGAAATGACGCCCATTATTATTAACAGAAAATAGTTGATCTGTGAAATTTGAACAAATACATTTGCTGAATTATAATTTTTCATTATAAATTAAACAAAAACATACATTTGTGTTGCAAACTAGAAGTTGTAAATCATTTACTCTATCAATAAGAATTTTATAGTTAAATATGAGATCATTAATTAATAAGAGATGACATTTAAAAATTAAGAAGAAAAATGAAAAAAAGACTGATTGAGCAATCACCCCAGTCCCCATACCTCTTGAAAGAATAATCTGACTACATTCTTTCACTGTTAGCACTGAGACATAGAAGACAGGAAGA
This sequence comes from Papaver atlanticum, assembly GCA_023531105.1. Classification (NCBI taxonomy): domain Eukaryota; kingdom Viridiplantae; phylum Streptophyta; class Magnoliopsida; order Ranunculales; family Papaveraceae; genus Papaver; species Papaver atlanticum. Next base: position 139,023 of record JAJJMB010010755.1, on the reverse strand, counting down.
GAGACCAATCAGTTCTTATTGAGACTTCCCTACTCCTTCACTAAGTTGGTTGTTGCTGTTGATACAGGTGGAAACCTTTCTTGTGGTTCCCGAACAAAAAAGAATTTTGAGGGCATAATCCAAGGCATTGGATGCAAGCATGTGCTTCTACCTTGGCGATAAGCTCTTAGCTCCTTCCGCGTAAAAAACAATATAAAAAGAACAAAAGGTGCACAGTTTCTACTCTCATTTGCTACTCCTTTTCTTGGCTTCACTGTAGAGGATGACTCCGAAGACTGTAAGAGAGTACCCAAGCATTCCAGTCACAGAGACTGGGTTTCTGAAGATGAGAATTGAAACCACCACAGCAACAGCCCCTTTTGCATTACCCAAAACCTGGATGGTCAACATATAATATAAAGTCAGAAACGAGTGCTGCAAAGCGCCGAGCATTTGAAAGTACACAATGTTATAATTTGGATGAGAAAACTAATATGGGATAATAAGTGCAGTTACTGGTAGTGGCATCTACATAACATGGAGTAGAATGCTTAATTAAAAATAATTCCATGAGAACAAAAATGGCTGAAAAAAAATGCATATATGTGAGAACTGGGATAAACATGGTTCGTGATTAATGTAACAACAGATAGTGGGTTTCTTCATTGACATATCATCAAAGAACGCTTGGGCATCCTACTCTTCCTGATGGATTCTTACCGAGTTGCATATGTTCAACTTGTAGCTATAAAGCATGGCGTAACTAACAATCTATAGTTCGTACTTGGAGACTGACATAACATAGTACTACCTCTGCTTCTAGAAAAGAGGTATTATCTCTTTTTAATTTTAGCCTAAAAATACGCCAAATTGAAAAAGCAATAGTAACATTTTTCCAGAAACGGAGGGAGTAGCTCATAAGATCATCATCGATACATGGAAATAAATGACTTTGATTTAGTGTCCCAAAACACTGAATAAATGACCTTGAGGAAAGACAAACCCCTTGCACTTTCTTCTTTCAACTGCCCACATTGATTCATGAGAATCTACTGATACTGTAACAAAGAATCCACTATCTCATGGCCACACCAATGATAGACAAGAAGTCCCCATAAAATTAAACATTGTAAACAAAGAAGAAAAAGAAAAAAAGAAAGAAAGAGGGGAGAACTAATTGCCTGACTCAAGCTTACTATTTTTATATCGTAAAGAAGCGTTCGAGCAATAAAATGATCCTCCTAGTTTCAATGCATGAATGGTTTTTCAAAATTACCAAATATCTTATTAAAAGCACAGAGACAAGTTTCTGTAACGCCTCCTTGGAGTCAACAATTACTTCGCAACCTTTAATTTCTCATCTCTCCCTGTGACATCTTTGATTTGAAAACTAACCCTAAATTATCTATCAGCTTATTCTCCCGAGCAGCATTCCTCAAATGTTAAGCAGATACTTTTTCCAATCCCCTTTCAGTATAAAAAACTAAAGCCTCAATTAACCTAAACAAAGAAATGCAATAAATGGCATATAAAACACGAAAGAGGTGTATTCCAGCGGTGCGAAATTCGAACCATAGAAGTGCACAAAAGAAAACATATAGAGCCGATCCTTGATACTAAACATAGCAACACTAAAACAAACTCAGACGAATGGTATTTCAACAATACTAAGTAATATTTATCAATTCAATTGAATAGATCTAGAGGGGGAAGCTGATAAATATTATACAAGAAGATAGCTGCATTTGAGAGATGGGGCGTACCTGGAGTGTCAAAGCACTGGTGTGTTTCGTGACCAAGAAGTTTGTCAAATTTACAAAATAAGCCAGCGCAGAATTGAAGAGCAGGTACCATATGATCTTTACATCCTCCCTTGCAAGTGCCAGCGTGATTCCAACCACATTTTCTTCCATGAAAAGAGTTGCAGGAAGAAGGAATACCACTGCTATTGGAGCCATGTACAAAAGGAGGTTCATTGAGTTCAACTTTTCCCTGCAAATGTAAAGCTTATCAGGATCAAGCAATTAAAACAAGTACAGAAATTTCAGTATAGATCTCACGGTGCTTCAGTAGTTAGCCGCGGAAACTAGTAGAACACATTACCCTTCATTGGTCAGCAGAATTCCTTGTAGCACTGACTTTAGCGCCCTGGCAGCAGTAGCACCAACACACATTATAAAGCCAAATAGATGGAAACTTGGTTCACCCTGCATCCACAATACAAAGAATTAGTTTCAAGTAATTAAGAAAATCACATCTAACCAAGCCCAAGATGTAAACAGATAAACCTACGATCAAACTTGCCACGTAAATAGACTCAGACTAGCTCACTAAAATCAGAATTTTAACTCACAATGATAACGGTTACTGAACCAATTAAGATATCCAATTTATTTTTACATAACACCCAGGAAGTCAAGACTCTCTAATCACAAAATGCAAAAGAGAAAACACCCACAATTGAAACCATAACCTCGTCAAATTCATTTCTTTCAAAGGTCAATATAACTAATTCGACCAAAACTAAACATGGGGCAATTTTGACATAAAAATGATAAAATTAGAGAGACAGGGAGATTAGAAGTCTTACCCCGGATGCAATGACAACTCCAGTAACAACAGGAACAAGGGTCGCATAAGTAAGCCAAGCTTCTCTTTTCACAGTCATAATATAAGCAAACACAGCAGTAAAGAAAGGTGTAGTAGCACCAATAGCTTGATTAAAAGAAACAGGCAAAAACCTCAATGAGACATTCCCACTAACAACTGATGCACAAAACACAAGACTCAATGCTGCGATCTTCATAAATTGAACTCTAGACCTAATTGTCTGCATAGGTACCATTTTCATCCAAGCAATTGCAACATAACTAAACAATGAACATGCTGTCATATGACACATAGTTAAGAAGATCGGGTATTTGAATCCATAGTTACTTAACAGATACTTGTTTAGCAGTAACACCCCAATATTTGATGAATACCATGCTGTTACTAACCCGATCGTGAAGAATCTACTATTACTACCCTTCATTGACGACATTTTTTGTTTCTATGAAATCCCCAAATCAAAACAAAAGGTAGTAAATTTACAATATATAGATCTATTAGGGTTTGAAAGAATGAGATCTGAATTGAATTGAAGAATTTTGATTATCTTCTTCCATGGATCTGAGTGAATTTCATGAGGTTGGTTTTGATTGTATGTTTATTTTTTCTAGGGTTTTTTGCAGAAATGGAGTTGCAGAGAAAATGAGACAGGAGGGGTGGGATGTAGCTCGTGTTGTTCTTCTGCAACAGAGAAGAAGCGCGAGCTTGAATAAAAGGCGTTTTTGAGGTAAACGCGGTTGAGAAGAGAAGAGAGAGAGAGAGATATATTAGTCTTTTTCTATAGAGAGAGAGGGAGAGTAGCGGTGTTTGTATGTATGGTTACTTTCTCACGAGTCACTTCAATTAAACACTAAGTAAAGGTGTTTGAAAAATATTTTGTTTCCAAAGCAAACAATTTCCAAGTGTACAATATTTGTGATGCCGGAAAGAAAATTCTATCCGTTAGAGGGGTAAAATTTCATGGTTACTAATGGGGTACCGATATATAAACTAGAAAATCTTTTATATTTTGTGAGTTTTGGTATCCTCTTCAGTAATTTGGCAACCTCATTAATAATATTGGTTAAATTTTATGTCCCCCAATAGGGGTATTAATTTGCTAGGAAGTTTACCGATTCATGGGTTAAAGGTGTTTCGTTTCGGATAGATTTTGGTACACTTGTAAGCAAATTGGTACAGATATTGGCAATATGATTAAATCATGGCTAACTCATTTTGGCTAATACAATTGAGCTTCGTCCAACTTTGAGTTCTTAGTAGGTACGATTAGTAATTTTTCACCGAGGGCAGAGATGGATGAGTAAATTAGTCAAAATGACTGAGGTTCACCGATTTGTTACAATCGATTGGTATTTATGCACACGTCCGTCGATTATTTTTGATGTTCTTCGTGAGAACAGTTCGCAAGTAATTCACATGAATAACCGACAAGTATATTAAATGACTTACTTGCCAATTTACAGTAGTGACAAAAGTTTTTCGTTGATTTTTTTGGTAAAAATTGACAAGTATTTATATCTACACTTGTTGATTGTAAATCTCTGATTCTTCATATAGCAATGTCTAAGCGATGCAGCCGGCTGATATACATTATCGTAGCTACCGATCATAAAATGTAGAAAAAAGTAAATTTTATGTAGTATTTCGGGCCAAAATCGGCATATACGGACGTCTATATCTGTCGATTTCAACTGAAATGGGACATACAACTACGATTGGAAGGTTATATACCTGTACCTGCCAATTCATGGTGATTTTGGTTAAGAAATTTTTCATCATCCTTAACGGTTAATCTTTTTACGAAAGCTATAATTCTCTAACACTAACTTAATTTAGTAAACTATTCTAACAAGCGACTAGCACTAATGGTACCCTCATTGGTTAGTTATGGTAGTTACAATTTAGTTAATATGAAAATGATTAAATTGTTTAAAAGGATTGATATTGACCTTTTTGAAATTTATTATATATGCAAAATAGTAAAAAAAAAAAATGGTTCCGAAATCGAACAATTCATAGATAAAATCAAGTTAGAATGATAACAACAAATTAAACTTATATGTTCAATCGTTTATTGATGATAAAATCTTCGGAACCATTAGAAACTATGTCCCCCCTCCCCAAATTGCATGATTTTTCCACCGTTTATCGGATTGAAACTTCTTATTGCAGCAAAATCAGTCAGGTAAATGGTACGCAACACAATAGATCATCTCGCCTCTTTTTCTTTGTTCTCATTTATGTGTCTCTTTTGAGTCTTTATGTTGGTTGTGTTGCATATTATTTTAGGATTTTAAAGGGTTTTTTCATGTTGCCGTTTATCGAATGTGGACATGATAAATAATTTTTTTTAATATGTTAGCTAAGGTTTTGTCTATTCTTTTCTCTTCTGAAAAATTGAATATCAAACACAATCTCTGATTGAAATATAATATTTCTCTAAGGAGTAACAGATCAATCAATCTTCTTTGATGTTCAAAATTAGATGTTGCTTTTATTCCTTTGCAGAGTGAAAGATCAAAATCTTTCTAGCCTACATTGATAACGATAAAAGAAGGTTATTCCGAAATTGAAATTCAGACGAATGAGAAGATACGATCTTCTGTTTTTCTTTTTCTTGGGGTATAAAAATTTAGAAGATCTGATGGAGTACGTAGATAAACTTTGGGGGTATGTAGATAAAGGGGTACCATTAGTATTTTTTGGGGATATATACAAGAACTCCCTTAGAATATGAGGATACATGGTTTCAAAAATTACATTAAAAAAACTCTATTTTTCCGATTAAAAGGGGCGTGCTCCAATTTAGCCAAAGTTAATTGCTAATTACACATTTAATATCTAGTTTTTTTAGACTCAAAAATCTCAAAAGGCGATGATTGCTTATATATATTGCTCGGCTAGCTATATGATGGGTGAGATTTGTAACTGCGAGAGTGTAAGACTAGTAGGTTGTCTGATTTCAATTTGGTAGAACATACCAGGTTGACAAGGAAATCAAAAGAATCAATCAGTTTACATATGATTGGTTGTAATAATACTTGTAAGGGGATTTTGACAAAGTACTCCCTTCTTGAAATTCACTAGATGAAAGTATCCTCGTTGGTTAAAACTTCTGAAAGTACCTTTTTTTTTTTTACAGTTTTTTGTTTAACGGGTTTTATCCAGTTTAGTGCTAGTTGGTAGAAATGAATCCTATTAAAAGTCCTATTTACCCCTGAATCACATCTCCTTGGTGCAGTGGGTAAGTGATTCGAGGATCTTGAAAGCGATGTAACGATCCTGAACCGGACTTGATGGACCTGAAAACGGTGCAACGATCCTGAACCGAGCTAGACTACCTGATAAGTATTGTACAATATCAATTCTCCACTAACCAAAAACCCTAAACATATAGGAACAGTGAACCTTTTTTGGGGAATGATATAAGGAGCCTGAAAATGGTGAAATGATCCTGAACCGAGCTCGACAAAGCTGAAAAGCGATAATGAACGTCAACATGATAACAAATAAAGGGTAAATAAGTAAATGGTAGAAAAATAAATTAGTGTTGACTAACCCAAACAAAAGAGCACAATATAAAATATTTAAATTTTGGGAATACTTGGCTAAATCGTATTTGAGTTAGGGATACTTTATCAAAATCCCCTACATAAAAAGCTAGCCAGATTGATTAAGTTTCGTTTATATATCAAAATAATAGATTGCAATGTTGTTGATCAAAAATATGTCAATGACACACAATCAAAATATTTTGGAAGTTTATCATTTAAGGATGAACTCTTATAAATTTTGAGGAAATTTACGACTCAAGTACAAATCTGTATAGATTAAACATATTGCTATTTAAAACCAGGCATGTAACATTATAAAAACCAAACACGCAATTTAGTAATAGTAACAGATGAATAATGTGCGGCTCGGGATGTTATTCTAAGTAAAAATTACAGTAGAGGAATTTAAAAAAAGGAAAAGTTTCGTCGGTGGATGGTAGTTTGATATGTACACCTAGGACTAATACCAAAAGTTTAGATACGTTTCCATGAAAAGGGTTGTATAATCAAAAGCACGGGATGATCACATTGATTTTCAATGCTGCTAAAGGGGTACCATTTTGTTTGGGGGTGTACCAAATTGCATATAAAACAAAACATATTTTGATAAGGGATGGTACACCCCCAATCAAAATGATACCCCCATTAGCAGTCATGCTGATTTTGTCCACTAGTACAAGAGTATCTCTACGATTTAACCTGATTGGATAAACAAACTGACCTATTTCTATCCAACAAGAAACTGACTTTTACGAACTACTACAACGGTATTTTGTGTATTAGCATAGAGTAACGTTTTTTTATATATTTAACTTCGGTTTTGGTTCTTTTAACAGTTTCGGTTCTGAATTCTGGCAGGCGAAATGAGTTAAAGTCACAAAACCGGATATCAGATGTGCAATTTATTAGTAGGATTTTTTTTTTTTTTTTTTTTTTTAAGCGTTATGATGTTAAATGCAAAAATAAATTTCAAACATGTTGCGCACCTAGACGATAGAAGAATAAAGTCTTTGGATTCGCTTAGACTTTATTTCCATTAAACTTGAATATCTTCGGATTATTAAAGATTTTGTTTGCAAATTGGTGATACGGACAATTAATAAGTCTTTTAGGCCGTCGCCACTAAGTTTTGAATGATTCTTCGTACTATATTTTTCTAGTGGAGTTTCGTCTAATAGATTAGACTCTGCCAAATGCCATCAGGTCAACTTATGAAGTTGGCCGACAAGGACATAAACGTCTACCACCAGACTTCTGCCTTTGCAATTCCACCTAAGAAACTTCAAAACTGATACTAGGAACCAGGGGCGAAGGCAAAATTTTTGCTATGTGGTGCAAAAAATTACTACGAGGTGCAAAATACATTTTTAAGGGGTGCAAAGAAGTAAAAATAGGCTTAGTACATATTTTTTTTCTTTCTTATTGGGCACTTTGGAGCCAGCTGGGCAGGCTGCGATGGGCTGGCTCCGCCCCTGTCAGGAACATGTAGATAGCCGATCTCCGATCTGGCGAGAAAGAGTTGAGAAGTTATGCGAGGGCCGTTCGCGGTAGACACGACGCGATTTTGTGCTAGGAACATCAGCAGTGGCACGGCTTCATTTGATGCAAGGGCCATTGCAGTAGACTTGAGCTTGCATCATTGTTTGCTTAAAAATGAAAAAAGTTACAAGTGATAAGTCTGATTCACTCAATTTTTGTACTGCTTATTATTTTCGCATGATTGCAGATTACATTATTCGACGTGAAAAAGCTGGATCCTACTACTACTGCTACTTTTGGGAGATTCTAGGTCAAATCACGTGTAAATTTGCAACTGTCAAGGAGGCTGAGTCAATGCAATAACTTGAAAATGAAATTATAATCAAACTACTTTAATGCATACGGTCTGGGGCAATTGGGTCGGATCTAACCCGATCCATGTCCAACCAGGAGCCAGCCTTGGATTATTAGTAATATATATGCATGAACGGTGAGGTTCACGTCCTCATATTCGCATTAAGTGCTGTATTAACAACTTCATCCATTTTCTCACGCACACAACGACGTGCACTGTTGTATGTGGCGACTAACTTACGCAGTAATGCAAGTCTCATTTCTGATCTCTCTATACCTCAACAGATTAGTTCTGCACTTCTACACAAAAACATTTAATGTGAGAGGCGGTTTTACATTATTTTATTGTGTGCAGTCATTTTAGAAATTTTGATCTCAAAAACACTCCAGGGATTAGGCGGTTTTACATTGTTTTATCGCATGCAGTCACTATAAAAAATTTGATCTCAAAAACACTCCAAGGATTAGGGCTCCCGAAAGAGAAAGTTCCTAGGCTGTTAGGTGTCTCGGCAATTGGTAGAAAGTCGCTAGGCCATTGGGTTGGGTTCCAATATAGTTTGGATGACGAATGTGGGTGTTTTTGATAGGTTCCCTATAAGCATTTTTAAACAAAGTCGGGATACTGTTGGACAACAAGTTATATTGATGGTACAACAAAAAATAATAATCTAACTATAGTTATGCATCTAAATATCAATTATGCACATTTATTTCTGATCCTTAAATCAACACACACTAACGAACCTAGTCAATTCAAACCAATTGGTCTTTGTAATACCTGTGAACACAGAAGTAACGATGATGCCATCGTGTCCACAAACAATGTTCGCAATATGATTAAAACTACTGAAATGGTCGAGATACATATAAAATAGCACGTGATATATATGTGATAGACTCTGAGCCTACGGGCTCGTCCTCGTCTCGCATCATAGAAGAACCTATGATGATTAAAACGTTGCATGATGCATAAACAACAAGATTATAAGTGCAGAATATAAATGAGACGATGATTTACGTGGTTCAGCACTAAGGCCTAAATCCACGGGGGTTCGGTTTTTCACTATGTAGTATACGAGGTTACAATGGATATTCGAATGACTCTGAGTAGGGAACGATGCTAGGAGGGTTATAGATAAAACTCATACTTACGCTTACAATTTCTCTCTCCTGAAATATAGTTCTCTCTTCCTAAACTTGGTCGACCCCTTCTCTCTTGGTGGAGTTGGGTATTCATAGACCTCTTGTGTGGGGTCCCCCGTCTGAAATAGGTGTCCCTTATCAACTTGGACTTTGTGCCAATCCCGATGATAGCCTTCGTCCTGCTCCGATGATGTCCATCGACCCCCTAGTATAACGATGAATCGCCTGCGCTTCTTCCATGAGAATGTTGACACGTATCCTATGTGCATAGCATTTAATGTAGGTGGTTGGGGTGGTCTGCACGCCTCAGACAACGGTTAATGCAGTGTCAGCTGTGTTTTCTCTCATCCGTTGGATCTGGATCTTTATTGGGATGGTAAAAAGCAACCTTATAGATCTTCTACGGTACTTCGCGGTGGTCCGATAGTCAGGTACTCCCTATCTCATCAACCATTGGATCACGCCTAGTTGCAGCTACGTGGCAGATGAGGATGGTGCATGCTCCTTGGGTGTTTCCACATGTCATCGTTATCTTGATGGGCCCTTGTTCTTTGGCCTACACGTGTACGGTTCTTGACACGTGGTTGGTTGTAGATTATGTTTATACAATTTTCCCATTTTCTTCAAGCTTGGTGTTTAGTCAAAGTTTGAAGAAAAACGTCTCTTCAATCTTCGTATCTCGCGATAACTTCCCCTAGATTTTAGGGCACGTTTCCCACTCCTAGTAATAACTTCTGCTCAGTTTTCGGGGCGGTTTTTTCTTCCTTTAGTATAAATATGAGAGGGAATGCTAGTGAAATAAATTTTATTCTCTTCTTCATTCCCATTCTCTTCTGATCTGTCTCTGTCTTCATCCTTTTGAAAGTTTGTCTTTTTGTTTTTTACTTCTACTGCTACCTGCTCCTGATTTATCCTCATAAAATCTTCTTTGGTAACATCGTCGCTTTGAAGGATCATTGCTGCTGGTAAAGCGGTTATTCCTTAGGTATGTTCCTTCTTTGATTTCGCCATTATTACAAGTATGTAGTTCTTCGTTGCTGTCGTTTCTGGGCTTTGTGATGAAGAACATAATATACGAAAGTATATATACTTGCCCCTGTTCTTCATCACAAAATTTGGAGCCGTTTCATTGATTGTTGTTATGCAGTTTTCCCGTATTCTTGATGATTTTGATGATGTTCTTGGTAGAAACATCATCTGATAGCCCTGAGTTTAATCTTTGTTACTCTCTGTTGCCACTTGTAGGTAGTCATGGCAGGTAATGAACATAGGAACAGTCCCTATAGATCTCCGCCACAAAGTCCTTATAGATCTCCTCCAATTAGAAGTCTAGTCATATCTCCGCCGAAGGGTATACCTGTGAGATCTTCCCAACAGGATCTTCGTACTCGTGTTGCCCCTTCGTTATCCGACCCGAAGGTTATTTCTCAAAGGAAAGGGGATCAGGCCAGAGGTTCTCGTTATGCAGTCGATCGTCTCGTCGACAGATTTTCCTCACAACGCTCGGAGCCGTTGGATGTCCAGCCCATCCGTTCTCTTGCTCCCGCTGCCCCTTCATCTTCTCTAGAACCTAAACGATCCCAAAAGATTGCTCCAACGAAGGGTCCTCTGCCTAAGGACATGGATTTAGCAAGGAATGCTCCGGTGAAGCGGAAGGCTTCGGAGATGAGCCCTCCAAAGCAGTCATCGGGCGAAGCACCATCTACTGAAGTCACTCTTCCTGAGCAGGTTGTTGTCCATCCTCTTAAGAAGAAAAAAGGGCTCCTGTCTCCTTCAGACATATCAACCTTGAGGAATTTGAAGAAAGGCATGGTCTTCAATACTTTGAGGTTCGTTTCTACGATCAAGGTGACGACCTTACTTATGATATGATAACAAATTATAAGTATGATTCTATGCATCTTCTAACAACTGTGGGGGCCTTCGAAGCTGGTTTGATGTTTCCTTTATATAAATATGGAGACTCGTTTTATTATGATGTTCTGGCCCATCGTGGAGATGGCTCTACTCAACGAACTCATTGCCGCTCGGTGGTTCAGTTGAGCGGGAACTATTTGTGGACACTACGTGAATGTTATCTTCGGAGCAAAGGTAAAACTCTGATGAAATGCTATGAGCCCAATCCCGAGGAGAAGAGTTGGTATACTCCTGCAAACTTCAATTTGTCTTTTGGAGATTAAGTTAATGGTAGGAATCGGAAGCGGTGGAGTGTCGATCTTCACACCATGGCGGCTCCTCATGGTGAGATTCGTCTCTTCAGCGAAGTGAGTGATTCCAAGCTTCGGTTCGTCCCTGGTACTGAGAAAACTGGTAAACCCGAGCCCTTCCCTTCTTCGGAGCGTCTCCGTCATGACCATGACTACGAATGGCATGCTACCCCGTTGGAGGTCATCGGACCTTGGGCCCATGGCTGGACGTATTTGGAGCATGAATGGGAACCTACTGCTTAAAGCAAACCCCATAAAAGTGCTCCATCTCGCTATGATGACTTCTGTCCTTGGAAGTTAAATTTCTCTGTGATGAATTTTGATTACACCATCGATGCTGAGGATGCTGGTGATGAGGAAAGTTCTGAGGCCAATCTTCCTTCGAGAAATATTAAAGACACTACCACTGTCAAGGTATGGTTTATAATCGTGTTGTGTGTACGGTATGTGTCCCTTAAATCATATATTGACATGTGTGTTGCTGTAGGCTTTGAGAAAGAAAAAGATTGGTCATGTTCAATCTTCTACCACTGATGTCGATGAAGCAGAGATTCCTGAAGTTACCAGTCCGATGAATGAAGAAGGTCTTGGTGACGAAGATGAAGATGATTTCGATGAAGAGGAGCGTACTGACACTTCTCCTCACAATCGTGAACATGTTGATGACGAAGACGTTGGGGAGAGGGTAGTTACTGGTAGTCAGGGAGATGACCGCATGACCGATCCTGAACATTCTTCTTTCCCCCGCCAAGGGCATGAGGATATTGATCATCAGTCACAGGTTCACGAGATGGTAAATCCCTCAGAACCGACTCAGGAGTTTTCCTTCGGCAAGATCTATTCTGCTGGCGGTTCTGTTGACATTGGAGTTGCGTTGGGGATAGCTTCTGAGTTTTCTTTGTTGTCCCTCAACGATGATTGGGAGGTCGAGGCCGAAGAAGTTGTCGAGAAAGGGGCCGATGAAGATGATAGTTCCGATGGGGAAGATGCCGAGTTTCGTGCTACCAAGGAAGCTGAAGGTAGACAGTCTGCTGTTGGTAATAAAACCGCCGCTGGTGAAAGGGCCATTGCTGGTGTGGAAACTCCTATCGGAAAGGGGACCGTTGCTGGTGGATCTTCCGAGGGCTTTATTAATGCTGTGATGCAGGACGGGGACGATGAAACCTTTGGCTGGTTGAAGAAGATGGGATTAATGAATGTGCCTTACCCCGCTCCTATCATCCCTGGAGAGAGGGACTCTGATGCTTTCACTAGACAACGGATGCAGTTGTCTTCTCATGATAGGGTTGCCGAGATTTGGGATCGAGACTTGGGGGCTACCTCTTCGAGCCTTTTGGTCAACCCTCCTTCTTCTATTTCGGATATGGCCATAGCTGATGGGCATCGGTATGGCATCCCTCAGCAACGTATTCTTGAGGTGATGTATTACCTTCTCCTGTGGTAATTTGGTTGCATTCTTTTTTAGTGACTCATATATTTTTGGTTGTTGTAGTTGGCGACTAGTGAGTACTGCAACCATACTCTGTACCAATTCTTCAGAGCTAAGGCATTGAAGCTGGAAGCGAAGCTTCGTCAGAGGGATGATGAGCTTGTATCTTCTTAAGAGTCTCTCAAGACCAAGGACATGGAGATATTGGAATTGAAGAAGCAATTGGAGGGGAAGGAACGCGCTGGAGTTACCGAAGAACAACTTCGTCAGGAAGTTGCCTCTCTTCGGGGAGATTTGGAGAAGGATCGTGCCAAGGCTTCGTCTTCTAAAGGTTTGCCTCTTCTTCTTTTATTCTTCCTTCGCCTTACTAGTGTTCTATCTGAGTTGGCCGGCCCTATCTCCAGCGGGTGATACCGAAGAGTTAAAATGGCTTTAGGGTGAGAGAACTCGCCAAGAGTTGGTGTCGAAAATTGTAAAGGATGCTAAGAAATGGAATTATCGAGCCGATGAGTATAACCAGATGCTTGCTCAGTTTCGGGAAAGGCGGGAGAAAATGGTGGAGATGCAAAATACGATGACCGCGGATCGTCATCAGTTCCAAGGTGCTTTGTTGTGGACCCGTGAAAATCTTTATGAAGCTCGTGATGCATCTTCTCGGTTAGAGGCCAAGGTAACAGATTTAAAGGCAGAGCTTCGTCAGGCCTGCTCATCTCATGATCCCGAGGTTCAGGATTATATACAACATCTTGTTCGAGAGAGAGACGATGCAAGGGCTGAAGCGCAAGCTCTCAGCAAAGCCTTAACTGCCTCCCGTGCCGATGTTGCCCGCTTGGTGGAATCAGAGAAAGACTTAGAGGTTAACATGTATAGGCTTACTAAGGGGATCGAAGAAATGACTAACGAGGTCAATCGTCTTCATCATTCGGATTCTATGAAGCAGTTAAAGTTAGATGAGTGTCAATTTGAACTCGGGAACCTTTGACTTGATTATAAGAAACTTTCCTAGGAATATGATTTTCTCGACGAAGACCGGGACGTAGTAGTAAATGAGTTTGAAACAGTTTCGGTTAATGTCGAAGGTATATGTTTATTTGGGCGTGAATAACTGTCTATCTGCTTTCTTATGATGTCTTATTTCTTCCTTATTGCATAGCTCGAGGGACAACTTGGCCTTGCAAATGAAAAGCTTAAAGAGGCTTAATCTGAGTTAGTGAAGCAACAAGGACATACCAAGTACTTTGAGGGACTAGCTGGGTCTCGAGATGTAGTGGCGAAGGCATCGACGAAGGAGGTGGAGCAGTTGAGGTCATCGCTGGCTAATTCTGAGCTCAAGTCCACCATTATTACTCATGAGGCCTGTCGTCATCTTGCTCAAGAGATTAACAAGACCTTGGAGCGAATAGAGCTAGGCCTCCTAAAGGAACATAATATTACGAAGAGGTACAAGCGTCGTCCTGTTCCCGAGCCGTTCAAGCCTGCTTCTTAGGTCTCCTCTGGAGGGAGTGTCCCCTCGTCCCAAAAGGAGCGATCCGCTGATCGTGTTAATCATGCCGAGCCTTCGGAAGAAAAGTAGGCCCTCGTGCTAGGACAAAGATTTGATATTCGTTGATTACAAAACATTGGGTTATTCCTTGTGTATTTTCTCTTTTGTATATATATATATATTTTTTTTTTGCTTTCCTCCCCAGATTTGTAATCAACTTTCGTGGAATAGATCATCAATCTTTTTGGTATGTAAAGTTTCGATTTATCTGCAGCGTTACCTCTTTTATTCAATTCATTTATTTAAAAGAAAAAGTGTTAAAGAATACGAAAAAGTGTGTTGTAAAAAATAACGAAGGTATCTACCTCTATCATTTGTTTTGGACCTGTCACCCCGTCGGCTAACCCTGGGCCAGAGGATTACCGGACAGTGGGGTTGATGCAACGTTCTCGGAAATGTGATGCGTTATTGAATTATTTACATGCATCCATTCCGCCGAACCGCTGCCTTATTGTTTGGTTGGGTATCTCTTTCTGCTGGAATCCTTCCCCATGGTCATACACTCATAGACGCTGATTGGGGAGTCCCGAGAGATTGTATGCAAGTACTTTCCCCAGCATAATAGTTCAAAAGGTTTATATTTGATTGATGTGGTGAGGTCTGTTATTCCTCGGCCAGAGATAGAAACATGTCGAGCGGATACGCTGTCTTCTTCTTCTGGTACTCTTCACACAGGTGCAGAACTGTGTTGCTTAATGGATAGTACGTCTTGAGGTATTTTTCATTCCAATGGTGCCTTAAGATTTCTCCTTTTAGGTTACGCAGGTAGTACGATCCCTTTCCTGCGATATCGTGTATGACAAATGGCCCTCCCCATGTTGGTGCTAATTTACCCCATTTATTTTCTCGCTGATATTGCGGTATGGTACGTAGCACATACTGTCCTTCTACAAAATTTCTAAGTTTAACCTTTTTATTGTACTCCCTTGCTAACCTTCGTCGATAATTCTCCATTCTTTGTAACGCTGTTTCCCTTCGTTCTTTTAGATCATCAAGTCTTTCTAGCATCATGTTCGCTGTGAGATTTTTTTCCCATGCTTCGGTTTTTGTTGTAGGCATGATGATCTCTGTTGCGATAACTGCTTCGGCTCCGTAAGTAAGGAGGAATGTAGATTCACCGGTTGCTGACCTTCTTGTGGTTCGGTATGACCATAGTGCGTTGTGCAATTGCTCGCACCATCGTCCTTTATGTTCATCCAGCGATTTCTTGAGGATAAGAGCGAGGGTATTATTTGTGGTTTCAGCTTGGCCATTGCTCTGAGGATATATGGGAGTAGATTTGTTTTTCCTGATTTTGAACGTGTCGAACAACATGTCAATGTTCTTCCCTTGCAGCTGCCTGCCGTTGTCAGAGACAATTTCTGCAGGAATACCGAACCTGCAAATGATGTTTTGAAAGATGAATGTGAAAACATCTTCATCCCTTATTCTTGCTAGAGCTTTGGCTTCCACCCACTTGCTGAAGTAATCAGTAGCTACTATCAAGAATCGTCTCTTTCCTGTTCCTTCGATTAGTGGTCCAACGATGTCGACTCCCCATTTTGCAAATGTCCATGGACTTCCCACTGAATTTAACTCTGTTTCTGTAGCATGGATTCTTTTGGCGAACCTTTGACATTCTTCGCATCTTTTGGACATTTTAGCAACGTCTTGTATCATCTGCGGCCAATAGTATCCTTGCATTTTAGCTTTGTCGGCCAATGATCTCATCCCGCTGTGATTGCCTACGTCTCCGTAGTGGATGTCCTTCAAGATACGATGCCCCTCCTCTCTGGATAAGCAGCGTAATAGGGGTCAAAGGAAAGACTTCTTATATAAGACTCTTTCACGAAGCTCGTATCTCCCCTCCTTCGATTGTACTTTCCGGGCTTGCTTCACATCTGTAGGCAGCGCTCCTTCTTTGAGAAAAAGATGAACTTTTGTTCTCCAGTCTTCTTTGTTACTGAAGTCTTCGTCTTCGTTCGCTCTTGTCAGGATGTCATCTTCGGCGATATCTTCCCCTGTGTCGTCTCCAGTAATATCTTCCCCTACATCGTCTTCACAATTTGTTGTAGCGAGGATTTGTAGTATGGAGATCGAAGGTTCGTATACTCTTGCTATCTTGATAGCCTTGGCGTTATTATCTTTCAACATTGATGAAATATAGGCTAAGGCATCGGCATGTCTGTTATCTTTCCTGCATAGATGTCGGAACTTAATGCTGGATATTTGTGATGCCAGAGTTTGGACCAAGGCCATGTATGCTGTGATAGTCTCGTCATAGGTGTTATACTCCAGTTCTATCTGTCGAATGACTAGCTGTGAATCACTTGTTAGGCGCACCTCTGTTATTCCAATTTCTATTATCAAACGAATAGCATGTACTACGGCTTCGTACTCCACGATGTTGTTGGTGTACCCTTCAAATTCCAATCTGAGTGCATGCACGATTCTTTCCCCAGTGGGTGTCGTGATCACAATCCCTATGCCTGCACCTTCTCTGTTCTTGGACCCATCGATGAAGACTTCCCACCTTCTTTGGCTGGAGGGTTCGAGTACATCATTCGGGTTCTTTATGTTTTCTTCCATTCTTGGGATGTCCTTCACTTATTCATCATTATCCAGAGGTAAGTATGCTAGAAAATATGCCAGGACTTGTGATTTTTGGGCAGTTTGGATCTCATGGATGATGTTGAATTGCTCCAGTTGCGTATTCCACTTTTTTATTCTTCCTACTTTTTCGGCATTTTTAAGAACTGCTTCCAGCGGTGCTTTGCACGGGACACGAACATAGTGAGTCAAGAAGTAAGTTCTCAGCTTCTGGGTTGCCCATACTAATGCAAATATGAGTTGTTCAATCTTGGTGTAGTTTCTTTCTACCGTATTGAGGGTCTTACTAATATAATAGATCGGTTGTTCGACCTTCGTATTGGTCTTGACCAGTACTGCGCTGATTGCATCTTCGTTAGCAGATATGTAAAGGGCCAACACTTCGTCAGGATCAGGCTTTTGGAGGATCGGGATCGTTGCCAGGTATTCTTTGATCTTCTGGAAGGCTTCTTCACACTCAGCAATCCATGCGAACTTAGTCCCTTTCTTGAGGATATTAAAAAGTGTTTACACTTATCTGATGACCTAGCGATGAATCTTCCCAACGCTGCCAAAGAACCGTTGAGTTTCTGGATTTCTTTCAAATTTCTTGGGGAGGGCATTTCCACGATGACCTGGATCTTGGCGGGATCGACTTCGATGCCTCTCTTCGTTACCAAATATCCGAGTTATTTCCCTGATGTTACACCGAAGGTGCACTTTTCTGGGTTCACTTTCATGTTGTATTTCCTCATTGCGCCGAAGATATTTCTCAGGTCCTGAAGGTGATCTTTGCGCAACTTACTCTTGACGAGCATGTCATCGACATAGACTTCCAAAGTTTTCCCAATCCATGGCTTGAAGACAGCATCAACAATCCTCTGGTATGTTAACCCTGCATTCCTCAGTCCGAAGGGCATTTGAGTGTAACAGTAGAGTCCGTGCGGAGTGAAGAATGCTGTGTGTTGTTGATCTTCTTCTGCTAGGGATATATGGTTGTAGCCGGAATATCCGTCCATAAATGACAATTCTTCGTGTCCTTCGACAGCTTCCACCAGCTGATCAATGCTTGGGAGCGGATAACTATCCTTCGGGCACACTTTGTTGAGGTTGGTGAAATCGATGCATATCCTTACCCCACCGTTCTTTTTTGGTACGATGACCATGTTCGAGATCCATGTGGGGTATCTCACCTCCCTTATGAATCCTGCTTCCATGAGTTTGTGAAGCTCTTTCTCAACTGCTTGATGATACTCTGGTGCTACTTTGCGTATTTTATGCCTGAAGGGGTTTGTGCCCGGTTTTATCCGAAGTTCGTGTCGTATTATCTTAGGATCGATCCCTGGCATATCCCCTAGCTTCCATGTGAATATGTCCGCGTATTCTTTGAGTAGCTTAACCAACGCTTCTTATCGATCCCGGTCTATCAGCGTCCCTATCTTGATCATCTTGGGATCTTCTTCCGTTCCTATGTTGACCTCCTTCGTAGATTCCACCGGCGTGAATGTAGGCTTCGGTTCCCCTAGCAGTGGAGCATTCTTTAATTGCTATTTGGTAGGCTATTCAGCCCCTTTGCCCCTGAAACGCCTGCTTCGGTAGTTAGAACGGTGCTAACCTTCGTTAGGCTTTTTCCTGAGATTTCTTCGAGATATAGATCGATTGCCTTGTCCTTAGCGGCCGTTTTGTTTTTGCCTCTTCGGGATTTACGTTGCTCATCTTGTTCACTATTTAGCCGGTTTTATAAAGCCTGACATTCTTGTGCTGTGACTTGATCACCCTTGATTTCCATTACCCCTTCGGGTGTCGGGAATCTAAGGTATTGGTGATATGTTGCTGCTACTCCCTTTAGTTTGTGCACCCATCTTCATCCAATGATGGCGTTATATGTGAATCGGGTACTAACCTTCATCGGTCCTGCCTTGACTTCTAAGACGATGTCTCCCAAAGGCTTCGTTGGTGCACCGTTGAACCCATATATGGTGTAGTAGGATGACATCAACTGCTCGTCATTCAATTCCATTCGTTTGAATGTATCGTAGAATAGAACGTTGACTGAGCTCCCTCAATCGATCATCACTTTCTTTATGTTGCACCCCGATACTGGTAACGTTAATACCAAAGGATCATTGTGATCCTCCATGTCTTCTTCGACATCTTCAGCGTCAAATGACAGGGGTGCGTTCATCCATTGCTCATATTCATCAACTTCTTCTCCATCAATCTTGTGCAGTTCACAGTAGTCCTCAAATTGCTTTCTCAATCTTTTTCCTATTTGGTCGGTCAGTGAAGGGCCGTTGGGTTCTGAACAGGAAATAATATTGATCGTTCGGTTGTTCTCGGGCAGTTGGACTTGTTTGCTTCGTTGGGTCCTATCATCGGTTTCTGCCTTTTGAACATATTGCTTGAGATCTCCGGCATCAATCAGCTTCTGGATTATCATCTTGAGATTTTTGCACTTCTCTGTTTGGTGACCATTGAAGCAATGGTATTCGCAGTAGTCTCTTGACTTCTCAGACCTTGGTGGTTGCTTCCCCTTGGACCATGGCCACTCGAGGTTGGTTCGATCCTTGATTTCCCTTAGGATACGAACATAGCTGGTGTTGAGCTTCGTGTAGACTTGGTCTTCGAACTTCTTATTATTGCGCCGATAGTCATCTCTTCGTCCTCTCTTATCTTTGTTGGAGTGCTCCGTCGTATTTGTCCTCTTTGATCAGCTGGTTTGCTCTACTGAATTCGTACGATGAGATTTCTGTACCTGTGCTCTAAGATTGTATCGCTGTATTTCTTCGAGCCTGCCATGCTTTTCGATGATCACTCGAATATCTCCTTCAGTCGTAGGAATACTTCCATGAATCTCAACGAACAATGTGATCATCCTGTCTAGTCCCCACTTGTAGCAATTGATACTGACCACCGGGTCTACATTTCCTATTGCTTGACAGATTTTGTGCCACCTATCGGTATACTCCTTGATCGTTTCCTTGTGGGCGACTGCTAGCGAGAAGAGTTTGTCCATCCCTGAGTTGACGGTCTTGTTGTACATGTAAGTTCTCAAGAATTTCTCAGTGAGCTGGCTGTAGGAGTCGATGGAGTTAGGCGGTAGGTTGTCGAACTAGGACAATGCCGATCCTTTCAGGCTTGAAGGGAAATATCCGCAGAGGACTACACCGTCTTGGTCCTATCGGGACAGGGTTCGGTTGTAGTATTGAAGATGTGATGTGGGATCGCTGGAGCCATCGTAGCAATCGAACGCTGGGATGGGACACTTTTGGGGGATGAGAGCTATGGCTAGGTGTGCAGTCAGTGGTGTGGTAGCGGCTTCTCTCATTACTTCTTCTAGTCTTCCCCCTCCTTGTCTTGCCTTCAACTGCTTGATTTCTGCCATCATATCGGCACGAAGGTTCTCCATTGTGAGATGATGCTCTTCTCTTATGGATGATCACCCTGATCTTCAGTCCTCATCATCGAAGTAGTCTGAATCGTCGGGAATATAGTCTGGGTCGGACAATCTATTCCCCCTGGCAGCTCTTCGGTTTAATGGCTTGGGGTTGTGAACGTTGGCCACTACCATCCTTCGGTTTTGATTTGGTGGAGGTGCCTTAGAATTTGCTTCATCTTACTGATTCTCAACTTCTGCGCTTTGGGAAATTCTATCTTTGAGTTCCTATTTTTCTTGTGCGAGTAACGCTACAGCGTCCGCGTATATCTTCTGGTTCCTTTTCACCTTTTCAAGCTCTGCTATCAATTGGATGGAATGGTTCGACCCTTGGTTCGGAGTTCCCACTCGTGCTTGTCCACCGGTGGCTACCATGTGATCTTCATCTACAGTCTGTATTAGAGGGATAGGTGGATCGTTGGGCGGGGATTGAAGTTTTACAGGCTGTGCTGGTTGGCTCTCCATTAGCAGAGGCTGGATGGTAAGTAGCGGTTGATTTCGCTCAACGGTTAGTGGCATCCCGTAGATAGGTTGTTGCATTGTTGACTCTGCCATTCCTTATCGTTGTTCGTTTGCTCAGGTTATGGCTGCTACTTTGGAGGCACCGACTTTGGCTGCTGCGGCTTTTAGAGCTGCTGCTGCTATTGCGCTGGCATCAGAGGCGTCGTACTTTCTGCTCCATCCTGCTTCTTGTTAGCTGTTTTGAGCTTTTCACCTTTTTTCTTGCTGTGTGTCATAACTGGTGTAGTCCTCGGTGCTTCTTTTGACGATGCCTTGGCTTTTCCTGCACCCTTCGTTTTGTCCATACTTGCTTTTTTCTGCAAAAAACAAGACGTTGGCAAGGAAAACATATCCACATGGGTTTTGTCAGTAAAGACACTGTAAGAAAGCGCGTGGTTTTATATTTTGTTAAGAATGAGCTGGAAACATAACTATAGTGTAGATCCGTCAAAGCGAGCCATTTTGAAATGGAACGTACAAATCCGAAGATTTTTAGCAAAATAAAATATAGATCGAAGATAGATCCAAAGGATTTTTCCAACAAAAGATAGATCCAAGGGTTTTTTACAAAATAAAATAGATCCGACGTTTTTTACCAGAGAAAACGCAGATATGAAGATTTCCTGACAACAAATAAAGATCTAATTATGTTTGCAATTTGGACATAGGTTTTAAATCTGCCTGCTTTCATAATGAAAAAGTTTCAAAGGTTTGCCACCCAAAGTCTGTACTAAGAAACAATTTCGAGTGATTAAAAGGATTCACAAGAAAAGATAAATCTTTTACCGGGACATCTGCGTCCCTGTTTCTAGCGCCAGATTGTGAACACAGAAGTAATGATGATGCCATCGTGTCCACAAACAATGTTCGCAATATGATTAAAACTACTAAAATGGTCGAGATACATATAAAATAGCACGTGATATATATGTGATAGACTCTGAGCCTACGGGATCGTCCTCGTCTCGCATCATAGAAGAACCTATGATGATTAAAATGTTGCATGATGCATAAACAACAAGATTATAAGTGCAGAATATAAATGAGACGATGATTTACGTGGTTCAGCACTAAGGCCTACATCCACGGGGGTTCGGTTTTTCACTATGTAGTATATGAGGTTACAATGGATAGTCGAATGACACTGAGTAGGGAACGATGCTAGGAGGGTTATAGATAAGACTCATACTTACGCTTATAATTTCCTTCTCCTGAAATATAGTTCTCTCTTCCTAAACTTGGTCGACCCCTTCTCTCTTGGTGGAGTTGGGTATTTATAGACCTCTTGTGTAGGGTCCCCCATCTGAAATAGGTGTCCCTTATCAACTTGGACTTTGTGCTAATCCCGATGATAGCCTTCGTCCTGCTCCGATGATGTCCATCGATCCCTTAGTATAACGATGACTTGCATGCGCTTCTTCCATGAGAATGTTGACACGTATCCTATGTACGTAGCATTTAATGCAGGTGGTTGGGGTGGTCTGCACGCCTCCGACAACTGTTAATGCAGTGTCAGCTGTGTTTTATCTCGTCCGTTGGATCTGGATCTTTATTGGGATGGTAAAAAGCAACCTTATAGATCTTCAACGGTACTTCGCGGCAGTCTGATAGTCAGGTACTCCCTATCTTATCAACCATTGTATCACACCTAGTTGCAGCTACGTGGCAGATGAGGATGGTGCATGCTCCTTGGGTGTTTCCACATGTCATCGTTATCTTGATGGGCCCTTGTTCTTTGGCCTACACGTGTACGGTTCTTGACACGTGGTTGGTTGTAGATTATGTTTATACAATACCCCTTACAAGATCGTTGTGAAACTGCCTTCACTTAAAATAAAACTTCTGCTAGAATTCAGTTTGCATTTTTATCTTCTAGACAAATTTCAGATAATATCATCGTTGCTCATTGATAAGTGCATATATTACATATTCTTGGGTCAAATTCATGTTTATATTTGTTATAGTTATTGCATATTACATTATTTTAAGTTTGTTTTCTATCTTATGTCTCATATTAGGTGAATCACAGCAAGAAGAATGAAAATGGGTATAAAAGAACTAAGAAGTTAAGTACTCCGACTATCTAGTGTCTAAATCCAAGAGAAGTAGAAAAAATGCGACAAAAAGGAGTACAAAATGTCGAAAACACAAGATTGATTCAAAGAGAAGGATATGAACCTTTAAAGTCATGAGTTCCTAAACCAATATTGAAGAGAACGTAGACACGAAGCCAAAGAAAAATAAAATAAAATAAAATGAGGTGGATTACTAACCACCTCTCCGGAACATTCCAAACAAATCAAAGAAGAGTGTAGATATCTATCTCGAGGAATCACAAAGTTTGAAAGAAGAAAACTTTATGATTTCAATATATCTCGTTCCTGGTATGAGATTACGAAAACTTCAAAGATCAATAAGATTAAGACCAGGATACAAGAACTGTTAGGTAAAAGTTAGTCTGACTTGGCTTCACGAATCTCTAAGTAAATTCTCTAAGTCGTACCTAATTACGTTTCACAGAGATAAGCTAGGTTTTAGAGGACGACTCTATCTTAACAACCAAGACACAAAAGTGCCAGGGGCTAAGAAATCCTGTTACAAAAGTCTCTAATTTGTATTTTTAAGGCTATAGGTAGCTTTGAATCAAGCTAGGATAACTTTAGATTCAAGCAAGCACTTTCTCAGTTTAAATGAAATTCTTATCAGGAATTCATGTAAGTATGTGAGAATTCCGCCTTGAAATTGCATAGAAGAATATACACTATACATTGTGTTATAAATCACTTTGATAATATGTACTTTATGTAAAAACAATTTCCCTGAATCACATGATTGATAATAGCATTTTCTACGGTGATTTCCAAATCACTTCCAATATGTTACCTTTTGTTGAAAATATGAGAAACATAAACACTAGTATAACATAGTTATATGGATAGTGAGGTAGGTATAAAGTATATTTTATTAAGTAGGTATAAAGTATCTTTTATTAACTAGTGCAACAAGAAGGTTAAGCGGTGAAATGAGCTTGAATTGATATGTAACCACATAAAATTATTTGGGTGTTTTATTACCAATTTTTGTTACTTACCGATGATTGTGATAATATCTAATGCGAAGAGAGATTTAAGTAACATGATAACTACATTTTGGTGATAAACATCTTGATAAGATTATCACTTATAATCTCTTGACATTACCTATGTAGAAGGAGATCCTAGTGGTCAAAAGTTTTATCATCTTAAATTGAATGACATATTAAGTGCTAATCTGTGATAACTTCTGTTTTTAGTCGTATGCTAATCTCCTCGGGGTAGAGAATTGTATATTCAAATTTGAATGAAACAGTTGACATTCTTACTGTGTTAAGTCACTTTACTTTTTAGCGAAGATAATAAAAATAATTGGTTGGTAAATACCGAAAATATTGGAACGCGTGCACCAGAAAAGACATGGTTTTTCTTCTACCAAGAATAGGAAAGATCAAAAGCATTTTCATGAACATCTCAACTATCAAAATAGTTGAAGAAATAGGTAAATGATGTGCAAGGCTTGTCAGGTATAGACATTAATCTGATTATGATATTACTCTTAATATGTGCATTGTGAGTTAAATTAGTCACCAAATATTATTGACCTAAGTTACCATGAAATGTTGTACTTGCAAATATAGTTTTGTGATGCTTTGAATGTTAGCAAACCAGAACATGACAAGAGTAGATAAAAGTGAAAATCGCCAATGAATTGAGAACGAATATATGTTAAATGATATTGTTGGTATAGAGTATTATAATATGATTATGTGGTGCGTCTTATTTTGATGAAACCAAAACGACACATAATCGTAGTTTCTTTATGTTGAGAAATCCCGATAACTATGGGAGACCTTATGCCTCAATTGCGGGGGAATAAGATGAAAACTAATATATATTTTTTTTGGTTTCTCTAGCATATTTATAGAAGACCCTAGACTTATATGTTCCCTTCTGGTCTAAGGTGAGAATGAAGAGTCGACTTCTTTAGAAAAACAATGCATATGATCACCATAACTATATTATGATAACTTGTTGTTGATAGGTGAAAACGATTTGTTGGTTTTTGAGGAAAAGTGGAGGGATATGCAACAGACGGATCCTTAATCGAGCAAATTTCCTAAACCTTTAACAGATGCACTTGACGGGAGTGCTTTGAGTTCGAGAAATCAATCTGTAAGGCTCCGGCCTAAACCAAGAAAATGGTCGTTCCGGAGTCAATTCGGTCACAAAGAGGGATGAGGATCGATCTGTCGGAGGGATGCTTAGAAGTGTGTGAGATCAATGATGATTGAAGGATCGTGGATGTGTTGGAGACTTCTGCAAGTTTAGTGAACTGTTGAGTTCAGATAAGATAAGTTAAGTTTTTAAATCATAGATTAATGGATCTATTTATATTGCAGAAGTAGTTAACACATTGATTTCTAGTAAGTGTGACAGTAGAAGAGTGGAAGAATAGGGAGTGGAAATCATGTTTTAACCAGTTTCATATGCATAAGAAAATTGGTTGATTTTCCATCCATTACTTTGCTAACTCCTTCAACTGCTTGCATGACTTACTCGCATTTCTCATCATGGATGTAAACACGTATTGTAGGCCGCCAGACCAAACCCCTAGTGAATATCCCCCCATGTCTCATGATTGATGTCTCATGAATGTGGAGTCTGCAAGGCAGACTGTATTTAATTGGTCAATTTTTGACTTGGCTAGACCATGAGTCTTAACCTTGACGAGTGGAGCGTAATAGACGAATGTGATATGCTCTGAGACTCATGGATTGAGCATAAGGTGTTTGCTGGGACAAAATAATGCACATACGTCGAGTCTGATGAATTGTGATGTATCATTTTACCAGTTGAGGTATGATAATTTGGATCGAATAACGTCCAATGAGATTGCTCGATCATGGACCTATTTTGATATGTCATTGGACTGGAAATCATATGTTGTTGAGTTATGTAAAGTGCACATTCTTTATCTAATATGTCATGAATTGTCGAATGACAAAGTAGGAATTAGAGTATTAAATATTGAATGATCGATGGCTGTCCAACTAAATATTATATGATTGGCCGAGCGGATGGCTGTGCAAATCATGTTGCTCATTGAGCAAATAAAATGTTAGTAGCAGGACCGAACATTAAAATTAATTAAAAATATTGATTGCTGGATCAATATAAAAGTTATCGACGTTTATCGAATTATTATGGAGAACCCTAAATCCTGAATTATGGAGGACCCTGAATCCTGAAGATGGAGAGTTGTCCAATGTGGGTCAAGGAATATCGACTAACCAGTGGGCATGAGATCTGGCTATTGGTGGTGAATGGACGTCCGAGCGTGCGGAGAAGTGTCCATGAAGAGGATTCACTAAAATATGGAGAATTATTGGAGAATTATGAAAAATATGGATGATTATTAAAATAATAATGAATAGGCGTGAGACTCGTCAGACATGATGGCCGAGGAACCGGTCAGTATGGCCATGGTGGTTCACGAGCCACCATGTCCCTCTCGCGTCCATTCATGGGAGTCTTACATATTTTGTTGGACACTTGTGCAGTTTTTTGTATTTTCATAACAGTTTGATCTTGACTGAAATTCTCAATTTTTGAGCAATTGTGCTTTTTCACTTGCACGTCCAATATTTAGGATATTAAAATAATATTATTGATAAAAAAGACCTAATACTCGTGGGATTGGGCTTTTTTGGAGAGTTGAGCAATATTTGGAGAAATATGGAGAATTAGGAGTTTGCATGAATGTGGGAGTAAAGAGTTGACGGATTGAAGGTTTGGGTTTCTGGGGTTGAAGTTTTGCGAGAAAGAGAGAGACGTTGAGGGATTGAAGGTTTGGGTTTCTGAGATTGAAGTTTTGCGAGAAAGAGAGAGACATTTATGGATTGAAGGTTTGGTTTCTGAGATTGGAGTTTTGCGAGAAAGGAGAGAAGGTTAGGGATTAAAGGTTTGGGTTTCTGGGGTTAAAGTTTTGCGAGAAAGAGAGAGATGGTTAGGATTGAAGGTTTGCGTTTTTGGTAAGGGATTTTTATATGTTTTTTCTGATTTCTCATATCTTTCTGCTGAAGGTGCTGTTGTGGGTTTTTGAGGTGTCGCACCACATATAAGTGTTTTTATTAAATCTGTGTCAGTGATTGATGTAACAGATTTATTTTGAGGTGTTGAAATTCGAATTTGGGTCTTTTGTGAATGATTTATGTTACATAATTAGGGGTGTTAGAATCTGAATTCAGGGTTTCGTGTTTTGTTTTTGGTTTAAAAAAATTAGGGGTGTAGAAATTCAATTTTCGGGTTTTGTGATTTGTTTTCTTCTGTGTGTTTTTGATATAATAGATTTTGTGGTTTTCTCAAGCAATTTTTGATGTATTTGAATTTGTGGTTCTATAATTGTATTGAAGATGTGGGTTTTCCCATGTGAAGGTGTTTTGTAATTTGTGGTGAAGAGTAGGGTTTTTAGGAAGAGTTTTTTGTTTATGAAGAGTAGATTTTGCTGTTTTTTGTTTCTTGTTGCTCAAATTTCTCACTTTCTTTCTTTGAGAAAGCAATAATTTCAAACAATTTTCTTTAAGCAATTAGAGTTTTGGGTTTCCTTTAGAAATTTGTTGGCTTTGAAGCAATAGCAGGGGATTTTTGTATTTCTTGGTGCAGTACAGAAGAAGTGGATTGAAGAAGCATTGGGGTTTTCTTCTGTGTGGTGATTGAAGTGGGTACAAGGTCCAATCAAGCTACTTCATTTTCCTTCTAATTAGTGTTTTAATGAATGGTATTTTAAGTTTTCAATTGAGGTAGTTTGCCTAATTTGAACTCTTATTTTCCCTTTCTTTGATTCCTAAATGTAGTGTGTTGTAGTTATTTTATCCCTGCAACATGTCGACAACCAGATCACCCACTTCATCACCTGTAAGTGTATCTGTACCTTCAAAGGTGGCATTTTCTACATCACTATCAACATCACAGGGTGAAAAGTTTCATTGTCCCATTAAGGGTTGTGATGGTTGTCATGATGGGATTGGGGGTAAGGGGTAGGCTAGAAGTGCAATTTACAGGCATCTGTCAGACATGCACTTTCCTACTGAAGGTGACTAGGATATTTGCAGAGAGAGGATGTGAAATAATGCAGATAGGTTCAATGCATGGGAGATTTTTTATATTGACATGCAATTATGGTTATGCATTAAATGTTCACGCAGTCACAATGGGATGATTTATTAATCTATGACACCGTGAAACCTCAACCTCCACCATCTGTAGTGGATGACAATGCAGTGGATGTTGTAGATGCTGGAACTCTCACGGTGGAGATGCTTGACTTAATATTTCAAAGGAAAATACCAACCACGGTAAGCATTCCTCCACCATGTAGATTGCAATTTTATAGAACCCTTAAAAGCAACTTTAGACAATATGTTGGTCAAACCTTAGGACCTGGTTGTGTGGATGCATCTTTTACTGCTACCTGTATGTACATTAAACTTGTATATGCCTAAATGCTCCAATGAAGAAAGAGCTGGCATGCGAAAAAAGCTATAGATAGATGCAATCAACCAAGATTTAGTGATATGGAATGAACCAAATGGGTGCTTCACCATGGTTCAAAAACTGCTTGATTTATCTAAACCAAATTATAATCACAAACAGTCTACCCGGAGGAAAAAGAAAGATGCTAATCTGCAGGCCTGCAGGAAAAAACTGAGTTGCGACCACTACACAGCTGCAATTAGAGTTTTATCATCCAATGGTGTTGCTCCTTCTACCCCTGACACCCTGCATGAGTTACATCAGAAACATCCCTATGCATCACCTCAAGTTATCCCTGCAGACAACATTTCGATGGCTGCATTATTTGTAGACTCCAAATCTGTTTTACATGCACTGAAATGCTTCCCAAAAGGAACCTCAAGTGGGAGGGATGGCCTTAGGCTCAACATTTGTTGGATGCTCTAAGTGGGGATGTTGCGGCTGTAGTTGATTGATAAGTGCTTAAAATGTATCATTTGAGTATCACTTTTTATGCTTTTCTTAGCTATTTTCTCTTGTATTTTCGGGTATTATGCTTGTTTTGCATTTTGTAGGTATTTTGTAGTCATGTGATAAGAAAGAAGAGAAAAAGGATCTCAATTTTCTCTTTGGGAACCTTACGCGTTGGCGTAGTCGAAGCATGGAAGGATGCATGCCTTTATTTCATACATGAGCAAAATTACTGGAGCAGCCGAACAATTTTATCGAGGAAGCCAACTGATGTCAGCTGAAAACAGTGTTAAAGACAGACGTGTAGATGTTAAGGGCCACCACCTCCTATAATTTTAACCAACAGATAATCAAGTCTCGACCATTCTCTCCAGTTCCGGTTCTCCTCCTTCACACCTCTGCGCCAGTTCTCAACTCCGACAAAGCCATGTCCAGGCTCGTGCTCGAAGAGTTTAGAGGGAATTCCAAGCTGAGAAGGAACTGACGATTCGGTACTAGTTAGTTTGGGAAACTTTAGCCGAGAGAAGAGCTACTGCTATTGGTTTGTAGTGAACTAACGGACAAGACTAAAATGATTCGAGTCTGTCATTGGGTCAAAAAGAATGCGTTAGCATCAAAATCGAATTGCAATCATATTTGGACAGAGATTCAGCTCAACCAAGAAGAGATCATCCAAGAAGGAGCAACTGCTGCCGATTGATTTGTGATTATTAATGGCTAAAATTGATGAATGTTTAGAATTCTGAATGAGTGGCAGATATGGGTTTGTGTTAAATTGATGCAATTGCATGGAAGGAGTCTGTGCAATCTCCAATATACCAGCAATACACATCCTTCACCAGTTGGCTATACTCACACAAGATGTTCGATAAAATGCCTGAACGAGTAATTTTTCACATCAAGTTCAGCCGTGACCAATGTACTGCTCAGATATTCCATGGACGCTGTGGGTTATGTTCGATGGGTCGGAAAGTATTTTAGAAGCTAAGAATGAATGTGGAATTAGTGTACATGTTTGACAAGGTTTATGGGTCTGTTTTTGCCAAAGAAGAGGTCAGGTCTCATAGTATCAGTTGACATTCCTTTTCTTTGCCAGCGGCTAGCCATGGGTCTGAGGGTCATACACGATGGGTTATAAGAAATTCACGAGTTCAAGAAAGGCAAGGAGGAACTTGTATTACAGAAATTATGCGAGTCTCGAATATGGAAAGAGGTTTTTGACCGACAAGACATGGAGGAATATGAGCTATTGCCGTTGGTTTTCCAATGATGAATGGTTGTGATTAATGAGGTTTAAGAAGTCGAGAAGTATTAGGAGTTGGGTCTCAATCGCAGGTTAATAGACGCATTATTGTGTCTAATATGTCTCAATTGTATATATTGTTAGTGTTCGATTTTGTATTTATTTTTTTATTTTATGTCTTTGTAGGTATTTTTAGAGAAATAAGCTCTTGCGG
>JAJJMB010010755.1:54538-108735 GCA_023531105.1 Papaver atlanticum | reverse complement strand
GCCATAAAAGCGTTGCAGATTCGCTGTATTATTATTTCTCTTCAATAAAAACACCTTTTGAGCCATGTTTCTATCTTTTGAGCATGTTTTTACCATGAGGAGCTAAACCCAAACACTGGGATGACGGAGGAAGACGAATATCATACTTGGGGTAATTTTATTAATTCTTTTTAAGACTTTTGCATTAATTTTAATTGAAAATATGATTTGAATTAATTGGTTGTCATTTAATTTGATGATGTATGCTTAGCTTAGGTGTTTTTATACATCATGCTTAGGATTTACAATCAATGTTTTGAGAATCTACCTTGGCAAAAATAGAGTCCTTGTCTTTCTTGAGCTAAAATTGTCAAAGAATTAATAATTGAACCTTATGTTTTGAATTCGGTGGAATCCCGAATCCCAGTACCTCTCACCATTGTTTAATATTTTTGTATATATTTTTATTAAATTTAAAAACTCGAATCTTCACAAGTCCGAGTGAACGACAACCTTACTTACCACTTTAAAATTACATCACAGGTTTGGAGAACAAGCAACAAAAAGTTATAAAAGAGGGAGAAAAACTACAGCAAGATATATCCCATATACCCTCTCTGCGACTGCCTTCACCATCACCAACATAGAGGAGCTTTGCTCCTCTCCAACTGCATACATCACCATCCATACATCATCATCCATTCACTGCACACCACTACCACAACCACCTTCACATACCATCACTTCACCTGCATCCACCAGTTTCATACCATATGCATACCATCCCTTCCACCCGCATACAACCAGTCCTCTCCAACCTCCACAAGACCACCAAGCATGTACATCTCACCTGCAGTTCCACAACGTCAATCTTGAATCGAAACCAGCTAGCATCTACAACAACATCTACACAATAACCATCAACAATAGCACCATTACTCCACCAGCTCCATTCCACGTACACATCATTCACTATCACCAGTCGTAAGGCTTTACCAGTCCTCCATTCCATTACCACCTGCTGCTGCTTGGGTTTGTTAATTGGTTTTCAATTCAAGTTTTCAATTTGTTTATATTTTCCATGAACTCCACTGTGATGTGCAGCTAATTCTTGTTTGGTTAGGGTTATTTCAAAACTATATGACTTGAGTTTTTGATAATTTATCCGAGTTATTCTTTCTTTATAATATCATTTTATTGCTTGTCTTTTACCGTGTTTATGACAATGAATTCTTTACAGGTTGTTTTAGTGGCCAATCAAATAGCTTGTTTGCAATACTAATGCTAGATTATTGAGCCGTAATCCGTAATTGTTATGGTGATTTAATCATAAGTAGCAAAGCATCAACGTTTCAATGGGATGTTGTGGATTTTGATGTGTATTTGACAACCCTAAGTTAAAATGTCGAACTTACGAGCATGTGGTTAGGATCGATCCAACTCATAAAACATACAGGTTAGTTAAGTTACACTAAAGAGCTTATTCAAAGTGGCTTGATTGACTAGAAACGAGTAGAGAACTTATTCTACGAAGTGACTTTGGAGTTTATTAGACTTGTTGAACTTATAACTTGTCTAGGATTGTTAATAAACGTATTTTGAAGAAGATTTATGTTCACTAGTGGAGAAGGATCCCTAATCATTCTCATCCTTATTGTTTGCATTCATATTTGTTCTGTAGTTTTTGCATTATTCATATTTTCAGAAATTAAATCGACAACTTTAGACTAAATTCTCCCTTAGGAACGAACCTGTTTATCCGTATACTACTAGTTAGTTTAAAGAAGAGTAAGGAATATATTTTTTTTGAGTTTGACACCTCATCACTGATGACCTCCTACAAGCCATTATGGGTGTTGTTAACTTGTGGCTGGATGGTAGATGTCCTGCAGTTCTCGGAGAATATGTTGCCAGTGCACCCTTAACTCCCTTGCTCAAACGTGGTGGAGGGTTGAGACCCATTGCAGTGGGTACAATCTGGCGTAGATTATGTTCCAAGTTGGTAGCTTCATCTGTGTGCAAAGACATGACTGCATACTTAGGTAACCACCGGTTTGGTGTTGGGATACAATGTGGCAGTAAAGGGATATTACACTCAGCAAAAAAATTGGTGGAGATGAAAGTCAATCAAGATAACATGATAATGTTGTTTATATACTTCACCAATGCCTTCAATCTGGTGGATAGAACTGTTCTAGTCAATGAGGTTAGATCCAGATGCCGAAGTATATCCAGATGAGTCGAGTTTTGTTACTCGAAACCGACGAGACTCTAGTAAAATGGCTCAGTCTTGTCATCAGCACAAGGGGTTCAGCAAGGTGACCCATTGTGTCTATTACTTTTTTCTCTAATTTTACACCCACATGTGAGCAGGATAGCTTCAGAATGTAATCTTGATTTACATGCATGGTACCTGTATGATGGTACCATTACCGGAGATACATTAAAAGTAGCCAAAGCTCTCAGAATCATTCAAAATGAAGGCCCTGTAAGAGGTTTGTATTTAAATAATAGCAAAACCGAGATTTTTTGGCCAACTATTGATTATAGAAGTGATGTAGCTGGTGTTTTTCCTGTTGATATCAGCATAACCCACAAAGTGAACTGCTTCTCTTACACAGCTATACTGGCGTGTCCAATCTCTACTTTAAAATGCGTATAACTTTCCCTTTAGCACTACAATCAGCCACAAAGCAGTTTGACACACATCTGCTTCAGTACCTGAGACAATTGGTAATTAGAGATGGTGCTGAATTTAGTTTAGTTCAACATCGCATGGAAACTTTACCCATTAAGGATGGAGGCTTGGGAGTTTATGCTATGATAGACACGACCAAGTAATGCCATTTGGCTTCATATGCTCAAACACAACACCGACAGAACACTATCTTATAGGGTACAACTACTTTTGATTCAAGTCCGCGGTATCAATGCCTTGCAAGTATATACGCAATCTAGTGGTCTACCTGAAAAAGTGGGGGTTTAACAACCTCACCCAATATTTCTCTTAGTAATATGTATGGACTAACTTCAATATACTTTTAAGAGAATCAACTAGAAAATCAGACTCAATCTTAATAAAAAGTATATCAAAGAGTTATATCTCAATTTCTCGATTCAATCAAAAGTCAAACAAATAGAAATCTGCGAGTCTGATTGAATACAAGAGAAATAACTTGAATGGTACCAAAGACCAATGTTCAAGGATCAATCAATTTAAATCAACAACCAAAGGTTGGATTTACCAATTGATCGATACAATGCACAACCTGTAATATTTCAATTATATAACAAAATATAATGCGGAAAAGAAATAACACAGACACAAGAAGTTTTAACGAGGAAACCGCAAAGGCAGAAAAACCCCGGGACCTAGTCCAGATTGAACACACAATGTATTAAGCCGCTACAGACGTTAGCCTACTACAAACTAACTTCGGTCTGGACTGCAGTTGAACCCCAATCAATGTCACACTGATCCAAGGTACAGTTGCGCTCCTTACGTCTCTGATCCAAGAAGGATACTACGCACTTGATTCCCTTAGATGATCTCACCCACGACTAAGAGTTGCTACGACCCAAAGTCGAAGACTTTAATAAACAAATCCGTCTCACATAAAAAAGTTTACAAGAATAGATAAATCTGTCTCCCACAAAAATACCTACGAGTTTTGTTCTGTATTTTGATAAATCAAGGTGAACAGGAACCAATTGATATACCGGACTTATATTCCCGAAGAACATCCTAGAAATATCAATCACCTCATAATAATCTTAATTGACTAGCGAAACAAGATATTGTGGAATCAGAAACGATGAGACGAAGGTTTTTGTGACTACTTTTATATCTTGCCTATAGGAGAAATTAATCTCAAGCCAATCTTACGATTGCACTCAATCACGATAGAAACAGCAAGATCAGATCACGCAACTACATAGAAAATAGTTCGGTCTGGCTTCACAATCCCAATGAAGTCTTTAAGTCGTTAACCTACAGGGTCTCGATAGAAACCTAAGGTTAAAGGAGGTGTGGGGATTAGGTTTCCCAGTTGCTATAGTTCTCCTTTATATAGTCTCCAAATTATTGTTTGTAATCTAAGTTACCTTGGTAACAAAGCATTCAATATTCACCGTTAGATGAAAACCTGATTAGATTCAAGCTAATATCTTTCAACCGTTAGATCAAACTTAGCTTGTTATACACAAATGAAATGTAACTTCATTTAGGTTTGAGTAACCGTACCAAAACGTGTACACCTAGTGTGTTCAACAATAGTTAACCAATGGTTAGTCATATGAGCACTTTCATATCAACCTTATTCATCTTCACCATAACTAGTTCAAATGGCTCAAAAGAACTAGTTAGAGAGTTGTTCAATTGCTTAGATCTCATAGAAGTATATAAGACAAAATCGAAGCAAAAACGATTTTGATTTACTCTAATCGATTCATGAACATTATAGCCACGGTTTGTAAAGATTGCATTCCTTAATTTATAAATGTCTTAGTTCACGAATAAACCGTTTTTAGAAAATAACCCACTTAACATTGCATACTTAAGTACCCGGATTGAGCTTTTTTTTAGTTCACAAACTCCAGCAGAAATTCAGGGGATGTGAACTTCCGGCAGTACGCGTACGGGTACGCGGACTTAGCTCCGGACATCCTAAACCAGTAAAGTACGCATACTTTGGTTCAAGGATTTTTGACTTACACAAGTATGAGTTCACATTCAATGTTTATATCCATTCAAGGTTATATATTCTAAACTCTCATTTCAATCATTGAAACATTCTCAGAGGATGTTATATAGTGGTTATTCACACACTATTTTTCATCAAAGCGATTTTCAAGAGATTGAAACAATCAACATGACTTTCGTCACGAGTAAAGATGAACTTGGCCAAAGCGAAAGTTTACCAACACATATTTCGATAAATAGATAAGCGAGATAAACTCGGCTCGAAATAACAAATGTGTATAATCGAAGTTTATATAGCAATACCACTTTTGTCTCAAGATAGGAGATAGAATAGATAGACTTTTTGAGTGATGGATAAGTTCAAGTCTCCACATACCTTTTTGTCGATGAAGATCCGCCAGTTCCTTGAGTAGTACTTCGTCTTTGTATGATGAACGCCGTGGAGTCTAGAGATCAACTACACTTACTATCCTCGTCCGAGACTTAGCTATAAGTAGTCTAGAAATCAAGACTTATAGTTTTGGCAACTAAACTTGACAACAAGCTTGAGATAGCAACGCTTGCGAGTTCGACCGAGCAGTGCTCTAACAATCTCCCCCTTTGTCAATTTTAGTGACAAAACTATCAATACATATGGAATACAAAATAAATAAACTTTGCAGCTTCTCATCCACATGCATGATCTCCTTGGTTCGTCAACATTACTCGAAATCTTCGTCACTTCCAAGTACTCCAATGATTCCAAAGATATTCAAATCAGCATCACCGTTATTGAAGATCCGTATCCATAACAATGAGAAAACAAAAGCTCTCAATCATTGTTACACAGTGTCATAGTATTATTACAATCAAAGTTCAATTATATCATAACTTTGACAACAATACTATGGTGATATGTATCACTCCCCCTTAGTCAATACTTCATCTCACATGAAAACCACTCCCCCTTACATAATGATCCGAAAACCATATGTATTTGTAGTATGAACTACACATTAATTCTCCCCCTTTTTGTCAATAAAATTGGCAAAGGTACGAAAACTAGTTGGATCCTAATGAAATTTCCATAGAGACACTTCATGACCAAAAGAAAGTACATATCAACTTTTTAGATGCAATCATATAGTCGAAACTAAATGCATTCATCAAGGAATTTATAAAGATACAAGATAACCCATAAAATATTCCACAACCGTACTCCCCACAAAGATTTGGCAATTAAGCACAAGTTCAATTAAGAACTCTCCCCCATAAAATGTTATTCCCGAAAAAACAACAAGAGCGACCTTACTTTCACAAGAAAAGAAGGATTTCTTTGGACATTAACAAATTACATAAGAATATGAATTTGTATCCAAAAATCTCAACTAAATTAACCACAAGAGAACCCATGATTAATTCAATCGGAAATGCTCACATAAGAAAACTTATAGAGCCGCACAATATATACATAAAAATATGGATCAGGGAAGATCAATACTGCGGAATAAACAAAGATTCATTCCATTCTTCATTACTATTTGCACAATGACATATAATAGACTTAGTCTTTGTAAACAAAAGCTCATCCTATCTTCCATCAATATTTGCGTAATGACATAATAGACTTATATTTTGTTTGTCAAAAGTTTATTCAATCTTTTATCAATACTTGCATATCGATATATGAAGGACTTAACTTTTGACCATGTATGAGACAATTATAGTTCACGGACGTAAACACACATATCCCATAACAAGCTGCAATATATAAAACCATAAAGATTAATACTGCAAAATCATCTTCCAAACAAACTTTAGAATTTAAATAAATAAATCTAAAAACATTGCAAGATGAAAATCGTTGGACATAGCTATGTGTAATCACAATAATGACTATTCCAAACCCTAGTTATCCTTCTTAAAACACAAGAATAAATTCTCATAAGAATTTTCCTAGACATTGAGACCTCTGAAAAATTATTTATCGTCCCCGGACTCCTTGTCGTCAACAACCATTGGAACATACGGTTATTGAAGATAAGAGTCAATTCCAACAAACCTTCTAGGCTGATAATGTTGAACCAGGGCCTTCTGAATTTCAAGAGTTCTCATAACAAAAGCCTTTATTTGTTGAATCTCCTTCCTTGTTTCTTTCAACTCTTCAAGAACATCAGAAAACTTCTGAGAATTTGAAGGAACAACTCTTGGCTTCCTCACATTCCTTCTTTTTCTTTTCAAAGTTGGAGGTAACGGAGATTTTTATTTTTCCTTCATGATTGATGGCTTAACAATCATATTAACATCTTTTCCATCTGAAGACATGATGCTTGGAGTATCCATAAGAGTATGGGTTTGTGAGAGGAATTCACAATTTAAACTCAATAAGTAATCTTAAGATAAAAAGAGTTCCAGAGAAGGAAAAGGAATGTAGGGTTACGAAACCTTTAAACACAGGTTCACGGGATGTGAACTTCCGGCAGTACGCGTACGGGTACGCGGACATAGCTCCGGACATCCTAAACCAGTAAAGTACGCATACTTTCAAGGATTTTGGACTTACACAAGTATGAGTTCACATACAATGTTTATATCCATTCAAGGTTATATATTCTAAACTCTCATTTCAATCATTGAAACATTCTCATAGGATGTTATATAGTGGTTATTCACACACTATTTTTCATCAAAGTGATTTTCAAGAGATTGAAACAATCAACATGACTTTCGTCACGAGTAAAGATGAACTTGGCCAAAGTGAAAGCTGACCAATATATATTTCGATAAATAGATAAGCGAGATAAACTCGGCTCGAAATAACAAATGTATATAATCGAAGTCTATATAGCAATACCACTTTTGTCTCAAGATAGGAGATATAATAGATAGACTTTTGAGTGATAGATAAGTTCAAGTCTCCACATACCTTTTTTTCGATGAAGATCCACCAGTTCCTTGAGTAGTTCTTTGTCTTTGTATGATGAACGTCGTGGAGTCTAGAGCTCAACTACACTTACTATCCTAGTCCGAGACTTAGCTATAAGTAGACTAGAAATCAAGACTTATAGTTTTGGCAACTAAACTTGACAACATGCTTGAGATAGCAACGCTTGCGAGTTCGAACGAGCAGGTCTCTAACACTACCTCTGTCTGCTTTTAACATCAATGTTGTTTCCCCCCATTTTATGAAGTCACTGGCGGCCTGATACTTTGATATGATTAAGACAGAATTGCACACCAAATACTCACTATCTGCAAGAGATGCTGTTATTTATCAATGTAACAGAACGAACCATGCTGTGAATTTTCTCAAAGATGTTCCCATTCATGGGTTTAAATAGGCAGTTGTACACCGTCAGTTTCGAGCAGTTTTTAACTATATGTTGGGTATACCACTGTTTGAGGAGGATAACTTATGTTCATGTTGTAATCATACTATGGATAGATATGGTGACCATGCTATACACTGCTCCAGCGCAGTTGGCCTCAAATTTCGACAGGACTTGGTTCTCAATCTTTTGGCAGATATTTGTTACAAACCCTTTGTGGCTGCCCGCAAGGAGGTTCCTATGGATTCTTTTCAGACACCGCTCATGCCTTAAGGCCAAAAGATTTACTCGTATACAATTGGGACAACAGCCGAGATATGTGCTTTCATGTCACGGGTGTCTCGCCATTCACAAGTGCTATAACTACTTCTTTCACACCGGGACATGCTATTTCTGCTGCTATTACTCGCAAACATAATAAATACCTAAATAAATGCTTAACACATGGATATGAGTTTTGGGTTTTGGCTTTTTCAACACTTGGTGAATTGGGAGAAAACACTAGTGTATTTTTGAGAAGGTTGAAGAACTATCTTGCCAGTCAAGATGTTAATTACAAAGTAGGAGGCTCTCTTTTTCATCGAATAGGTATTACTATTCAGAAAAGTGTTGGTGCTCAGCTTGTTGCTAGGCTACCAACAAACTCTTTGTAAAATCTGACTTTGTTTGCTTTTCTGAATTAAAGCTTTCTATGGCATCCTTTTCATAATAATAATAATAATAAAGAGTTGGAGAGGCGTGGGACTGGCCATGGGCGTGACACGACCGGCCGGCCCGTGGGCCCGGTCCCAAGATGCCTCTTTTTTTTTTTTTTTTTTTTTTATTATTATTATATCTTCCTTTTCCAATTTTGCTTATCTATTCATACTTCCTCATTCGTCCATATTTTTGGGTCCTCGTTCGTGCATTATTGCTAAGTACACTCGCACCGTTTTCTCGGGGCTTACTCGGTGTTGGCCCATTGATGTAATTTTAAAGTGGTAAGTAAGGTTGTCGTTCACTCGGACTTGTGTAGACTCGATTTCAGACTCAAAAATAGAAAAAAACTAAAAACTTTGAAAATATGTTCACAAGGTTGTCACAATATCGAGAGGTACTGAGACTCAGGATCCACCAAATTTCATTCATGTGATTCAAATAATAATTCCATGCAATTATAGCTCAAATATTAAAAATATGGACTCTTATTCTTTGCAAAAAGTAGATTTTTGAAAAGCAATGACTGTAAATCAAAAGCATGATGTATCAAAAATACATAGACCAAGCATACATCATAAAACGAAATCACACCCATTCAATAAAAATCATAAATCAATTAAAAATCAATGCAAATAGTCATAAAAGAATTATTAGAATTACCACATGCGTGAAATAGGGATTCCTCCGTCATCCCAGTGTTGGGGTTTAGCTCTTCATGGTTAAAACACGCTCAAAAGAATAAATCATGGCTCAAAAGTTGTTTTTATTGAAGAGAAATAATAATACAGCGAATCTGCAACGCTTTATAGTCGTTACAGAAGTCACCGTTACAATTGAAGTGTTGTTTATAAACGATAACTGTATTCTGCTGTTGAAGAACGATACCTCTTTGGGACTATTCTGTGTGGGTCAATGTTCTTCGTGTTCTTCAGCAGCAGCAGCAGAACCCGGTTTCCCGCACCTTTGATTTCTCCGCTCTGTCGTGTTCTAAACTTTCCCTAACTTTCGACACCCCTTCTATATAACCCAACAAATCTATTTATATCAAAAAGAGCGATTAAATCTCTCCAAAATCTCTTCCTTTCTGTTCACGGCAAAGTTGCGGCAATTTCTTGTTTTAGAATTTATACGCGTTTTTGAGCTTTCCTTTTGATTCTAAACTCTTCCTTAGATAGATACCAATCTTTGGGAAGGTTTATAACACTTTAATCTCTCTAAAATTTCCTAAAACAGGTCACACACGTGACTTTCCATATTTTGCTGTTAAGATAAAAATCCGTCGATTGAGCCCAGTTTAATTGATTTCAACACCCATATTAGATTCCTAGACCCATAAGGAGTCTATCCTATGAAAATCAGAGGTTTAGTCGACCTCAAACTCCTCCAAATCACTACCACCAAAACTGCAAGAAACATGTTTTCTGTTGGTTTTGGTTTCCCGCCAAAAACAGAATTTGAACGTGAATGGGAAAGGTTACCCCTTATCCAGTGGTCGCCCCTTATCCATTGCTGGAGTTCGCATAACACTCGTCCCTTGGGTTGCATTTATAAACTTTTCGAGCCAATTTCGCCGCAAAAGCTTATTTCTCCAAAAACACCTACAAAGAGATAAAATACCAAAATAAGTACAAAAATGGGTACTAACAATATACACAATAGAGATGAAAATAGACACATAAATGCGTTTATCACCCATATGCTCGAAAGTTGAATATTTATTGCTAATCCATGGAATTCTGCTTGGAAAAGCCGTGAATTGGAGTAATAAAATATTGTAGTAAATTTTTTTTTTTTTAGGAATTCAATTGATGAATACTGCATTAGAATTAATTAATTGATGGCTCTATACTAGCAAGCAATATGTCTAGGAGCATTATATTTCTTCGAGAATCGAGGTATGAGGTAGTAGAAGCATCATAATCGTTCTGAATGTTTATTCTGCATAGTCGGGGAACATTTGCGACATTCTGAAGACGTTATTGGTTCATACTAGTGGTCAATCCATCTAGGAGCCGTCCAATCATTCTCGATTCTATACAAAAGTGAATACTGAAATTGTTCAGTATTGTCGATGAAATATGCAAAATATTAAAAGCTCAGCTGAGAGTCTTTAATGATTGCATATTTATGCATGCTCCGAGAGGCTATACACTCAATTAGAGATTATCGTGACATGAGCTTTCACTTCTAAATTCAAAAATATGAATTTCACCAGTTTGAAGCTAGGTCAAAAATATGCAAAATTATGCTTTTACAATTTTATCCTTTGTCAAAAATCCACCATCAACACTTGTGAGTGCTGAAGTTAACAACATTTGAATAAAATATAATAAAATTTTATTGTTGAGGATGGGTTCTCAACAACAATTTTCTGATGTGGGGTTCTCACACGAGATAAAATAAGTAAGATAGATACTTGACTTTGTGAATTTGTTGTTAGAGAATAAAGTAGTGATCTATTGGCACATACTCACATGACACTAAAATTACTTCGTCACACATTCATTGCAATTATCGTTAGTATGCTACATTAGATGGATGTTGAGGCAGTGTACTTAAATGGTTAGTCAAAGGTGGACAAATCTTAAGGATTTGGTTAGCATTAGTGGGTAAAGGTACAAACAGATTGCACCTACATATACTTGATTTGAACCAAGCAGTAAGTCAATGACCTAACAGAATCATTATGTGACAATGACGATTTCTAGCAAAAGTGACACTAATGAATTTTGGTAAGTATATTTACACTACATCAATTGAAGGTGCATATGTTTAACATGCCTTTGTTATGTGTTTTACAACCACTAACATATTTGTGTTGTTTAAAATTTGACAGGATACTTATATGTTATTGGCGTGGTCTAAAAGATCAGAAAGAACTAATTTTTTTTTTTTTATGATATAGTTTCTGTGAATGTGTTTAATATGTGATGTAAAATATGTGTGCATGTTACCATTTTATCCTAGAGAATTAATAAGATGTTTCGATCAAAGGACCAGAGAATTGGGATACTCAAGTTACATATTTAATTTCAAATATGTGATATATATTGCACTAACCTTTGGAGGAAAATGTAATGACCGTATTATTTTGTAGTACCTATATCTTGTATATGTCATTACATGCTTTAAAACCACCTAGAGAATATGTGATGTTTACGATTTGATTGAAATACTAAGTTGTTCTTGGCAAGCATGATCTAAAGCATCAATAGAACCAAAAAAAATTATGACAAAAATGGTCATTTTCAAATTCGATTCGTTTAATTGTGTGTTGTAAATGTGCAGCGAATTAGGTGTACAAATACACTTGTGACTACATAAGGATTATTGGGATGATCTAATCAGAAATTTGCAGTTTTTGACGTATATTTTAAACTGTGTATGTGCATGATAAATATTACACTGACTTTTAGAGATGTTGTGATTCAGGATTTGGAGAATCTTAGCCTATGTATATTCCCTCTTAGGAATCCTCCAACAAAAAAGAGGCACTTGACTAAGATGAAATCATAGTTCGTTTGCTTAAATTGAAGCATGAGGGGAAGATGAATGGCTAAAATCTTATTTTGGAAAGGTATTCCCCTGTGACCAAAGCCTGTGACCACCATTGCTGAGGCTTAATTGACTATGTGAGTCTAAAGTAAATTAGAAAGGCAAAATCTAGAAAAACTCGACGAAGGCTAATTCGGTAAGACAATTACTTTCTAATAAACTGATTTTTGACTTATTGAAGTCAAGAGAAAAATCAATGGATTATATGATGAAAGGAAAATATAGGGAGATAGCTTGTTACTGCACTGAGGAGGATTGTCACGTACCAATATGGTTTAGGCACCTGAGTTAATTAAGCATTAGGTCTTTTGTTAATTAATTAATAGTTAAGGTAATTAATGGTAGTTAACGGTAATAATGCCTTAAATGATTGTAATAATTAGGGCATATCTGGACCATTGGATCGTAGTCAGGATTAGGGTTTTGAGTAGCTTGTATTTAAGAGGAAGCGATGTATCTTGTTAACTATGAATGAGAAATAAAAAAACAGGCTGTATTGCAAAGTACATAAGGGTTTTTGTTTTCAATTTGTTCAAACCAGGACAATTGGTATCGAGAGAAGGTTATGATGATCGGAGCAACTATCAAGGATGTTGACAACACCATGAAGGATGTAAGGCAGAAGCTCACGGATTTGAGTAATCATTTTGTACGTGAAGCACATGATACGAGAGTGATAAAACAAGAAAATTCAGAGAAATTAAATCAAAGTTTAGATCTATTAGATTTGAGGAGCTTCGTGGTAATATAGAAGAGTTTAAACAAAATACTGCAGCCTTACAACATATAGTGAATCACTTTACTACGGGAAAGGGATCTGCAGCTAGAGATGTCAGTTCTACATCAAGAGGGCCGTAAGAAGACTCACATGCACCTATAAAGACAGATATGGAGATTTCTTTAAATGCACTAACTGGTGGAAGTAATGGAGAGACCATAAAGATTCTATGTACTATTAAAAAGCACAAAATTACAATTTTAATTGATACAATTTTAAAGATTCTATGTACTATAAAGACAGACGGCCGATTGCCGAAAATAAAATACAACCGGTTGCCAAAATAATAGACGGCCAATTGCCAAAAATAACAGACGGCCAATTGCCGAAAATAAAATACAACCGGTTGCCAAAATAATAGACGGCCAATTGCCAAAAATAAGGTACGGCCAGTTGCCAAAATAACAGAAGGCCAATTGCCAATAAAAATAAAATATGGCCAATTGCCAAAATCAAAGACGGCCAATTGCCGAAAACAAGAAACGTCCAGTTGCCGATTCTAACAACTTAGATGGCCAATTGCCAAAAATGAGAGATGGCCAGTTGCCAACTCTAATAATTTACATGGCCAGTTGCCAAAAATGAGAGATGGTAATAATCATCTCTCACTAGATAGTATGAACATCTAATACCGCAACTACCTCTTACCAACGATATATACTGTTAAGGTTGCAATCACCTCCGAATAGATGGTATGAACTGCCACGCAGCAACCGACTCTTTTCCGATGATATGAACAGCTCCACAGAGTTATGCTGAACCGTATAGCGGCTGCCTACGTACCCTCTCCGTTACTCGAAGGGATCAAGCACGACCGTAGTTCGTCAATCTTTGTTTTAGATAGTATGAACCGCTTGTCGTTGCCGTAACTATCCCTAGCCGTAGCAGTAACTTAGCGTGGATAGAATGAGCAACAACTATCCCTAACACATTCACCTTAGCGATTATCCATTGATGAGCAAGATGTCCGTATATTTTGTACATGTACCTGCCACTCAGGGTCAACACAATTGATGCAATTAAATCCAGTAAATTTAACATCATGCGTTTAACGGTAGTTTAACGGTATCGAAAAACAAGTAGAAGTCCAGGCCAATCTAAAGCATAATTTAAGACCTGTCATACCCAATTAGAATAAATCATGAAACATTACAGTACGTAAACATTTGTCTATTGAAATTGATAAAGTCAGTCATCACCAGAAAAATAATTAAAATAGCTTACTACTACCTACAAGTGAAACAACAACATTTAAATAATGTACCACCATCTTATCAAATAAAATTAAGTTACATAAAATCCCGCCAATT
The DNA here is from genome assembly GCA_023531105.1 of Papaver atlanticum. NCBI lineage: Eukaryota > Viridiplantae > Streptophyta > Magnoliopsida > Ranunculales > Papaveraceae > Papaver > Papaver atlanticum. Next base: position 94,404 of record JAJJMB010010755.1, on the reverse strand, counting down.
CTAAAACAGCAATGACATAAGCCCAAAGGCACAAAATGAAAGTATCAAGTGTATAATGATCACTCACGTTATGTAAAGCAACGATAACTGTCGATACATGAAAAATAATACCCCTTAAACGGGTTCGGGGTGCTCCTAAGAGGGTAGATAAGCCTAGCATTAGACATGGGGACTAGGCCCAAGTCCAATGAGAAAATATCTATGAGGTAAGAATAACAAGGAAGGGATTAACAAATAAAGAGGAGGTTATGTTAAGGAATGACATTAAGAGTAATTAAAGAGGTTTAGGACATGTGTCATGATGTCATAAAAGGAGTGACTTTTGGGAAAGTCTATATAAAGAAGGACAAAGTACAATGGAAAGGCAACTCTCTCTCTTACTATTCTGGGTAAAGTGAGATCACTTGGTGTAGCTAGGACGGGTAGAATCAAAACTAAATTCACCCCTCAACATTTGGCGACCACACCCGGAGGCTCGTGCCTAGCTTACCATGACACACCTAGGAGGCGCTAGCTCAGGCGCGGTAGAGAACCAACCAAATGACCCGCCACTTAACCCCGAAAACGAGAGAGTAGGGATAGTGTCGGACCCAATCACACAGGTGAGAAGACCAGACGCTCCACACGAAAAAAAAAAACAACATGGAACACGCCACCTATACAGCCTTCTCTGAAGGAGATGCAGAAAGGGCTAGAGGACCACGTCCGCAAAGAACAAGAGCTTAGGAAATCTCTAAAGGTGGCCAGCGCCGAGCAAAATACCAAAGGAGCGACGGAAGATTCGGGAGAAAATGAAGAAGAACCTATAGCTATGACACAAGAGGCGATGGCTAAGTACTTGGAGACAAACTACAGAGTTGTAAAGCAGGACAACTATGATTTCATGGCTAGCCCATACTCCTCCAAAGTCACAGAATATCAGTACCCATAAGATTATACTTCGCCAAAATTCAAGATTTACAATGGTCAAGGGAATGCGCGGGAACACCTTAGACGATTCCTATCTACTATGAACGACCACTCAACTAATGGGAAGCTATGCTTGAGGGAGTTTCCGAAGTCGCTAACTGACACGGCGTTCACTTGGTACGACAACCTAAAGTCAAGAAGCATCATCTCGTGGTCGACCATGTCCACTCTCTTCCTTAAAAAGTTTTATTCAGCAAAAAGAAAAGTCACCACTATAGATCTGAGCAAGTGCAACCAGTGCCTAGGTGAAGAAATAGGGAAGTACATCACCAGGTTCCGTCTCCTCACCTTAGATTGCCATGAGGACGTCAATGAAGAAGCGCTAGTGGAGATCTGTGTACGCGGAATGACGCCATCCTTTAAGAAAATCCTGGTCAACTTCCGATTCCCGATATTTGTCGAGTTAGAAGAAGCAGCGGCAAGAATCACCGATTGTGTCGAAGAGCACAACTCAGACTACGCCTGGCGCAATACAGTTAATACCATGTCAACCGTGCCTAGGTATACTCGCACGAACAATAACCGGGAAGGCTGGAGCACACAAACACTTCCCCCGCCCTTACCTTGCAGTAAAGATCAGATTGTGGGTTTGTTAGAAAAATGGATAGCAAACAAAGAAACCCAGTTTCCCCCAACAAGAACGGATCCTGTCACCATAGATAAGAACGACGCTAGGTACTGTCACTACCATCGCAGGATACAACATCCCATAACCGACTGCTACAACCTCCGAAGAATGTTCCAGAGGAAACTAGAGATAGGTGAAATCGAGATGAGTAAGTCCGAAGGTGGCAAGGCGATTCAACACCAAGTCATGATGCTCTCTCATGACCCGAGTGGAGATGGATGGAGACCTTGGGATGACGATGAGGAAGACTGGAAGAGGCGTGTGAGGTCGAAATGTAGAACCTTGCATTCACAAACACAGATGGCGTGGCCAGTAAGTTCGCACAAATAGTTTTAGCTTCACTGTTTTTTGATTCTCTCGGCTTTAGCGAGGATCAGATTAAAGAAGTGTCAAAGGCTATAGCAGCTATCGCAGCGGGAAGGTCTTATGGCCCTCTCCCCAAGGAGGCGATCGTGTTTACAGACGAAGACATATGCTATCCGGGAGAACACTTCAGGCCCTTATACTTAACCGTGCACATCAACAAGCACCCGCTGAAGAGAGCCTTTGTGGATGAATACGCGTCTTTGAATCTGATTTCCATGCACACGTTAGACATCTTGGGGGTGCAACGGTCTGCAATCAGGATACGAACTACAACAGTAAAGGGATTCGGAGGTCATATCCAAACAACCATTGGAATTGTCAACTTAGTCATGAAGGTCGGCCCTATCCGAGCGCTCACACCATTCTATGTATTAGAAGATGACACTACGTTCCATGTACAACTCGGAAGAGGATGGCTACTTAACCATAAGGTGGTAGCGTCGACATATCACCAGTGTGTTAAAACCAATATGGGAGGCAAGCAATACCAGATTCCCGCCACAAGCAACCCTTTCAATCCATAGGAAGCGTATATGGCAGATGCAGTCTTCTATGACGAACCTAAGGAGGCGGATGAGATAACCGAAGCGCAACTCACCCTACTCCCTAAGTGGGGCGAGGAAGAAAAGCCTAAGCCGACTAAGTCTTTGTTTAGCCCATCCAGAATGGTGTTCCCCACCGAAAATAAGAGGAAACATGAAGAACAGCCTAGGTTCCAGCACTTCTCTAAGACAAACGGAGGGCACGTTTACCGCTTATAGCAATCAACTGAGGGTGCACCCGCATATGTGCAAGATTGCGCCGATATAATGACAAACGAATTGGAGGCTCTCTCTGAAGATACCAAACAAAGTCTAGCGGAAATACCTTACAACACAATTGATGACGAGGAGATGCGAGACCAACTCATGAACGTGACCCCTAAGGATGCGGAAAAGAAAATGCCTAGAGATCTTACTATGGACGGGATGGAGGAGATCAATATAGGAACGGAAGAGGATAAACGCCCCATCATGATAAGCAAAAACTTGGATAAAGAGGAGAGAGAAGCGTTGATCGCGTTACTCAGAGACTACAAGGATGTCTTCGCCTTCGATTATGACGAAATGTCGGGTCTAGACAGCGATCTCATGGCCCATACCCTCGGAGTGTCACCCGAGTTCAATCCTGTAAAGCAAAGAAGCAAGGAATTCCCTAGGACTACAGCCCTCGTAATAAAGAAAGAAGTGGAAAGGTTGCTTAAGGCCAAATTCATCAAGCCTATCCAGCACCTGACTTGGCTAGCTAATATCGTGCATGTGGTGAAGAAGAACGGAAAGATCAGGTGCTGAGTGGATTATAGAGACCTAAATCGAGCATGCCCGAAGGATGAATTCCCGCTACCGAACATCGATATGACTCTGGACGCGATAGGAGGGAAGAAGCGATTATCCTTCATGGACGGCTTTAGTGGTTACAATCAAATAAAGATGGCTCTGTTGGACGCAAAGAAAACCGCCTTCCAAACCCCATATGGAAATTTCTACTATGTGGTGATGCCTTTCGGTCTAAAGAACGCTGGCGCCACATATCAACGCGCCATGAATTCCATATTCCACGACCTATTACACCAAACGGTAGAGGTATACGTTGATGACATTGTGGTCAAAACGCAAGAAGCTGAAGATCACACCTCTCACTTAAAGACAGCCTTTGAGAGATGCAGGAAATTCAAGCTCAAAATGAATCCCCTCAAGTGTGCTTTCGGGGTAACATTGGGAAAGTTCATAGGCTTTGTGGTAACCAATGAAGGGATCCAAGTAGACCCAAGCAAAGTTGAGGCGATCACAACCATGGCGCCCCTAGCAAACGCAAAAGAACTACAAGCTTTCATAGGACGGATATCATACATACGACGCTTCGTGCCTAGTTTAGCGCAATTAATGACGGCATTTCTTCCTTTACTAAAGAAAGACATGTCCTTTGTGTGGGTAGAAGTGTAGTGCGCCGCGTTCGAGAAACTAAAGCAATGCCTCATCAGCCCCAAGGTACTCAGACCCCCAATACGAGGAATTCCCCTCTATCTCTATACGATATTTACCAGCTCAGCGATAGGCACGGTTCTTGCACAATCCATGGGGGGAAACGAGATGTCACCTATCTACTACGTCATCCGAGTCCTGCGAGACGCAGAATTGAGATATCCGCGCGTAGATCAAACATGTCTAGCCTTCATATACGCAACACATAAGCTACGCCCTTGAAACATGAGACCATTGTGGTGGCCGCGGAAAACCCCATCGCCTACCTAGCTTCGAAACCCGTCCTAACAGGAAGAACCGCTCGATGGTTGCTACAATTATCCGAGTTTGAGCTCAAATATCAATGACCAAGCGCGGTAAGGGGACATGCAATAGCTGACCTGATAGCTATGTTCCCAGGAGAGGAAGATGATGAGGTACATGAGTACATACCTGGGGAAGTGGAAGCCGCAGATATCGACAAACCTTGGACCATGTTCTTTGATGGATCGTCATATGGCATTGTCGGAGGAGCAGGAGTAGTGGTCGAAGCTCCACAAGGCGTCTTACTCTCACATTCATTCAAATTGAATTTCCCATGTAGTAATAATGTTGCCGAATATGAAGCACTAATTCTAGGACTCAGGTTGGTGAAGGAGCTCAATTTAGGAAGGATAGAAGTCAAAGGAGACTCAAAACTAGTGACAAATCAGGTGAATGGCGACTTCCATGTCAAAGAGCCGCACCTAGCACCTTATCGAGCGGAGGCCCAAAGTCTGATGAACCAGACGGGGTCAGCATTAGACCATACGGGTAGGAGCGGAAACCGGCATGCGGATGCCTTAACAACACTGGAAAGAAAGATACAGTTAAATGGCGAAGAAGAGGGTACAGTCACAGTAAGAAGAATAGAGCTGCCCAACACCTGGAAAGAATACCTAGCATTCGAGGAGGCAGATGATTGGAGGCGAGTGTATATTGAAGACCTAACTCGGATGGACGAAGACCGAGTAATGCCTACTCAAGCCTTAAATAAATTCGTGGTAATTCAAGGAGCCTTGTACGATCGAGTTGATGGAGGGTCCCTCGCAAGATGTGTAAATAAAAGAGAAGCGGAAAGCGTACTCCAAAGGATACACGCGGAGACGTGTGGAAAAACTGGCACCGTTCATCTTTACAGAAAACTTCAAAGGTTGGGAATATACTGGCCAAGCATGTCGGCGCAAGCAGCGGCCCTCCAAGACGGCTGCGCAGATTGTCAGGCTCCACCACAGCCTGCGGAAGTCTGCACAGTCGAAGGAGCAGATTGGAGGCAACCCTACATATATTTCATCCAACATGGGAAGCTCCCCAACGAGAGGCAGGCGGCCCTAAAGATCCAAAAGAAGGGAACGCGTTTCTTCATGCATAAGGGTGTCCTTTATCGCAGAAGCTACAATAACGCCGCGCTACGATGCTTGTCTGACCAAGAAGAGATGTAAGTAATGATTCGGTCTCATGACGCTGAGCACCAAGGAATGGGGAAGTTGTTCCTACAACTCTACGAAGGAGGATTTTACTGGCCAACCATGGAAAGCGATACTGCATAGCATGTCCGAAAGTGCCTAAGTTGTCAGATGCATGGAACCCTGATTCGGGCGCCGCACACTCAATTACACAACATAGTAACTCCATGGTCATTCCATAGTTGGGGACTGGACTTGATAGGGCCCATCAAACCGATGTCTTCAAAACATCACAAATACATAATAACAGCTACCGAATATGCATCAAAGTGGGTCGAGGCAATACCCCTCAAAGTCTACGTCGGAGCAAATGTGGCTGCGTTCATCAAGTAACATATCATCTACGGGTTTGGCGCGCCTATGATAATCAGGACAGACAATTCCAAGTCGTTCGCTAGTTGTTGATGGTGGTTTTCGGTTCAGGGCTAAAATCGTGAAACCCTATATTTAATACGCTGCCATCCTGCAAAGAAACAAAAGCCATTTGAAAGTAATGAGTGCATAAACCTCTTCGCTCACAGATGTATTGAGCAGTTCAATATATTTGTATATAAAATTCATTCAGAATGGTGCATATAGCAACGATCCCAAATATTCTATGAATTTTACTTTCTACCGGCATTATTCACTAATGCATTGACCTGCCTAGTATTTTCCTATGCTATGTTCCCAGCCGAACTCTCAGTATTGGCATGAAATGACGATTAATGTTCACTCGCAGCGGAGTTGCATGAATCTCCCGAAGTGTCAGTATTGATACCTACATGAAAACACTCACGTAGGCTAAACCACTCTCTGATAAAGAGATCGGCGTGTTGACAAACTTTTTAATTAAAAGTTAGCACGATCGATGCATTTAAATTCCTTAAGGAAAATCTAGACTTTCCATGTCATTCTTAAAAAAAACGATCACGGCCACACGATTTGGCCACACAATTCAACAAGCTTAGCCTCTTCCTAGCGGAACTAGAAAACCTCCATAATGTCCATCGGCGGGCCCACTATCGTCCCAGCCGATCGGATCCCTTTAGTTCACCCACAGCACCCCTGATCGCTAGCCAAAAACAGGGTGATCGCGCTACGAAAGAAAAGTTCAAACGAGCTAGACCGATCATAAAGGTCTCAAAATCATCACATCCGTCCAACTTAGCCAACAAAGTTGGACGACTTAGATCGTGTTTCAGATGATCAAAGAGGCGCCAACATGATCATCGGTGGCTCATCTCCGTCCCCAGCTGATCGAATTACATCCGCCGATCCAGAAGCACGTCGAACCGCTTGCCCAAAGTAAGGCGATCACGCGCTTATAAAACCATAAATTGAATAAACGACGTTACGCAATTGCCGCAAATCGATCACGGCCGTCCATCTTCGCCATCCCAAATCTATTTCAAGAGGCCAATGGGATGCTTGCACACTCACCCATAGGGTTCTCAAACTATCGCCCAAAGGTGGCCGGTCATGTTTTTTTTTTAAGACGTTCAATTCGCGACTAATTTAAACGAGCTCTAAAACAACGATGTTTCCTGCACTTCGATTATTTTCAGCTGCTTGTTTAAAAGCGATGCTTTATATACATCGATTATAAGCAATGTTTTATAAATATTGATTTCACAAATAATTTTATTATTTGACCTAAAAGCACTATGTGCTGCTTTTAGCTGCGAGTCTCACGACTTGACCCATTTACTCGAGACATCAAACATGTCACAAACTGGGGGATGCTCACTGGGGTATTGATCTGGCGGTTTACAACGTGCGGCGTGCAACGCGCCCATTACGAGAAAGTGTCAGGAAAGGACGGACGGTTAACAATAATGAGAGTAGTGGGTGAAAGTGTGACCAGTTTTCCCTCGTAATGGAAACGTGGTGATCACCACTTTTACACAACCCCACTTCTCCACTGCTTAATAACCCCCACTTCCTACGAGATCAGGGTGTGCTCGAACATGACTTGTATAAATAGGATTTCAACCTATTTCAAAACACACACAAGTGTTATCAACACAAGTATCCAGAAAACACCAAGAACTGATAGCTTACATTCCGCAAGCCAGTTCCATATTCTTATACAAGTCATAAAACAACCATACCTTCATAATTCAACATTTTGATCTCAAACACCTTCTTCGCTTCCCTCCCTAAGATCAACCCTTCTCCTTCACTTTATGACCGAATTGAATCTGGAATGACCATTTCTTGGTTTAGGACAGAGTCTTACAGATTGATCTCTCGAATCTAAAAGTACTCCCGTGCCGTGCATTTGTTTAGGTTTTGAATTCGTTTCTCATCAACACACCCAAATATACCAAAAACAGCAGAATCAGTTTTTACCCCAAAACAACTGGCGACCACAGTGGGAGATTAATCTCTCGGTTGCAAGATCAATATTTAATTTCATTTCGATTTTCTCAAGATGGTAGATCTTAGGTCTGGGTCAGTTACCAACCCTGATGCTACAGGCACTGATAACATTTCTGGTGCCAATATCCCTGCCGTTAACACCAATATACCGCCTGCCAGCACAGTCAACACATCACATGGTGTTACATCCTCTAACACCAATACCAGTAACGCTGGAAGCATCCCCTCTGGCGTGATACCTCCTATTACCAGAGCCATAGCCGCCGCTACTCCTAATATTTCTTCAAGCATGACACCTCCAATCTTCACCAGGGCTGCCTCCATTTCTTTATCGGGACGAGAGACTGGAGGAGTCAGAGGAAGCCAACCCCCTATCACCATTGTTGATGTGATGGAAAGGCAAGAAGTTCTAGCTAAGGCTCAGACGGACATGGCTACAACTCATAAAAAGGTACTCACTTTCCTCAAGACGCTAACGGAACGACTACCACAAGAGCCGCGTCAACCCATGGAGCCAATAAGGAGTACTTTTAACACTCCTGGCATGAGCGCTTCAACAGGGCGGGCCTTCATAGATGAGGAAGATCGTGTGGCCCCCGAACGCTCACGAGAAAGGAATCAGCCGTCCATTTTCATCACATGTGAAGATCTGGAGCGTCTCCTTTAAAATCGAGGCAAAGAAAACCCGTTGGACATGCACCAGCACCAACCTCCGTATCCTCCTGATGTGCAAAGAGTCCCTCTCCCAAGAGGATACTCCTCTCCTCAGTTTTCCCTCAATGACGGTACTAGTAACGCTCGCTAACACATTTCTCGTTTTCTGGAATCCTTGGGCGAACACGAATACAATCATGTCCTCCGCCTGAAATAATTTTCAAAGTCGCTTACCGGAAGAGCGTATACCTAGTACAACAACATCGCACCAAACATCATATCCAACTGGTGTGAGATGGTCACCGCTTTCTATAAGAAGTATTTCTTCGTGTCCGAGCAAATCACTTTCTAAGACTTTGGAAGAATGTTTCAACGAAACAACGAGCATCCAAACTATTACGTCAAGAGATTCAGAATTCAAGCTTTGGATTGTCACGACCCAAATGTGACCGAACAACAGTTGGTGGAGTTATGCATCAACGGTATGGTTCCCATCTATCGTGCTTTATTGGAAAACCTGCGTTTCCAGACGTTCTTTGAACTCCATTAAGATGCTAAGCGGTCGGCTACGACCGCACCAGTGCTGTTAGAAAGAACCAGACCGGCCAGGGGTGAAGATGCACGCGAAACTCGAGTAAACAGACACCTCATCAACAAGCAACATAATAACAGTCCTTCTGTAAGCGTGGAAGGTGAAGGAGGGAAAAGGAAAGCTCCAGCAGCGAAACAATAACCCAAGCGCGCAGCACCAGCGCAGACAACTCCATCCCGGAAAGCCGCGGCTAAGACTCCTGTGCAAGAAACTGGAGATGCTGCTCCAGACTTCCCATTTCCAATGGATGAAGTCATTGAACTCCTGGAAACATGGATTCAAGATGACGCCATCAAGCTACCTCCTCTCCGATGTCCGCCAACCGAAGAAGAGATGGCAAATCCCAAATATTGTCATTACCATAGGTTTGTCAACCACCCAACCAGTGACTGCAGCGCATTTTCAAAGAGAAGGTGGATGCAGGAGAACTTCAATTAGGAAATGAAGGAGTTCACATGGGCCCTCTTCCTGTAAGGAGATGCATGATTTCTGAGGACTTCGTCCACAAAACTGTGCAGTCTATGATGGAGCATTTATGTGAAATTCTGTATTTTCCAAGGCGCAGCGTCAAGACATGTTTGGAGCCCTCAACCCTGTCGTATCAGGCAAGCGTCTGTTTCCAGTCAGGGAAGCCGCTCCCAAACCCCAATCTTTCTTGGGAAGCGCGGCTAATAAATGCAACTGGGGACTCCTAACCACCGCTCATTTAAAGGATGTTGAGTTTGACAACATACTGATTGATGCAACATCTGATTTCAATATTGTCACTGTCAAGACTCTGAGAGCTGCAAAGATTTCAAAGAAGGAAGCTGTTCACTGCCCAACTGTGATTAAAAGCGCAGAAGGAGAATCAAAAGATGCTTACGGGTACATTAATATCGAAATCAAGGTAGGAGATGCTCTAACACCCGGCAAGTTTCATATTGTTAAAGAATGCCCGAACTATGATATGATTCTGGGACGTTCGTGGGTGCATGACAACAAAGCAAAGCTAGGAATGTGTCCTTTGCCAGTGTATATACCTGAAAGGATTTCCAACAAGCCGTCCAACCCCGAAGATCATTTGTTTCCGTATCAACAACTTTCCAATGTGACACAACTACTTGGAGAGAGTCCATCGATGTATATTCGAAGATTCCGAACCCAAGTAAGTCTTATTGAACAACCCTTTTTATAACCAGTCACTCCTGTTTCCGCCAAGGCTTGGGGACTCGATCCGATCCCAGCCGCTACTAGGAGATGTGAATGGGATGCTGGTCCTTTCAAATACTTTATAAAAAATTTAGAAGTTGTCTCAGTCAAAGATAACGAGTCTAAGAATCAAGTAGCCGTGCAACACCCGAACCCATTTCAAGTTGGAGATATGGTAGTGAAAGTTTCCGCTCAGCCTGCTCCGCCTGCGGAAGGGAAAGACGATCCATACCTAGTGGCAGAAGTTATCTTAGGGGGTTACTGCAAGCTCATCAACGCCGACAAACTAGAAGGTGTGATAATACACTCACGATGGCTCAAACCTTTTAATACCTAAAACGATGTGCTACCTTTTTCCTCCAGCGTTCCCTTTAGCATTTTCTCTAGTAATTTCCCTTTTCATGCAATATTTGTAATTCCTCCAAAATGATTGCACTGCTTGCATTCATAATTAGGTTTTCAACTTATCAGTTAATCAAAATATCATTTCCTTTTAAGAAATCTCTTTACTCCTGATTCAAGAGGCAAAGCCTCGAGCGAACCCAAACCTTCATCATTACCCATTGATTTAAATCGTAAAAAAAGGCAAGGAAGAGAAAGGGCAAGGGAATGGTCAAGCAACCAGTATGTGATTTTTAGGGCGAGCGTCTTTTGTACCCTTAAGTGTAGCCTTCTTCAATGAAGAAACGGCCTATCAATCACCACATGGATGATTCTTGAGTTTCTTGTTCACGGAAGCACAACACATGTGATATACAAGGGTGATACCAAATGGGAATTGCAGGTTCGTGGACGAATCCTTAATTTTCGCCATTACACCCCCTACTTCAAGCTATTGTTATTAGGGTTACACATAATAAACATCATCATGGAAGCGGTATCCAGTCACATGAAAGGAAAATACATCATCACTTATGTGTGTCGCCTTCCCATCGGCCCCATCACCTTGATAGGATGGGAAGAACTCATTTATGTAATCAAGGCACTAGTCGTGGCATTTGGGGAACGAGTATGAGGATCTACTGTAACTCTATCGAAGGATGTGGCGACTAAAATTCCAAGATGTTACGATATTTTTTCTGAAGATTTGGATTTCTCAAGATTTCATTCATTCACTCAATTGGAAACATGAGGTTATTAAAGGAACATGAATGAAAGATTATTATCCGACGAAGCCCTGGCTCCAGTCATATAAACAAAAAACCACTGAAATATCGAAAACATCTGCAAGCTAAGCTACGAAAAGATATTTGTCTATGAAAGAAATGATAAAGTGGGAAATCTAGTTATCGGCGTTAACACAGGGATCAATGGCGCCTTAACTGGAGTCTTCATTGGAAGCTGCTTCAACATCTTTTTCACAAGGCGACCCCACATCCTCTCCAGAAGCCGCCTCGACTTCCCTTTCGGACGCCGCTTCAACACCTCTCTCAGCAGCTGCTTCAATGTTCCTTCCAGGAGACGGTTCAACATCTTCCTTGGGAGATGCTTCAACATCTTCTCCAGATGCCGCTCCCATGTTCTCCCCAGCAGCCACTTCAGCATTCCCTCTAGCAGTCGCTTCGATATCCTCTACAGAAGCTACTTCGACCTCTTCCTCAGAAGCTGCACCGACATCCTTTTCAGAAACTGCCCCAATAATCTTTTGAGGATGCTCCGGTTCGTCCACATCAGAGTCGAGAATTATGATCCCGTTATGAATAGGGTAATCATACTTATTCACACCTAGAGATTACTTATGCTCAACCCTCCGCCGCTTCAATCGAGCCGCGAATCTTTCAGCCCTGGCTCTCGGGGGATGAGACGCTTCATCACGTCTCCACTTCTCCTCCATACTAACTGAAGCCATAAAAGCTTGAACACGCTCTCGAATGACGCATAAGTACACAAGAGACATACCCTGTATAGCACGACCAGCTTCGCGAAACGGAGAATCTATTTTGGACATCACCTCCTCAAATGCATTAGCCCTGGGTTTGTCGACTTCAAAGCTCTTCTCTGGAGAAATTGAAGAATAATCATCACCAGCAGTTCCCATCATATACTGCAAAGAGGCATTATTATCGTATCAACAACCTACGTGATATTAAAAAAAATCAAATCAAATCACGTGAGAACATGACGTAATACCTGGAACAAAGAAGAATACAACTCTATGATGACTAGAATGAAGAAGAAAGCAACTCTGTGATGATCGGTGTAGAGAGAAAGGCTCAAGCATTTCCTTTATATTCCATAAACCAGCAGGATCCCGGGAAGAAAATGAGTCTCCACCTGCCGTGAATAAAGGCTTCAGATGCGGGATAACAATCAAATAGATACTTATCTGCCTGAAAACAACTGACGTATGATGAAAAAAAACGTATCTTGCTCAAGAACCGAGCCATCCTCTATCCTGGTAATGTACGCCGAGCTTCTCTTGTGAATTTCTTCGACTGTCACCATCTAGTGCTTACCCCGCAATAGTGTCACTATTACGTGTTAAGCAGGGGACTTAATGATCATGGTGGTTTTCGGTTCAGGCTAAAATCGTGAAACCCTGTATTTAATACGATGTCATCCTGCAAATGAACAAAAGCCTTTTGAAAGTAATGAGTGCATAAACCTCTTCGCTCACAGATGTATTGAGTAGTTCAATATATTTGTATATATATGTATATAAAATTCATTCAGAATGGTGCATATAGCAACGATCCAAAATATTCTATGAATTTTACTTTCTACCGGCATTATTCACTAATGCATTGACCTGCCTAGTATTTTCCTATGCTATGTTCCCAGCCTATCTCTCAGTATTGGTATGACATGACGATTAATGTTCACTCGCAGCGGCGTAGCATGAATCTCCCGAAGTATCAGTATTGAGACCTGCATGAAAACACTCACGTAGGTTACACCACTCTCTGATAAAGAGATCGGCGTGTTGACACACTTTTTAATTAAAAGTTAGCACGATCGATGCATTTAAATTCCTTAAGGAAAATCTAGACTGTCCATGTCAGTCTTAAAAAAAACGATCACGGCCACACGATTTGGCCACACAATTCAACAAGCTTAGCCTCTTCCTAGCGGAACTAGGAAACCTCCATAATGTCCATCGGCGGGCCCACTAGCGTCCCAGCCAATCGGATCCCTTTAGTTCACCCACAGCACCCCTGATCGCTAGCCAAAAACAGGGTGATCGCACTGCGAAAGAAAAGCTCAAACGAGCTAGACCGATCATAAAGGTCTCAAAATCATCACATCCGTCCAACTTAGCCAGCCAAGTTGGACGACTTAGATCGTATTTCAGATGATCAAAGAGGCGCCAACATGATCGTCGGCGGCTCATCTCCGTCCCCAGCTGATCGAATTACATGCGACGATCCAGAAGCACGTCGAACCGCTTGCCCAAAGTAGGGCGATCGCGCGCTTATAAAACCATAAATTGAATAAGCAGCGTTACGCAACTGCCGCAAATCGATCACGGCCGTCCATCTTCGCCAGCCCAGATCTAATTTCAGGAGGCCAACGAGATGCTTGCACACTCACCAGCAACCCATCTGTGCGTATACCTAATCGTCCTGTCCAAATCAGTGGCAAACGCCACAAATCGTTTGGCCCAATGGTAGGGTGGCCGCACGGCTTCAAACCCTAAAATACAATCAGCGGCAGCATACAACTACCGTAAATCATCTCGTTCGTCCAACTTCGCTAACTTGGTCGGACGGTTTAGATCGGATTCTAGATGGACAACAGGGTGACGCCGTGATCACCGGCCACCCCTCCTCCACGGGGAGCGATCGACCAAGTGGTAGCTCACCCATAGGGTTCTCAAACTATCGCCCAAAGGTGACCGGTCATGTTATTTTTTTTAAGACGTTCAATTCGCGACTAATTTGAACAAGCTCTAAAACAACGATGTTTCCTGCACATCGATTATTTTCAGCTGCTTCTTTAAAAGCGATGCTTTATATACATCGATTATAAGCAATTTTTTATAAATATTGATTTCACAAATAATTTTATTATTTGACCTAAAAGCACTATGTGCTGCTTTTAGCTGCGAGTCTCATGACTTGACCCATTTACTCGAGACATCGAACATGTCACAAACTGGGGGATGCTCAATGGGGTATTGGTATGGCGGTTTACAACGTGCGGCGTGCAACACGCCCATTACGAGAAAATGTCAGGAAGGACGGATGGTTAACAGTAATGAGAGTAGTGGGTGAAAGTGTGACCAGTTTTCCCTCGTAATGGAAACGTGGTGATCACCACTTTTACACAACCCACTTCTCCACTGCTTAATCACCTCCACTTCCTACGAGATCAGGGTGTGCTCGAACATGACTTGTATAAATAGGATTTCAACCTATTTCAAAACACACACAAGTGTTATCAACACAAGTATCCAGAAAACACCAAGAACTGATAGCTTACATTCCGCAAGCCAGTTCCATATTCTGATACAAGTCATAAAACAACCATACCTTCATAATTCAACATTTTGATCTCAAACACCTTCTTCGTTTCCCTCCTTAAGATCAACCCTTCTCCTTCACTTTATGACCGAATTGAATCTAGAACGACCATTTCTTGGTTTAGGCCAGAGTCTTATAGATTGATCTCTCGAATCTAAAAGTACTCCTGTGCAGTACATTTGTTTAGGGTTTGAATTCGTTTCTCATCAACACACCTAAATTTACCAAATCAGCAGTATCAGTTTTTACCCCAAAACACTAGTTTATGGGGAAGATGCGATACTACCAGCGGAAATAGCGATTCCATCAGCGATAGTAGCACTGGCTAGTCACACCACACCAGATGAGATAAGTCGTTTCTCCCATTTAGATACAATAGAAGAAGGAAGAGCACGAGCGGAACGATTCACAGAAGCTTACAGGAAGTGCACAACTAATTATTACAACCAAAGCGTGAAAGAGAGAGCCTTCAAGGTAGACGAATTGTCTTAAAGATCGCCCCTCACGTGCAAAGAAATGCCAGCGCTGGGAAGTTTGCTGCAAACTGGGAAGGCCCGTTCAAGATAAGAAAGGTGGCAGAAAGTGGATACTATAAGCTTAGGCGAATGAATGGAACTAAATTCAAAACGCCCATCAACGGCAAATGGTTAAAAAAGTTCTACGCCTAAAATCGGTCAATGTATGAGAACTCGCCCTGAATAATAAAGAGTAAGTTATCAACAACGGTGTGCAAATTCACAAAAGGTCATGGGAATGCCAAAGGCGCCCAAATGACTGACAAATTTACAAAAGGCTACGGGAATGCCAAAGGCACCCGATCGTCTGAAAAATTCACAAAAGGTCATGGGAATGCCAAAGGCGCCCAAATGACTGACAAATTTACAAAAAGTCTACGGGAATGCCAAAGGCACCCGATCGACTGACAAATTCACAAAAGGCCATGGGAATGCCAAAGGCGCCCAATAGGCTGACAAATCCACAAAAAGGCTACGGGAGTGCCAAAGGCGCCCGGTCGGCTAACAAATCTACAAAAGGCCATGAGAATGCCAAAGGCGCCTAACCGGCTGACAAATCTACAAAAGGCTACGGGAATGCCAAAGGCGCCCAACCGGCTGAAAAATCTACAAAAGGCCATGGGAATGCCAAAGGCGCCCAACCGGCTGACAAATCTACAAAAGGCTACGGGAACGCCAAAGGCGCCCGGTGGCTGACGAATCTACAAAAGGCTATGGGAATGCCAAGGGGGAGTAGGCGCATTCTATCAACGCCCACTCATTCCACCGCATCCTTCTGATAAAAAGAAAGGGGGAGTAGGCACGTTTCATCTACGCCCACCCATCCCACCGCATCCTTCTGATAAAAAGAAAGGGGGAGTAGGCGCGTTCAATCAACGCCCACTCATCCCACCGCATCCTTCTGATAAAAAGAAAGGGGGAGTAGGCGAGTTTCATCAACGCCCACCCATCTCATCGCATCCTTCTGATAAAAAGAAAGGGGGAGTAGGCGCGTTCTATCAACGGCCACCCATCCCACCGCATCCTTCTGATAAAAAGAAAGGGGGAGTAGGCGCGTTTCATCAACGCCCACCTATCCCACCGTATCCTTCTAATAAAAAGAAAGGGGGAATAGGCGCGTTTCAAAGAAAGGGAGAGTAGGCGCGTTTCATCAACACCCACCCATCCCATCATATCCTTCCGATAAATAGCAGAGGAAGAGCAGGCGCATTCTACCACCACTCTCCTAACCCACTACCCCTCAAAAAAAGGGGGGGGGGGAAGGGGGGAGACAGGAACTACCACTAACCCATCCCAGTTGGCGATAAACGACACCACAAAAGGAGGAAGAAAGAAAGAAGAGAACAATACCCTAACTTAAAATCAAAATCTTATTAACGCTTCAAAGCAAATGTATAAAAAGAACAACGGAGCCACGAAAGGGGCACTAAAATAAATGGGAGGGCACGCAATCTAATCGGCCATTAATTCCCGATAACGAGCAATATCCGCGTCCAGAGTCTCCACCATCAAACGTCCGTCAACACATTGCACGGTAGCCAAACGAAGATCCTGATCAGCTTCATTCACCAACTTGTGGATGTCCCGAATAATTTTTCCTTCATCTCCGGTCCCACGAGCAAACGTGAGGGTATCCTCATGCTCATCATACTCTTTATGTGCCTTATCCTGACGCATTAACCTAAGAGTCCATAGCAAACCTACTTCTTCCCTTAGAACCAACAAACGCGCTAACTCATCCTCAAGGTAAGGATGAGGAACTAGCGAAGACGCAGCCGCTAAGGTATGAATAAGCCCAAGAAGCGGTGAGGCTGCCTGGCCAGAAATCCAGAGACGGCAATCAGAAATGGCACGATCTATAGTACCCCTCATTATCAAAGAATCCCCAGCTAATTGATTAGCTGCGTCGCGAGCGGTAACAGCCTCATCCAACGCACGCTGGATCTCCAATGACACGCGACCTGATGATTCAGCTCGCTGAGCAGTTTGGTACGCCTCGTCCCGTTCCCTAAAACTCGCGTGTTTGGCATCTCTATTCGCAATTCTATGCTCTGAAAGTGCTTCAATTTTAGCCTTCACGAGCAAAAGCCGCTTCAATTCATCACGTTTAAACATCACCGAGACCAACAAAGGAACAGGTGCCAAGGATAACACGTATCCGTGAAGAGAATTAGCCATGCAGGCGATATGTTAACCAAAAGAGGAGAAAAGGAAGTTAAAAGGAAACTACTGATCAAACTAAGAAACGAAAACTGTATATAAAGGAAAATAACGCAATTTACGACGCAACAGCCGTCCACATCCCTCATTTGCACGTATCAACTCACATCAATGATGATGTGCGAAAAGAAGTGCTCCCTAGGAAGATCTAAGGCACCTCTAAAGGGGAAGGCAAGCTTGAAAGGAACCCTGGGGACTTGGGAATTAAAGACCAAGGTCAGCATAGCAACATCCACGAGACAAAAGAATGAATAGGATCAATAAAAAGGAAAGTCTAGCAACAAGCAACGATTAATGCGAACACCAAAAAGTCAACAAGAGGCAGAACCCCCAAAGCAGATGCAAAAAAAAAAAAAAAAAGACAACGAACTACAAAAGCAACAAGGAAAGTTGTCCCGAAATACATGCAACCTAGCCGACTATTAGCGCGCGACAGCGGGCAATGTCCATATCCACAGCTTACGGCATCAGACGCCCCTCGTCACACTGAATGTTGGCTTGAGACAATTCCCAGTTGGCCTCGCTTATCAACCGACGAATATCTTGCATGAATTTGCCCTTGCCTCCTGCACGCCGAGCGAGTGCGAGAGTACCTTCGTGTTCATCGCATTCTCTACGTGTCTTGTCTTGACGAACCCTCCTGAGAACCCATAATACCTCCACCTCTACTCTTAGCACCAATAAGCGCGCAAGTTCATCTTTGGGGTAGGACAAACTCACAAGCGCTGAAATGGCCGCTAGGGACAGAGCGTACCCGGGAAGCCGCGGGGTTGCCTGACCAGAGATACGTGAACGAAAATCTGCGATGACATGCTCTATAGTCGCTGTCATCAATGAAGATTCCATGAGAAGCGAATTAGCGGCATACCGAGCAGTGCAGCATCATCTAAAGCGTGCTGGACCGCGGATGTCACATGCCCAGAGGGCTTGGCGTTTTGAGCAGCTTGATACGCTTCATGACGCTCTGCGAACTGAGCGCGCATGAAATTCCTATTTGCTAGCATGTGTTCATGAAGCGCCTCAACCTCAGTTTTCACCAGCAATAGGCGCGCCAGTTCCATCTCCTTGAACATTGAAACCAACGCAGGGATGGGAGCTAAGGTTAAAACGTATCCGTGAAGGGAATGAGCCATCTGAGCAAAGTATCCGTCAGAAAGAGGCAAAAATGGAAAAAGGGAGTTTAAAACCGATGATCGGATTGAGAGCACGATACTCTTATATAAGGAAAACGTCGTCATAAATGATGTGATAACCGCCTCGCTTCTAGTGACATGTGGCGATTGAAAATGAAAAATAACTTGACTACTGGGTCATTTTACAATTGACCCAATAGTCAGGGGACTAATGTTGATACATGAAAAATAATACCCCTTAAACGGGTTCGGGATGCCCCTAAGAGGGTAGATAAGCCTAGTATGAGACATGGGGACTAGGCCCAAGTCCAATGAGAAAATATTCATGAGGTAAGAAGAAGAAGGACAAGGAAGGGATTAACAAATAAGGAGGAGGTTATGTTAAGGAATGGCATTAGGAGTAGTTAGGGAGGTTTAGGACATGTGTCATGATGTCATAAAAGGAGAGACTTTTGGGAAAGTCTATATAAAGAAGGACAAGGTACAATGGAAATGCAACTCTCTCTCTTACTATTCTGGGTAAAGTGAGATCACTTGGTGTAGCTAGGACTTACACCAGGACGGGTAGAACCAAAACTAAATTCACCCCTCAACAATAACCATTTGAGAACCAGACTTGCAAGAGTGGTACAAAGAAAACAGATAAAATTAGTGCCATGAACCACAAGCACTTAAAATCAGTAGTAGAAGGCAATTGTTGATTTCCTCAATAACGTCAGACTAACATTTCTGATGACCTTATGTCTCGGGTTCAAGCATAGACCGATTAAAAGAAACAAATCCATTAGCAAGTTAAAGTTAAGTAAGGCCGATGCCGATGTAAATATGCTGACAAAATTAATTAATTAAGTTTAGAACCACATATATTACCAAAGCAAGGCTATGCGAAGATATTAAATTTCTAACAGTAGACTAGCATGAGTGGAGATGCTTCTTTAACTAGCCTAGAAAGCACCATTTCCGTGCATAATCATTTCAATTGTCCCACTAATACAGCTAGGGTGTGGCTATGTAAGAGTATATTCTTAATCTCTCTTTCATTTTGTGCACGGATGAACTATTTCGGCTACGGCATGCATTAGTAGTGAATCTTTAAAAATGAAATACTAATGCGCAATTCAAAGAATCTCACCAATAAATAAACAGCCAAAACCAATAAGACAAAGGCACCATATTTACTTGTCCCTCAAATACACCCTCCGTATCATACCCTTGCTGTAGGTTTAAAATGATGTCCAGCCTATATGAAAGTCCTATTGAAAAAGGGACACAGGTTGCAAGTCTTAAGATTAATATGAGACAAATGAGATTTAACTCACCACTATTAGTGGCCATGCATATGCGACAACCAGCAACATTAATCAAACTAATTGAGAGGCCATAAAAGGAAATGAGATGAACAGCACATTCACAAGGGGATTATGGTCTCGGTTTTAAGACATATAAACTACACCCATAGCACCGGACGGGTATATTTAGACTAATATTCCAACATAAATTTCTTAGCTACAGCACACCTTTAGATCAAGATTACCATCAAAATTCCTTAGCTTCATGGCATGTACATTATTATTCTAAGCAATAGATCACAACACACTTTGTAAAGTTCAATCTAGCCTAAAATATCCAGTTAGTCACTACCACTTCACAATAGTAAAATATATATCTTAGTGATGCCCCGTAACCAATAGCTAGCCAATTTTCAAAAAGAAACATGAATTAATCATCAAGGCATATGAGCTAACTGTCACTTAACATTTGCATGGATTAAGTTCGATATGTCTCGATGTCTACTAGAACTGTCCATGTGCCTAGCTATATCTACCAAACAAATTAAGTCCAATAGTTTTAAACATACAGCCATATCTTAACAACAGTCACTTTACATCATACGGTCATGCAATGGTTTATAGTTTCGCGAGATCTACAGATTTTCATTTAATCAAACACAATACCCCGTATTAGTTTCCTCAAATCACAGATGATCTGGTTGAGACAATTTATCAAACATCATAAGTTCAACCCATCTTATCTCAATTTCAGGAAAAATAGTGTTCCCAATTGAATTACATAAATAAAAATATTACAATGAATAAACAAGGATAATTATTAATCTAACCTGGGAATTGAGATAAGCCTCATAAATTTAAATACCTGAAATCTGTCTCTTTACTCTTTGGCTTAAAAGAACATCATCGCCCTTTTTAATTGGCCAAAAGATTTGGAAGTAGCTAATAACAACTATTACAAAGAGCTGCTACATAAGTGAATATCACTGATCTTTCCCCCAAACCTTCTTAAACTCCTAATTTATACATGCAAGAGAAATGGTTAAAAACCGCTAAGTGAAAATTTCCAATTTTTTTTGAAAAGAACAAATGCTAGCTACAGTGACCTTCCCACTTTTCATTCTTGTTTTTGCACAGATGTTTTTCCATTCTTCCCACCGTTCTTTCCATCAAATTAATAAGAACTACCTTGAACAGTTGAGTTCGTACCGATCATCTCAGATCAAATTTTTAATTTAAAGAAAAGTAAGAAAAGAGGAAAAGAGAAAGTAGTAGAAGCCCCCTTTTTGTACAAAGCCTAAATTTCAACCCCTTTCTTATCAATTGGAGACCAGAATTTGAAATCAGCACACATATCAAATGCGATCGAACAAAGGCATCTTCCCATTTTCAGTTAAGAAAGAAAGAGGAGGAGAAAAGAAAACGAAGAATAAACTGAAGATTAAAATTGTGTTCTCTCCCACTTTTCATTGTTTTCTCCTCCCAACAACACGCGTATAAAAACGAGAAAAAGAAAGTGAACTTGATGTGCTGAGACGTGTCCAGCTGCATGGGTCACTATTAAAGCACCCAAAGGTTTGATATAAGGCATACTTCTCTATTTTGGCACTACCAACTATTGTTCAGCCAATCTAAAAGCGTTAGAGACACTTCAATGTTTGAGTTGTAGGGCATTCTAAGTGTAGAATTTTCCTAAACGGGTATGATTAACCCGAGCAGAAGTTTGTGTCCTTACAGTAATCCATCCCACTGTTCACATGTTGGTGACAGTATAAAATGGATAAAGAACCATCAGCTCTGGTATGTGCACAAGTTTGAATTTGGAAATGCAGGCTCATTCATTCATAGGGGATATCAGATTATTTCTTCTAGGGGGATGTGATATGGTTTTAGGGGCTGACTGGCTCAGGAGGTTATGAGATGTAATTTTCAAAGCACAGCATTGCCTTCAAGCAGCAAGGAAATAAAATAACTCTTACTGGGACCTCAAACAACACTTCCTTGATGTCCATGAGCTCAAGTGTAATTTAAAAAATTCTTCAAGAAGAACACTCATGGGGTCATGGGCCAGCTTTTTTCTTTAACTGCCACTCAAGATTCTCCCACCACTTCCATACCACCAAAGATCAACACCCTACTTTCTGAATAAAATGATATATTTTCTGATCCCACTCAACTACCCCCCACTAGGAGTCTTGATCACAAGATTCCCCTTAAGCCTAATTCAGAGCATGTTAGTCAAAGGACTTACAAATGCCCCTATGTTCAAAAGGCATTGGTATATAAAATTTTCCAAGAGATGCTGCACAATGGGATTATCCAGCCCAGCCATAGCCCATTTGCATCACCTATTCTATTAGTCAAGAAGAAGGATGGGTCATGGTGGTTATGTGTTGATTATAGAAGACTCAATGAGATTACAGTGAAGGACAAGTATCCTATAACAATCATTGATGAGCTACTTGGGGCAAGGGTATTCACCAAGATTGACCTGAGATCAGGTTATCATCAAATCAGAGTCTTTGGGCCAGACATATTCTAAAAACTTCATTCCGAACACATCAAGGCCATTATGAGTTCAGAATGATGCCCTTTGGGCTAACCAATGTACCAGCTACTTTCCAAGCACTTATGAATGATGTGTTTAAACCATATCTAAGGAAGTTTGTGTTAGTGTTCTTTGATGACATTTTGATCTACATCCCAATCCATGAAGAGCATGAGAAGCATTTAAAGATTGTGTTGTCATTATTGAAGAAACACCATCTTTTTGCAAGGAAGTCAAAATGATGTTCTTCCCAAGAGGAGTTGGAGTATTTAGTGCATCTCAACACAGGGAAAGGAGTGGCTGCAGACCCAGCAAAGATTTATAGTATGAAGGAATGGCCTGTTCCTAAGAATGTTAAAGAACTAAAAGGCTTTCTGGCGCTAGCAGGATATTACTGAAAGTTTGTGAAGGGATATGGGACAATCAGCAAGCCACTTACATAATTACTTAATAAAAATGCATTTCAGTGGTCTCCTACAGCCTTGCAAGCTTTCAATAACCTCAAAAAAGCCATGTGCAGTACACCATTGTCTCTAGGTACCAAATCCACCGGGCTCTCAACTTATGAGAAGGAATTACTGGCCATTGTCTCAGCTGTTACTAGGTGGAGGGGTTACTTATTGGGACATAAGTTCACTATCCATTCTGACCAACAAAGTATCAAATACTGTATGGAACAAAGAATCACAACAGTCTTACAATAGAAATGGTTGATGAAGCTGTTTGGGTATGACTATAGCATCAAGTATAAAAAGGGGTTAGAAAACAAGGCAGCTAATGCATTATCCAGATTGCCTACTTGCCAGGCTATCACTATATCTCAACCAGTTTTGGCTCAAGAATTGATATCTAGCTACAAAGGAGATACAATGGCTGAGTCACTCACTCCCAAGTTGATGTTGTCCCAGGAAGCTAATGAAGTGTATTCATTCAAGGAAGGAGTGCTGAGATATAAATACAGATTTATGTGGGTTCTAGAGCTGACATGAGGACAAAATTATGGACTCCATTCACTCCTCATCCATTGGAGGGCATTCTGGCATACAAGGCAGCTATTCTAAAGAAAAGGCTTACTTCTACTGGCCAGGTATGAAAAAGGACCTCATGTTATTTGTGGTATCTTGTGATGTCTGCCAAAGAAATAATGGGGAGAACACATATCCAGCTGGGCTACTTCAGCCTCTTCCCATACCATAGCAAGCTTGGCAGCATGTGACCATGAACTTCATAGAAGGACTGCCAAAGTCAGACAAGAAGGAAGTGATCCTGGTTATGGTTGATAGATTGACTAAATACAACCATTTCATAGCCCTGAGTCATCCTTATTCAGCAGACGTAGCTCAAGCTTTTCTTAATACTGTGTTCAAGCTACATGGGTTGCCCTCATCAATTACTTCAGACATGGATAGAGTCTTCACAAGTAAATTTTGGCAAGATATTTTCAAGCATCTTGGAACTTCTCTCAACCTCAGTACTTCCTATCACCCACAAATAGATGGGAAACATAGAGAGTGAATGAATACTTGAAGAAATATTTAAGTTGCATGACAGGGCATAAACCTAAGGAATGACACAAATGGCTGGATCTAGCCGAGTGGTGGTACAACACTAATCACCATACAAGCTTACATATGACACCCTTCAAGGCATTGTATGGTTATACTCCCCCACATATGGCATTTCCTGTGTGAAAAAGCAGGGGTCTAACAACCACACCCAATATTTCGTTTGGCAATCTGAATAGACAAACTCCAATATACTTTTAAGAGAATCAACTAGACATCCAGACTCAATCTAGAGAAAATAATATCAAAGAGTTTTATATCTCTATCTCTCAATTCAATCCGCAATCAGCAAATAGGAATTTGCGAGCCCGATTGAATATAAGAGAAATAACTTGAACGGTACCAAAGACCAATATTCAAGGATCAATCAACTTCAATCAACAACCAAAGGTTGGATTTCCCAATTGATCGATTCAACGCACAACCTGTGATATTTCAATTATATAACAAAATATAATGCGAAAAAGAAATAACACATACACCATAAGTTTTGTTAACGAGTAAACCGCAAATGCAGAAAAACCCCAGGACCTAGTCCAGATTTGAACACCATAGTGTATTAAGCCACTACAGACACTAGCCTACTACCAATGAACTTCGGATTGGAATGTAGTTGAACCCTAATCAATCTCACACTGATTCAAGGTACAGTCGTGCTCCTTACGCCTCTGATCCCAGCAGGATACTACGCACTTGATTCCCTTACCTGATCTCACCCAACACCAAGAGTTTCTACGACCCAAAGTCGAAGACTTGATAAACAAATCTGTCTCACACAGAAAAGTCTATGAGAATAGATAAATCAGTCTCCCACGAAAATACCTACGAGTTATGTTCCGTCTTTTGATAAATCAAGGTGAACAGGAACCAATTGATATACCGGACTTATATTCCCGATGAACAGCCTAGAAATATCAATCACCTCACAATAATCCCAATCGATTAAAAAAACAATATATTGTGGAATCACAAACGATGAGACGAAGATGTTTGTGACTACTTTTTATCTTGCCTATCGGAGAATCAATCTCGATAAAATATTAGAGAAGATAGTACTCAATACGATAGAACAGGGCAAGATCATAACACGCAACTACAAAGAAAATAGTTGGGTCTGGCTTCACAATCCAAATGAAGTCTTTAAGTCGTTAACCTACAGGGTTCGTGAAAAACCTTAAGTTAAAGGAGAATCGACTCTAGCTTATGCAACTAGTAACACATAAGAGGTGTGGGGATTAGGTTTCCCAGTTGCTAGAGTTCTCCTTTATGTAGTTTTCAAATCAGGGATTTCAATCTAAGTTACCTTGGTAACAAAGCATTCAATATTCACCGTTAGATGAAATCCTGATTAGATTCAAGCTAATATCTTACGTGTACACCATGTTGGCTCAACGGTAGTTAACCGAGGTTAGCTATATGAACACTCTCATATCAACCTTATTCATCTTAACCATAACTAGTTCAAATGGCTCAAATGAAACTAGTTAAAGAGTTGTTCAACTGCTATATTCTCATAGATGTATACCAGAACACAATTGAAGCAAAATCGGTTTGATTCACTCGAATCAATCATGAACAATATAGCCACGGTTTGTAAAGAATGCATTCCTTAATATATAAATGTATTAGTTCATGAGCCAACCGATTTTAGAACTTAACCACTCAAGTATGCATAGCTAAGTAGCCAGTCGGAGTTTTGGTTCGCCAGTATGAGGACGGGTATGCATACCTAAGTACACTTCCAAAACCCAGCAGAAATTCCCGGACCTATACCTTACGCAAGTACGCATACCGGTATGTGTACTTGGTACCCAGAATCCCACAACTATAAGTACGCATGCGGGTATGCATACTATAGCTTCGGTCATGGATCACATACATGCAAGAATGCATACTATGTTCATAATCTAATAGTTCTAAACTCTATTTCAATCATTGAAACTTTCTTAGGGGATGACAATAGCCGTTTTCACACACTATTAGCATCAAAGAAATTTTCAAGTTATTGAAATAATCATAACGAAACATTCCAAGTCTACACCAAATGATTGTATCACACAAACCATGTAATATGTTACTCGTCAATTTTTACATAATCATCTTTTGACTTTCGTCAAGAATATAAGATGAACTTGGTTGAAGCGAAAGCTTACCAACACATATTTTGAGAAATATGTAAGCGAGTTAAACTCAACTCAAAATATCAAATGTGAATAATCGAAAACTATATAGTAATACGACTTATGTATCAATATAGGAGATAGAGTAGAAATAGACTTTCCAAGTGATAGATGAGTTTTAGTCTCCACATACCTTTTGTTGATGAAGTTCCACAAGATCGGGTTAGTAGTCCTTCGTCTTCATTTCATGAACGCCGTGAAGTCTAATGCTCAACTACACAATCTATCCTAGTCCGAGACATCACTATAAGTAGACTAGAAATCAAGACTTATAGTTTTGATCACTAACATTGATTAACAAGCTTAAGATAGCAACGCTTGCGAGTTCGACCGAGCAGTGCTCTAACAATCTCCCCCTTTGTCAATTTTAGTGACAAAACTATCAATACATATGGATTACAAAATTAATAAACTTTGTAGCTTCTCATCCAAATGTTTGATCTCCTTTGTTCTTCAACATTACTCGAAATCTTCGTCACTTCCAAGGACTCCAATGATTCCAAATGTGTTCAACTCCGCATCATTATTGTTGAAGATCCATAGCTATAACAATGAGAAAACAGTTGCTCTCAATCATTGTTATACAGTGTCATAGTATCATTACACAGCATACTTGTCCAATTGTATCACAACTTTGACAACAATACTATGGTGATATGTATCACTCCCCTTTAGTTAATTCTTCATCTCAACATGAAAACCACACCCCGTTACATAATGATCCGTAAACCATATGTATTTGTAGTGTGAACTACACATTAATTCTCCCCCTTTTTGTCAATATAAA
Source organism: Papaver atlanticum (assembly GCA_023531105.1). Lineage (NCBI taxonomy): Eukaryota > Viridiplantae > Streptophyta > Magnoliopsida > Ranunculales > Papaveraceae > Papaver > Papaver atlanticum. The sequence goes on along the minus strand of JAJJMB010010755.1, from coordinate 67,435 downwards.
TTGGCAAAGGTACGAAAACTAGTGGGATCATAATGAAATTCTCATAGAGATACTTCATGACTAAAAGAGAACATATCAACTTTGTTTCGATGATTTCACATAGTCGAAACTTAGTGTATTCATCAAGGAGTTTATAAAGATACAAGATAACTCCTATAATATTCCACAACCGCACTCCCCACAAAGATTTGGCAATTAAGCACAAGTTCAATTAAGAACTCTCCCCCATAAAATGTCATTCCCAAAAGAACTCTCCCCCATAAAATGTCTTGGACATTAACAAATCACATAAAAACATGAATTTGTATCCAAAAATCTCAATTGAAATAACCACAAGGAAAATGATCAACTCAATTGGCCATGCTCAACATAAGAGAACTTACGGAGCAACACAGTATATACACAAAGATGTGGATCAGGGAAGGACCAATACTGCGGAATAATCAAATATTCATTCTATTTTTCATCACTATTTGCACAATGACATGTAATAGACTTAATCTTTGTAAACAAAAGTTCATCATTTCTTCCATCAATATTTGCATAATGACATAAAAGGCTTAACTTTTGTAGTCAAAAGTTCATTCTATCTTTTATCAATACTTTCATACCGACACATAATAGAGTTAACTTTTGAACAAATATGGGAAAGTCAAGGTTCACGGACATAAACAACATATCCCATAACAATTTGCAATATATAAAACCATAAAGATTAATACTGCAAAATAATCTTCCACATAAACTTTAGAATTTAAACAAATAAATCTAAAAATATTGCAAGATGAAAATGTTGGCAATAGCTATGTGTACTCACAATAATGGTTATTCAAAACCCTAGTTATCCTTCTTAAATAACAAGAATAAATTCTCATAAGAAGTTTCCTAGACATTTATTTAAAAAGAAACAACTTTCATAAAACATTTCACTTACTTTGAATGTTCTTCTCGTATTCCCTATATTCGTCAAGCTCATCTTCGATTAGATCAATCATGGATTCAAGATTATCCATCTTTTCTTCAAGTCTTTTGGAAGAAGATTCAAGTTCACTCTTCAGGGCACTTACTTGTTCCAAGACGAGATTCATGGTTAAAGAGAGCTTATCAAAAAGAGAGACAGAGGGATTCCCATCAAGAATGGAATCGTGTTTGTCAGAACACATCTCACTATCAGAAGAATCAAAACGAATCTTCTTAGAGGGAAAAAGAACAGTCCAGACATCACTTTCTTTGCTTGAAAAACTTGATGAGGACATGATAGAAGAGATAAATGAAATGCTTTCTCTTAGGAGAAATCTTCAACTTAAAAATAATGAAGAAAGGGGATGAATTTCCCAAAAGACCTTTGACCAAAACCCTAACAGAATTCGGTTATCCACAGGAAAAAGTCTTACAGGGAAAAGTCGTTACCTCTAAAAGGAACCAAACGACGAACAGAAAAAAACTATAAAATCAACAACTAAAAAATTATTTCCTCACACCCTTCTTGAAGTTTATGGTTCTTGGTCAAGAGAGAAAACAACAAGAACCATCTTAAACCTTGTTATAGATTGTAACTTCTCCAATCCAAGGCAGGACTGGGCGGTCTCTTATGAGGAGAAGAAGTATTTGTTATTTCTTTTTTCTGTCTTGTTTCTAAGAAGGAAGAATTATGTGCATCATTCTTTCCTTTTAGCACAGTTTTGAATACCTTGTTTGTTGATTTTCGTAAACTATGAATGATTTTAGAAATCTCTTTTGAAATAGAAGGTTTCTTTGGAGATTTCCTTTTCATCTTCTGAAAACAAGGTTTAACAGAGGAGAGATTTTCTTGATGCTTTGTGCATATTGTATCTAGATGATCCTGATTTTTACACAAGAGAACCAAACCATTTGGTATGTCCGTGTATTTTTCTATATCATCAGAAGGACTTGAGAATGATAAAGATTCAGGAATAACTTGCTGAAGATGCCAAGAAGAATTGATCGAAGAGGTTCGATGTATCTTAGGAAGATCATAATTGCGAGAGACAAAAATTTATTGTCTTAAAATCCGCAGTTAACATTCCAGATCATCAATCTTTTTAATTAATTTTTCCTTTTCCAGTTGAAACTCTTCTGGAGAAGTAAGATTGTAAATCATGGAATAATCGGGACTGTTAGGAGGACTAGAGTGATTATCAGCAAGGAAGTTAAGAGAACCTTCACAGATGTTTTCCTCAGGACAGTAGTCAAGAGTAGCCATCCATGCTTTAGTTAACTCACTAAACTTCTTATCAGAACATTTGGAAGTATCATGAACACTTCTATAGCACTTGGAACAAGTTTCATTAACATAGTTTTTCTGAACTATTCTATCCCCTTTTTTGATTGAGTGATCTTTCTTTTGAGACTTTCTTGTACTCTGTATGAGAATCTTCTTTAACTGTTGTATAAACAGTGAAAGAGTTGAACTAAAGCAATTCTCATCTCTTGCATCAATCAGTTTAGGATGTCGAGACTTTTTTATCAGATGCAGCAACAGATTTGGCTAGCAAGTGATGTTTTTCTCTTTGACATAATTCAAGATTGAAAATCTTTAGCTTTCCAACAAAAGTATTTTTGGAAAGAGTTGCAAGGTTATTTCCTTCAACGATGGCATGCTTCTTAGAATCGTATCTGGATGGCAACGATCTGAGAATTTTCATCACAATGTCCTTTTCAGGAATAGTCTTACCCAATGCAAAAGATGCATTAACAATTTCACACACTTTGTGATTAAACTCATCAAATGAATCTTCATCTGCCATACGAAGGTTTTCCCAATCATAATTTAGGTTTTGAAGCCTAGCTTTCTTTTCACAGGTATTCCATTCAAATACGGTTTCTAAGATATCCCAAACATGTTTACACGTTGTGCAAGTAGTCACATGATGTTGGATCTCTGGGGTAATGGCATGAATGATAGCGTTTAGCCCATCAGAATTTTTCTTTGTAGAAAGAATCTCGGCAGTATCATATCTACCAATATCCTTTGGAACTGTTACATCGCCTTCTGTAACTTCCGTAGGATTATAGCCATTAACCACATAAACCCATGATTAAAAATCACGCGCTTGAAGAAAGGCACGCATAGCAATTTTCCACCACAAGTAATTTGAGTCATCGAAGACTGGTGGTACGTTTATGGAGATAACACTTCTGTCTATATTCAGATCTCTACAAACACAAACTTATGAGGTCTTTAATGTGTTTGCCTGCTTTGATAACAATTGAAAAAGCGGGGATCTAACAACCACACCCAATATTTCGTTTGGCAATATAAATAGACAAACTCCAATATACTTTCAAGAGAATCAACTAGACAGTCAAACTCAATCTAGAGAAAAGTATATCAAAAAGTTTTATATCTCTATCTCTCAATTCAATCCGCAATCAGCAAATAGGAATTTGCGAGCCCGATTGAATATAAGAGAAATAACTTGAACGGTACCAAAGACCAATGTTCAAGGATCAATCAATTTCAATCAACAACCAAAGGTTGGATTTCCCAATTGATCGATTCAACGCACAACCTGTGATATTTCAATTATATAACAAAATATAATGCGGAAAAGAAATAACACAGACACCAGAAGTTTTGTTAACGAGGAAACCGCAAATGCATAAAAACCCCAGGACCTAGTCCAGATTTGAACACCACAGTGTATTAAGCCGCTACAGACACTAGCCTACTACCAATGAACTTCGGACTGGAATGTAGTTGAACCCTAATCAATCTCACACTGATTTAAGGTACAGTCGTCCTCCTTACTCCTCTGATCCCAACATGATACTACGCACTTGATTCCTTTAGCTAATCTCACCCACAGGCCACAACCAAGAGTTGCTACGACCCAAAGTCGAAGACTTGATAAATAAATCTGTCTCACACAGAAAAGTCTATTGGAATAGATAAATCTGTCCCCTATAGAAATACCTACGAGTTTTGTTCCGTCTTTTGATAAATCAAGGTGAAAAGGAACCAATTGATATACCGGACTTATATTCCCGATGAACAGCCTAGAAATATCAATCACCTCACAATAATCCCAATCGATTAATAAAACAATATATTGTGGAATCACAAACGATGAGACGAAGATGTTTGTGACTACTTTTTATATTGCCTATCGGAGAATCAATCTCGTGCAAATCTTAGAGAAGATAGTACTCAATACGAAAGAACAGGGAAAGATCAAAACACGCAACTATAGAGAAAATAGTTGGGTCTGGCTTCACAATCCCAATGAAGTCTTTAAGTCGTTAACCTACAAGGTTTCATGAAAAACCCAAGGTTAAAGATGAATCGACTCTATCTTATGCAACTAGTAACACACAGGAGGTGTGGGGATTAGGTTTCCCAGTTGTTAGAGTTCTCCTTTATATAGTTTTCAAATCAGGGTTTGCAATCTAAGTTACCTTAGTAACAAAGCATTCAATATTCACCGTTAGATGAAATCCTGATTAGATTCAAGCTAATATCTTTCAACCATTAGATCGAACTTAGCTTGTTATACAAAAATGAAATGTACCCTCATTTAGGTTTATGTAACCGTACCTAAACATGTACAGCATGTTGGCATAACAGTAGATAACCGAGGTTAGCTATATGAACACTCTCTTATAAACCTTATTCATCTTAACCATAACTAGTTCAAATGACTCAAATGAAACTAGTTAAAGAGTTGTTCAACTACTATATTCTCATCGATGTATTCAAGAACACAATTGAAGCAAAATCGGTTTGATTCACTCGAATCAATCATGAACAATATAGCCACAGTTTGCAAAGAATGCATTCCTTAATATATAAATGTATTAGTTCATGAGCCAACCGATTTTAGAACTTAACCACTCAAGTACGCATACGGGTATGCATACCTAAGTAGCCGGTCTGAGTTTGGGTTATCCAGTATGCAAACGGGTACGCATACCTAAGTACACTTCCAAAACCCATCAGAAATTCCCGGACCTATACCTTACGTAAGTATGCATACCGGTATGTGTACTTGGTACCCGAAATCCCACAACTATAAGTACGCATACGGGTATGCATACTATAGCTCCGGTCATGGATCACATACATGGAAGAATGCATACTATGTTCATAATCCAATAGTTCTAAACTCTATTTCAATCATTTAAACTTTCTTAGAGGATGACAATGGCCGTTTTCGCACACTATTAGCATCAAAGTAATTTTCAAGTTATAGAAATAATAATAACAAAACATTCCAAGTCTACACCAAATGATTGTATCACACAAACCATGTAAGATGTTACTCGGCAATTTTCACATGATCATCTTTTGACTTTCGTCAAGAATATAAGATGAACTTGGTTGAAGCAAAAGCTTACCAACACATATTTCGAGAAATATGTAAGCGAGTTAAACTCAGCTCGAAATCTCAAATGTGCATAATCGAAAACTATATAGTAATATGACTTATGTCTCAATATAGGAGATAGAGTAGAAATAGACTTTCTAAGTGATAGATGAGTTTTAGTCTCCACATACCTTTTGTTGATGAAGTTCCACAAGCTCTCCTTAGTAGTTCTTCGTCTTCATTTGATGAACGCCGTGAAGTCTAATTCTCAACTACAAAATTTATCCTAGTCCGAGACATCACTATAAGTAGACTAGAAATCAAGACTTATAGTTTTGATCACTAACATTGACAAACAAGATTGAGATAGAAACACTTGCGAGTTTGACCGAGCAGTGCTCTAACACTGTGGAAGTTACTATTGCCGTTGCTTATACAGAAGAATATTTAGTTCAAAGTAACCACATGCTAGGGTTGCTTAAGGAGTCACTACTCAAGGCCAAGTGAGGATGAAGTTGTATGATGCTAAGATAAGAACATATAAGAGATTTGTTGTAGGAGACTGGGTCTATCTGAAGTTTCATCCATATAGACAGACTTCTGTGGTGCTTAGAAGGAACTTCAAGCTTTCATCCAAGTACTATGGACCACTTAGAGTGATTGAGAATATCGGGGAAGTTGACTACAAGCTAAAGCTTCCTGAGAGTGCCAGAATCCGCCCGGTGTTCCATGTCTCACAGATGAAGAAGAGGATTGGAGTTGTAGCCGCCACCATGCCTACCTTTCCGCTTGTCGATCACCAGGGGCAGATTCAAGTCAAGCCACTTCTATTACTAGATCAAAGGGTCATTTTTAGAGATGAAGTGTCTGTACAACAATTCCGAGTGCAATGGATCAACTCAGCACCGTCGGATGCTACATCGGAAGACAAGGAAAAATTGGAGGATCATTTTGCAGACTTCATCCTTGAGGACAAGGATGTTGTGGAGGAGATGGCAATGTCACATACCAACATGGTTTAGGCACCTGAGTTAATTAAGCATTGGATCTTTTGTTAATTAATTAATAGTTAGTGTAATTAATGGTAGTTAACGATAATGATGCATTAAATGATTGTAATAATTAGGGCATATCCGGATCGTTTGATCGTAGTCAGAATTAGGGTTTCGAGTGGCTTGTATTTAATAGGAAGCGATGTATCTTGTTGAAAACTACCGAGAAGTATGCGTCATACTTTTATAGTTCATATGTAGGCATCCCATTAATAATATATTGATTCGTTATAGTGTATATAGTAAGTAAACTAGACATATGAATACTAGAATAAATTATTGATTCTGGAAATGTAACCATACTACCACAATCCCCTAACTACTTACTGATTAAATCATCTTCCAAATTAAACTGATTATTGCAGGGCCGTCATTTAGGTAGGGTAGGATGGTCGATCACCCTAGGCCCATAAAATGATAAGACTAAAAGAAACTCCTTCTTCATTATATATGGTATCCACGCAATTTTTTCTTAGTTTGTGAAGCTTTAACATATGAAAGTATTAGTACTAATATTTTTCTCTTTTATATTTTTGGTACCACTACCAATAACATTAGTCTTAGTTTTTCATATTACTAACAATAAACATTTTTCAAGAACAACATATGAAGTATCTTTCATAATATAAATCTCCCAAAATTTCATGTTTCTCATATGTGATTTATGTGGTATTTTTTTAATTTCAAAAAAAATAAAAAGTGATACATATGATACTTTTTGCATTTCAAAATGTAAAATAATATATACATACCCCTTTCGAATACAAAAAAATCTTACCTAGTTTCAAACTGGTAAAAACTCAGCCGTCATGTTTTATAGGATTAAAATTCAACCATCAGATCTGCAAAAATAAATTCCATGTGAACATTAGATTGTAGCCGTAGGATTCCCGCATCTGATGTTCAACGATTAGATTTGATTTTCAAAGAAGGATTTGGTGTAAATATGGCTAAATACAAGAATGTATCTTTATAAAGCTGAACTTTATTGTATTTACAAAAACGTTATTTTTTTAGGAAAATTAAAATTAAAATGAAAACTTAAAAACTTTATCTTTTATATTAGATGTCGAGTTTTTGTAAACATTATATAATTGGAAAGCTCTTTTAATTCTATATGCAAAGAGCATAAATAACACCATAAATTTCTAAGTTTTCAAATATTTTTACAAGGTAAACAAATTTTTAAAAGCAATTTGAAAGAACTTAAATCTTATACCTTTCTCTAGCAACGTTTATGTATTATATATTTTGACGTGCAAATACATTTCACGAAAAATGGGTTTTGAATATTTGACAGGATCATGTCATAAGTCATAACGTGCAATGCATGTCCACTGGACTTGTATGTTGTAATTGTATTTGAATAATGCTTTGTTTTTCTATGATTTATTTTGATTTATTGGAATCATATTTTAATTAGTTTTTATTATCATAAGTTTCTAAAAATATTATGAGCCGTTAAATTTCCTCGTTGTCTGAGTTTATATACACATAAGTACAAAAAAAGATGTCCTTATTTTTTTCCTTCCGCCCTAGGTCTTGTATATGTTAAGGACGGAACGTATTTCCAGGAGTTGCTCACGGTTTTGTGAATCTAGATTAAACTGGGTACTTATAAGAAAAAAATCCCTTCACCTGGCGGAGATTACGGCTTACTCTCGGCAGATACATGCGCACATTAGGTCCGAGAATATATTAGGTGCATTAATATTCTGACGCCTTGACGGTTATACAGATCCAGGGTTTCTCTTAAAAAAAAATACATCAAACTCTGATGTACACCCATGCTTACTCCACTTGTGTGTCCAGAAATCAAAGTTGGCACCAAATTGGTTGCTTTTACAGTTCATCCAAAGTCATTGGAGATCTAGTACTAAATGGAAATTTGCACAATATACACATATCATTTGTATTGATCTAGTACAAATTGTGGATGAAATTTGCAAACATACACGTATCAATTGTATTGATCTAGTACAAATTGTAGATAAATTAATGGTAGCAAGCTACCTTCTCTCTGAGAATAGAGCATAATTATCTTCTAAACAAAAATAGGTTTTCATTAATTGTTGAGTTCTTACATAATCATTAGTCTTAAATATTCTTTACTCAGTATACTGAATAACTTAATCTTACAGCTATTATTACATCAATAATCTAATGTGAAACTTGAGGACTGTTTCCTTAACACAATTAATTCCTTAATTTTTATCGAACTTCCCCTACTAATTAAGAAAAGGATTGATAAAGAGATTATATCCCAAGGCAATCATTTGTCCATACTTCATAAGTCCCAATACATTCTTCCTGTACATGACATTGGCTCCCCCATTTAATGATCATTGTTCTCAAGGATGAAGTCTGGAAATTGAGCCTTTATGTATGCAGTGTCCTCCCATGTCGCATCCTCTGGAGAGGAGTTAGATCAATGAATTAAAACTTTAGGTATTTATGATCCAGCATGGAGTGTGAGTCTTTGGTTCATAACATCCATTGGTTCCATCACATAGTGTCTATTGTGATAAACTAAAGGAAGTTGAGGCAGAGTTGCTGCGTTGAGACCAACCTTTTTCTTCAGTTGACATACATGAAAGATAGGATGAATCCTGGATCCTACTGGCAGCTTCAACTTGTAAGCAAAAAAAGCTATGCGTTGGATGACTTCAAAAGGCCCAAAATGTTTAGAAGAGAGTTTGAAAATCTTTCCAATAGCAACTGAGTCTTCCGGTAAGGTTGAAGCTTCAAAAACACCATGTCACCCACTGCAAACTCTCTATCTAATCTTTTCTGGCCAACGAAAAACTAAATTCTATTATGAGCTTTAGAGAAATCATTCTTGAGCAGCTGTAGCATAGTATCCACAAAAATAGAAAACACTAAGTGAGGAGGTTGGTATCCATACAATGCTTGAAATGAAGACATTTTAAGACTTGTATGATAATTAGTATTAAACTAATACTCTGCCAAGGATAACCATTGAACCCATTTTTTAGATTGTGAACCTGTCATCCATATCAAATACTGGTCAACACATGCATTTGTTTTCTTAGTTTGACCATCTGTCTGAGGATGTTAAGCTGTACTTAGTTTCAATGTAGTACCCAAATATTTGAATAATGCCTGCCAAAACTGACTGATAAAGATCTTATCTCTGCCACTGACAATAGTGTTAGGTAAACCATGCAGCTTAAAAATGTTGGAGAAAAATTCCTTAGCAACTGTGATGGCAGTGAATAGGTGGCTAAGGGGAATGAAATGACTATACTTGGTAAGTCTTTCGACAACTACCAAAATGACATTTTTTTCTACAAGACATAGGCAAACCTTCAATGAAATCTAATGATATGTCCTTTCAAGATGTGTCAGGGGTGGGAAGAGGTTGTAGAATACCTTCAGAAAATGAGTGTTCACCTTTGCTGCATTGACAGATATCACAAGTGGAGACAAACTGGATTATCTCATGCTTCATATGTGGCAAAAAAAAATGAGCCTTAGCCTTATTATAGTACCCACAATGCCAGAATGGCCACCCACATCAGAAAAATGTAACGAATGCAGAATAGAGGATATAATATCATTACCTGAACCGATAGAAAGTCTTCCCTTAAACCTCAATATACCCTGGTGGTAAGTATAATGATTAAAAGTTGGAGTGACAAGAAGTTAAGCAATGAGTTGTTGAGCTACTACATCTGAGTCATAGCTGGAGATAATATCATATGCCCACTAAGGTTGAGATAAGCATAAGGTAAAACAAGAAGCAGGGGGTAACCTGGACAGTGCATCAGCTTCCTTATCGTCTTGGTCCTTTTTATATCTTATAACTCATAGTCAAATCCCGTTAACTTAATCAGCCATTTTTGTTGTAGTGCAGAGAGAGTTTCTGGTTCATTAAGCACTTCATGCTTTGGTGGTCTGTGTTGATAATAAATTGGTTGCTGCTAAGATAGTATCTCCATTTCTGAACAACCATGACAATTTCCGAAAACTCCTTTTCATATGTAGATAAGGTTAAAGATTTTGGTCCCAAGGGTTTACTGAAAAATGCAATGGGTATGCCTTCATGCATAAGCACATCACCTACATCCCTTGAACATGCATCAGTCTCCAATGTGAAAGTATTATTGAAACCAGGTAATGCCAAAACTGGTGCTTGAGTCATGGTTGATTTTATAGAAGAAAAAGCTACATTTGCATCTTCAGTCCACAAGAATGAGCCTTTCTTCAATATATCTGTTAGATGTTTACAAATATTGTGATACCCTTGAATGAACTTCTTATAATAGCCAGTAACGCCTAAAAAACCGCTCAGTTGCTTCAATGTTTATGGTTGAGGCCAACTGAGCATAGCGGCAACCTTGTCAGGATCTGCAGCTACACTAGTACCAGTTTTTAAGTGGCCCAAGTATTCCAGCTGAGGTTGAGAAAAGGTGCATTTGGATAATTTAGCAAACAAGGAATGTTGGCGTAGCAAGGATAAAACCAAGTGAAGGTACTTCATATGATTTGTAAGAGATGAGTTGTACACAAGAATATCATCAAAAACACGAGAACAAACTTGCAAAGAAATGGCTAAAAGACTTCATTCATAAGCGCCTGAAATATTGCATGTGCATTTGTAAGGCCAAATGGCATTACAGGAAACTTATAATGGCCATGATGAGTACAAAAAGCAGTTTTGGGAATATCTTGTGTATGTACCAAAATTTGATGATAGCCAATGAGTAAATCAATCTTGGTAAAAATGGTTGAACCATGCAACTTTTCAATTAATAGAATAGGAAACTTATTTTTCACAGTCATGTCATTGAGCTTGCGATAATCAACACAAAATCTCCATGTAGCATCATTTTTCTTGACCAGAAGGATTGAAGAAGCGAAATGGCTACGACTTTGTTGGATCAACCCTGCAGAAAGCATTTCTTGCACTAACTTCTCTAGTAAAACTTTATGAATATACGGGCACTTATAAGGTCTCTGTGCAGTAGGAATGGAATTGGGTTTTAGTGGAATTTAATGATCTAAGGATATGGAAGGTGGAAGTTAGGTGGGTTTAGGAAAAACATCCGCAAATAACTCCAGTAAGGTAGAAATTTCACTAGGAATTGAATGTACTGGAGTAGCAGTAACATAAAAAATTATCCAATCAATGCAAGGGCTTTATTCTTAATGAATTTATTAAAAGCAATACCACTAATAAGACTAAGAGATGGTTTAAAAGAGCTTCCCTTTAAAGTAATCTGACACCCTTGATGCACAAAAGAAATTTTGAGCTGAGAAAAGTTAAAAAGTACATCACCGAGTTGCCGCAACCAATCATCACCAAACACCATGTCGCAACCACCAAGAGGAAAAGTTTGTAGGTCATTATAGAAATAAGTCCTTGCATTTCCCAATGAAGGTTCTTACACATACCCTTGCTGATGGTGCTTTCTCCATTAGCAACAGTAACAAGCATGTGATATATTGGCGAGACATGAATACCAAGTTTATCTGTAATGTGAGAATTGATAAAACTATGAGTACTTCCTATGTCTATCAAAACCATAATAGGTTGATTATTGATACGGCCCGACATACGGATAATGTCATGAGCATGGCTTCCTGTCAGGGCATGTAATGAAATTTCCATAGTGATGTCAGTACTAGATGGAGAATCTATCATAGTCTCATCAGGTGACAAGTCACTATGATCACTTAGGTCCTCCTCAGTAGCAACAAGCATAAATAGTTGTTGAGACTTGTATATGTGGCAAGCTCTGTAAAACTCATCACGATTATAATAGATACATTTATCTCTACGATATTTCGTTTGTTGAAGGGTGAGTTTCTTGATAGGTGGAAGTGGTGGGTCTGATTTAGTAGGTGAAGTAGGATGAGTAATAATAGGGGTGGTAGAAGAAGTAGAAGGTTTAGCGAAAGTAGTAGAAGAAGTAAAGAATGGTTTGACCATGGATGAATTGGGAGAAAGAGAAATAGGTGATGGGCATAAGGTTCGTGAAGGATGTTTAACTGGATTTGCCAAAGTAAAGCTTGAAGCTTATTGCATTCTGGCTTAGTAAAAATCAAGAGAAGTATCTTCGGGTTTAAATATTTGAACCGTAGTTCGTATTTCATCTTTCAAGCCACTAATAAATATCAAAGTATAAAAACACCCAGGCAAGGTGGGATTATTAGCCACCATATAATCTTTAAAGTGTTCAAACATATCATAGTACTCTTCCACAGTAATAGTCAGAGACAACTTGTTAAAGCTACCAACGTAATTATCATTATCTACATGTTCAAATCTAACACACAGATCATGAACAAAAGTATCCCAAGACATACTATGTTTACCTTGACGATAATTTTAAAACCATGGATCAACTTTAGAATCAAAATGGATAGCAGCCATATCAACTCGGTCGGAATAGAAAAAATTATGGAATGAAAAATACCTCTCACACTTTTGAACCCAACCTCTTGAATTAGTGATGTCAAACCTTGTAAAATCTACTTTGGGTGTGCGGGAA